>VXBA01001255.1:0-85196 GCA_013399895.1 Serilophus lunatus
GGGAGCTGCTCCCGCCGGCACCGGGCGGGACCCGCGGGGCTCCTCCGGCCTTCCCCGGCCTTCCCCCGGCGCCGCGGGGCAGTGCTGTGCCGTGCCTCAGTGTCTGGCGAGCCCCTCGGGCTGTGCTTGTGCGTGGAAAGAGGGTGGGGAAAAGTTGCGTGGCGTGTTAACAGAGCCTGTTGGTGAGAAAGTGGAAAGTGCTGTTGTATCACGTAGCTGTAAGGGAAACTGAGGGCTTAGCTCCACAGACTTACCCCAGGTACAAAACCAAGTAAGTACTGCAGTGCAGAATTGCGCTTCCTCTTCTAGCCCACGTTTTCCGTACTTCCTGGACGGAATTGTTTTTCTGTGCGGTGAAGGGCATCACTGGTTGAAAATGCCCAGGGTTCTTAGGCCGTGCTGCTGGAGGAGGGTTTTTTTAAAATGTGCTGTCCGGGAATCAGCGAGCGAGTGCAAAAAGGATTAGTTGTACTTACGGTCACTGTTTGGGTTTTTTGTTTGGTTTTCTTTAAAGCTATATAAGTAGCTCTTAGGCTTGAAATAATTTTGCTGTTTACTAAAATTACGTATTTGTGACATAACCGTATCCAAAGGCACGATGTCGCTCTTTCTACGCTCTTGCTTATATTGAGAAATGACATCATTCTATTTAGTGGATGTTTCAGTGGCTTTAATAAGGTCTGGGTTTTTTAACACAGTACTTTGTGTTCAGTTTTGAACAGCTGGGGGAGGACCCTTGACTTGTGAGATAAAGGAGGGCCCGTGTCCTTCGGTGTGGAGCCAGGACCAGAGGGTTGCTGGGACATTAAAATTTGGGATATGGAAGCTCTGCCAAGGAAGCCCCTCTCTGCCCACTGACACGTCTGGGGGATTTTATGTTTTTGGGAGGCTGCTTTTTCAAAACTCGTGATTGCAGTTTGCAGGTGTAGCTGTCTGTTTTCCAGCTGCCTTCCCGTCATTAGCAGGTAGTTCTCAAGTGCTAAACTAAGTTTAAACGTTGCCAACTCGATTCGTGCTTGGTTCGTGCTGGGAGGTGTGATTTACCATTTTAATTAAGGTGTCTTTCTGAGCGAACGGGACGGGATGTTTCCTGTTAATCAAAAGCTCTGCTTGTGTGAGTAATTACTATTTTAAGCAGCATCCCCAGAAGGATCAAATGACACAGTGGATTTTTTTTCACAGACCTGGACACCTAATTATTTTGTTCTATAGAAAAGATTAATTGTTTATACATGTGGACAACAAAAAGTCTTCCTGTCTCCCAACAATTCTTTTATTGCTGCTTGAGATGCAATTAAAGGAAAGGACTGGTTCTTCACAACCTTAGTAAGGACTATTCCTTTGAGTCAAACAAGCAGTAGGGGTCATTCAGCTTAAGAAAGTACAGTTTTTGGAGTTTTTAGTTTTTTGATGTTGCAGGATCTGACCTTGGATTTACAGGCAGACCATGAAGGGTTCCGTTGCTTCCTAAGTTGTCTTGCTCCTTTTTAACACCTGAAACAGGGTGTCAGATAGAAAAAAAATCCACAGTGGATAATACTTGTAAGGTTTTTTATAATATTTTTCACCTTTTAAAGAAAAATTCACTAGAGCTTTAGGAATGAGGGAAAAATAATATATAAAATTCATACTTTCATAGTGCCATTCATCCTCTTGAAGAAAAGCTGTGCACATGAAACAGTTGTGTCACTTTGGCAGATGCCTTGAGTGTGCTAATTAGAAAATAAGCCCAGAACGTCATATTAGAGCGTTTTACTCGTTTCTGCAGTCACATAACTCACGAACAGATGAAAATGACACCATAATTCTGTTGTTTAACAGGGACTGCTTTGCACTCCGAGATGGAAGAACCGGTGCTGGATAAATTGCCCTCTTTGTGTGATACTCCAAAGGATTCTGGAGCAGCAGCTTCACAGGGAACTAGTTCAGGGAAACAGGTATGGAAACTTCTGTTTTTCCAGTGATTCTTCATAGTGAAAAAAATGCTTGTGAAATAATGAAGTCAGAAGTCACTGAGACACTGCTGGAAGGTTTAGGGTGGGTACCTGCCACCCACAGCTACAAGGCTGTCCAGGTAAGGAATGTGCTTGGTGTTTGAGTGTATTTTTCTATAAGTAAAAAATGTTAGACACGTTATAAAAAAGAATTAACTTATTTTGAAGAAAAAATAACTTTTTAGATGCTTATCAGGGAAGTATCTCAAAGCATGAGCAAGTCAAAGTCATAGATACTTCTGATATGCTCGAGTACAACAGATGTTTTATACTAGTACTAATACAGATGTTCATGTCTGATAAGATGGGACAGCAGAAAAACAACCCTTACCTCCATTAAACTAGAGGTGAAAATTGAACTTGAGAGAACAGAATCAGCCAAGTTGAAATATGTCGTATTTCTTCTACACAAAGACTAGATAATTAGGTTTGCCTCTGCAGAATACAGGATTTGGTCCTAGAAAGCGTGGAAACTACATCCTGCCATATCTTGCAGCTCTGTGTGCGAGTACATGCGAAAGAAAGAAGTTAACTTTGAATAAAGAAGTCTGGCTTTACAATGATCATTAAATATATTACATATTCTGTGTCAATAATAACCAAGGTAAACAGTTGTCTGAGATTTGATCAGGATTTAAGACATTTCTGACTGTTTTGGCGTTTATTTATTTTTATCTTTTTTCTTTTTAGCAAATGAGTGCAGCTCTGCGGGAGCGATTAAGGAAAACAAGGCGTTCATTTAATGCCAATTTCACAGTGGCAAAGCGGCTCAAAATAGACACTGAAGAAAAAGATGGTGCTGATGCTGACACAGGGGGCCTGCCAAAGCCAAGTGCAGCTTGTTGCAGCTTACAAGATGGTTCTGAAAACCTGGGAAGAAATGGCACTGGACATAAATGCTCCAAAAGTCCCTCACAGGAGAGTGATCCCAGGGGATCAGCAGAGAATTCAGATGTGCTACAGGTTGATCTTGGTCAGCAACAGTCCCTGGAAGAAAAAGTAAGGCTGGTGAAACAAGTACAAGAGAAGGAAGAACTACTTCGTAGGCTCAAACTGGTGAAGATGTATCGATCCAAGGTGAGGCAACACGGACTCAATTGCTCTTTTAGTATTTGTGAATTGTCTCAGTTTAAGGCATTTTATAAAAATTTCTGCAGGGTATCAACCCCCTCTGCTTCCATGTCAGCAAATGACAAGGTTTTTGTTTTCTTTTGCCCTAATTTCAGAACAACTTGTGTGAACTGCAGGCTTTGATAGTGAAGTGGAGGAGTAGCACCCAGCTGATGCTGTATGAACTGCAGTCTGCCTTTTCTGCAGATGGCAACAAAGTGAGTCTCACTCAGCTGATTGATACTTTTGGAATAGAAGACCAGTTATTGCACTACAGCAGAACAGAAGAAGATTTTGTAGATTCATAATCTACAGGTGCAAAGCTTTCATTACACAGAGACAAAAGCAGAAAAGACTGAGTGAATTCTGATCACTTCAGAAGTGTTGATCAGACAGTGGACTTGATGCTTGGGGTTAGGAGGCTTGCTCCAGAGATACTTGTAAAGCTGTGTACTTGGCAGACACTTTAAAAGGCATTACTTACTGGAAACGATCAAACTTGTGATGTTTTGGAGAACCTGGCTTAGTGACTTTGTCAGTGAATTTTTGTTTAATAAAAACAAAATGGAGTCATCCTTTAATAGATAGAAGGCAGTTCATTCTTTGGTTAGTCTTTTCATGGTTACTTGTATTGAAATAACTCAAATTGCCATTTCTGTTCATGCTGAGATGGGGAAGAATTCAGTTTTTTGTTTGTAGATACATCCCCATGTTACAAATGTCTTCCCGCTGCCAGTCAGCCAATGCAGGCTAATGACAGCATTTTGTGAGTTAAGTAAAGATAATTAATTTTCATTATATTAATATTCCGAAGGCGTGATAAGATGCTCTCACTGACTTCATTTGTTACCGAGGGAAATATGCCAAAATGCAATTGGATTTCAGCTGCTGGTCCAGACACTGGGCTGGGCTGTGGTATCATAATCATTCTGCCTCAGCCTGAGGTAACAGAAGGGAAGACAAGAAAATTGCAATCAACTTTCTGGTCTACTATTACACCTGAGAGCCGAGGTCACTTTAATTTCTCTTCTCAGATAAATAAGAAAAACAGGCCATGTCTAATGGGATTGTTTCCAACACAGCATCATAAAGCTGTATTACACTTCACCGTTTCATTTATTCTCCAATAAATGACTTTTTAAAAAGTTTTTTTATGTTGAAATTGCTTATTTTCTCATCATAGCCTGAGCACAGTTGGGTGACTTCTGTCTGCTTTTATTTTCCTTAAAATCACAGCTTGTCAAGTGTAACAACACACAAATCTTAACTACTCTACACCTCTCCCTGCTATGAATCTTGTTTTCTATGTGATCACATTCCTTATTGATTATACCTTAACTGTTTTGTTTACAGGTGGCATATCCTGTTTCCTTAATAAGGGAGTAATTTCTTAAGACATCTCAAGACAAAGAAAATCGAAGATCATACAGACCCTTTTACCATGGATAGGGCTCATTATACTTAAATCTGTACCTACAACTTGCTCCTAATAATACTGGATGTTGCTGTCCACAGAGTATTAATGCAGAATAACCTTTACTGGTCGTTGTATTTTGAGTATTAAAACGCTTTCTTCTGCCCTGTTAGGTTCATAAAAAATGATGGTGCCTGGCAAAAGGTCCAGTTATCTTCCCTGAGATCTTTGGCCTCTTTGGAACTCTGCTGCTCCTAGGCAAGCTTCAGCAGGAAGAAAACAGTCTTGCAAGAAGCAAGATTTAATTAGAATCCTCACAGGTACCAGTCAGAGATGGTAAAGCAAAAAAGGAGGTGCTGTACAGGATCACAACAGAAGTACTTTTTTCTTACAAATGTAGAATTTTTTTAAGGTATAAAAGCTTTTGATGCTCTCACAATGGAATGAATTTAGCTGTTAATGTCAGTTTATAAAAGGAGAAGAATTAACACACACCACGGAAGAGGGAAATAAAAAACAGTGAGAATGCCTGAATAGGTAGATCAGGCTCCAGCAGTAGTTTTATCACAGTTCTTTATTTTTCTTAGCTATCTTGGAAGGATCTGGCAGGAGAATAGACTGCATATCAATGCAGAGGGGTGGGAGATGCCAGCAGCTATTTCAGGAGGTCAGATCTTTCCAAACCTGGTTTTCCTGTGGTTCTGCCAGTGGCAGCAGCCTCAGCTACTGCTGGCTGTGGGTGATTATGTTCTCATAAGGCACAGCAGCTTTTGGGACTGGGCCAGGTACCACACTGGCCCTGAGGAAGCACATCAGCAACCCACACCTGTGCATTGCAGGTGTAAATACAATAAGTCAAAGCCACAGACATGAATTTTAGCAGATGCAAATTCATAGATTTCTTGCAGTACATTACCTTTAAAATGTTCTGCAATTGCAAATTGCAATGGACATACAAATATACCTGTTCTTCTATCAGTCTACAATTTCTAGTACCCTTTGTTTTCTCTAATGAGATGTATGATTTATATAATAAAGCCAGCAGAAATATATCTCATTAACTGAAATATAATGAGGATGAGGTGTAAAATAACAAACCAGACAAACATGCATCATTCAAACTGATGTTATTATTCAAGAAATTACAGAAGGGGTATTTTGTGGAAAGAAAAGTTCAGGGAGAAAAATTAGCTGTCAAAGCTCTTTTTCTTAGACAAGAACATGGTATTACCCATCTACCTGGACTGTTTTATATATGAGGGAGTCTTATCGATTTCAGTTTTTCAAGTTCTGACTGAAGAATTTTAAACTCTTCTTTCTTTTGCTTTAAAAGATCTCGTAGGTGTTTCTGCTGCAAAATCTCTCGGTATCGCTGCTCTGCAATCTTTCTGGAAATATCCCGTGTGTCTGCATAAAACAAAATATGAGGCTTAGTCTGTGCTCATAGGGGATGGGTAGTCTGTATTTATATTGGACCTGTCCTGGGGTTATTCCAAGTTCTGTATAAAATAGGCAAGAATTTTAAAGAAGGGTCACAGTTGGGCTTAAGAGCCTTTGTAGTACTGGATAAAGCAAAGTATTTCGAGAAAGGCACTGGGCAGGCTTTCAGTTCCTAGCAAGTAACCCAGTGTTCTGAAAATCTGTTTTCCACTAGTGGGAAGATCTCTGCAGTTTTCCTAATAATGAATATAATTCTCAGCTCCACATTACTTCCTCTGTTCCCTTCAAAGGGTGGAAAGAAGTGTGCTGAACAGTTCTGAGAAAATGAAAGCATGTTGCCTAATGAAGTTATTAATGACCACAATATTTTTACTTGAATAGCTTCGGGAATTTATCAATTAGCTTTGGTGACAAGAAACACTTTGGTGACAATCTCCAGGTATGCTCTTCAGTGAGCAATGTTAGCCGTTGGTAGGAAGGATGCTGCTAGTTGCGCACACACAGCAATAGCCAGGCACTCCTGGTGGTAGAGAACAGGACTGCATAGCCTTGGAGTTACTTTCTGAGTGCTCTTTGCTCCTGACTTAAAGGGCATTACTGGACTCACCGGCTGCCTCAAAGATATGCTTTCTTTCTGAAACAGAGACAAGCATTTCCTTCAGCTCCAGGCTGAGCTTGTAGTTTTCCTGCTCTTTTAAACTGATGCACTTCTTCAGCTCTCTTATTTTTTTCCGAAGGTTCTTCACATTCTTCTTGTGTGCCTGTCCATTTTGAAATGAATAAAGCAAATGTCTGAGGTGATACAAAAGCTGTTCAGACAAACTTATCATGCAAACTTATAATCTTAAGCACTGGGTTGTAGCTCAATAAACTTTTGTGTATTTTTATTTGACCAGTAGCACATTCTAAACTTTACTTCTTTTACAAGCTGTATCTCATTATGTTTGTGGAGTTCTAATATAAGGAGCAGTCAAGGAACAAAGAGGTTGGGGTCAGGAAGAGCAATTATAAAGATAAAACTTGAAAGGCAAAGGGAGGAAAGGAAGGCACCAGAATCCCTGAGTCAAGGACATGGTCTTGGCTTTTGGGAGCTGCTGAAGCAAGGGTTGTGCTGAAGCTGATGGCTGTAAAGGGACAAGATAAATACTAAAGCATGAAGAGAAAGAGGGGGCTGGTGCCAGTTAACCTGGTGAAAATCCACTGGGATCTCTTAGAAACAAGGATAATCACAATTTGAATGATGAGGGAGCCAGCAAATCAGATTGTTGTTGTCTCTGTTATTTTGAACACAGGGTGGTAGGGGTATTATGAATAGTCTGGTGCTCCTGGAGAGAAACATTAAGCAGTGAGGACTGTAAGAATGCTTCATTAGAAAGGGAAGAGTGACTTTTATAGGCAGTGTTGTGTAAGAAGTGATTAGCAGGTCTGCATTCAGATGTTCAGGATAGGAAAGCATTTAATTCCAGTAACAGAGCAAGTAGATTTCTCTCTGTAGAGTATGTATGGTGACTGCTTCCAAAGACTTTAGAGAACTGCTGCTGTAGACAGCATGGCTCAAGTTGAAGAAACTATTTAAAGCCAGATGGACAAATAGGTGGATATATATATATATACATATATATTCATCTGTGTGTGCTATTATGGCTGTATTCCAAGAGTCCTTGAGTTAGCACACCTATATCAATTGCACTTACTCTTTATTCCTTACAAACACCTCTTACTAGTGAAGGCAAGGAGCTGCATTTAAAACAAAGATGTGTCTCTCAATGTGGTGTTTCACTTAGGATTTACCTTATCCATGAAGTCAAGGGTCTGCTCCATCCCTGAAATGTGCTGGGCAATGTGGGCATCGTAGTTCATCACAGTTAGGAACTGAAGAATTAAACAAGAAAAACTATTTTATTATGCCTGCTCATTCTCAACAAATCCACACTTCTAGAAAGACAATCATACTGTGAAACTCAAAAAAATAGAATTCTGTAGTGGAAAGGTTCACTAGTGATCATAAAAGGCCATTGTAAAGATATTCACAGTATTAACAAGGTTGGAAAAGTCCTTTGAGATCATCGAGTCCAACCTATAACCCAACACCAACCCATCATCTAAACCATGACACTGTGTGCCTCATCCAGTCATTCTTGGACACTGTGTGAATGAATACTCGACTTTGCATCTGTTAAAAAGAATGTTATCTGTTATGCATTAATGGGAACATTTGCTGGGCCAGCAAATGGCAGTGAGTGGGTGGGACTGATAAGGCTTCTGGAGAAACGCTCAGTCTCTGTTTACTGAGCAAAAGTTACAGTGTTTCTGTGCAATACCAGATGGGGGCACCTCAGACCTTTCACTTAAAAAGGATGCTTCTCGATTTTAAAACATCTGTTCCTTGTGGCTGCAAAATCCTAAATCCTAACTTACATTAATTTTGAAACACTAAGAATTAGGGCTAATTTTGCCTTAATTTATACCTGAACATCCCAAAGAATTTCATCACTGATCAGTCTCATAAGTAAAACTTCCCTTGGAAAGCCAAACTATTGACCTGTTAGGCATTGCATTTCTCTGTTGTAGTTAAGAGACTTATGAGGTATAAGTGATCTTTCTTACAGGTATAGGCAGGAAAATTTTCTGTGGTCAAAATATAAATTAGAGAAATCAACTTACTAACTGGCAGTCTTTTGAAATAGGTAGTATTACAATATCCCGAGCCTTCTCTTTCAGATCTTCTATCTGCATTTTCATTTTCTTGTGTTCCCATTCTAGCCGAAAAATCCCTTTAGAGAAGTCTTTGAATTCTATCATGGCAGCAATTTTTTTTTCTCCTTGATTCTGAAAAAAATAGATAAACTTTAATTAACACATTTTACAGATTATGGAATAATTGTTTGCAACAAGATGGGCAAGCTTCCAAAGTTATAGTTAGTTAAAGATACTATAATGCAGTCTCTTTACATACTTTGCTCCAGATGGTTATCTTTCATGGAAGTCTGTTCCCTTTTATGCTCTGTGTCATAGCCTTGGAGCATAGAAGTAGATGAAGAAAATGACAATTAAGATCTCTCTCCATCATTCTATCCCCATCTTTTTATCTCATTTGAGAATGGGAAGGCATTTTAGGTCTACAAAATACAAGCTTGCTCTGTATAAGGTATTTTGCAGTCATTACTGAAGGCCTTGTGCAGTAAAAGATGATTTTTGTACAACTGACTAAACAAAGAAAATCTAGTGAGGGTATGAAAGACTGTTTTAAATATCATCACCAATTTCACCTTACATAAAAAAGTGTATTATTATTTAAATATTAATGTAAGCTACTGTTCAAATGCTCTGAACATGACTATAAATTTGCCTTAAGGGAATTTTTGGATTGGTACACAGGATATTAGCATTGCCTATTTACCATGTATGTGTGTAAGTGATGGTGTGTCTAAAAACTGTTGCCATTTCATTGATCTGAACTCTATTGATCAAACATCAAGGAAGCAGTCTGCATTGCAATCTTTACATCATGATAAGAGACAACAGAAAATTCTTAATAGCTTCTAGATTACAATTGAGCCCGCTGGTGTGTGGTAATGAATTGAAACTAGATGTCAAACTGGAAACAAAGCAGAGCCCCTGAAGGACAATACATTTGTTTAAAAAGCTTAAATTTCCTTCAGATAATGTAAATTACCGCAAGACAGCAATTCAGTTCTTCAACAACACTCTTTTTAATGAGAACAGCATCAGTGTACTCTGGGATCTCAGTACTGTCCAATTCCACCTGTCCTTGTTTTAGCAAAAACTGGACAAACACATTCTGCTGAAGTTTCATCTTCTCCTCTTGCAGCCTAAAATGGCAGAAA
Source organism: Serilophus lunatus (assembly GCA_013399895.1). NCBI lineage: Eukaryota > Metazoa > Chordata > Aves > Passeriformes > Eurylaimidae > Serilophus > Serilophus lunatus. The sequence goes on from VXBA01001255.1 coordinate 9,807, forward strand.
AAACCCCCAGTGCTTAGTGATTTCAACAGGATTATATAAATGTTTATATTAATTACTGGAAAGTGATGTGTTCATATAGAGGTTAGTCTTCTGTTTGCTCCCAAAGTGACTACAAAATCGGCAACTTATGGTATATATATATACATGAAGTTTTCAACCACTGGATTCAGTTTAACATACTCCAGCAGATGTTCTGAGAGAAAGTGTTGTCACTGAAATCTTAACATCAACTGAAAACAGAAGAGACTTCCAGTCAGCACCACCTTTTGTGTACAATTGTTTTGAGGGTTTGTTCTTGAATTATAATGAATGTGAAAACTGTGTTATGTACATGAAAAAATGAAAAATTGCAGGTCCAAGCAGCAATGAAACCTAGATAAAAGTGTTGAAGAACACAGATGTGAAATTCTGTTTGTAACTTTTGGTCCTGTGTTGGTGGAGCATTAAAGTGTAGCTGAACATGGGAAAAGATATAAAATTACCAAATGAGTTCCTTGAAAATGTTTTCTATTTGTGACTTCATCTTCTCATTTTCATCCATTCTTCTCTGGAGAAAGGCCTGCATCTCTGCCAGTGTACGGGCCTTCCACTTCACCTAAGCAAGCAATATTGTGACATTCTGAACTTTCCAACTTTGTCAGTATGTCAGGGCAAGCCTCTTCAAGAGCAGAGAAGGCAAGTTCTTAAGAAAACAGATGTATATACAAATATGCAGCATGGTATTTTGAGAATCCCAGCAGAGCATGTGAGACATAGAGGTTACAATCTTTACACTCTGCTCCAAAAATTATTTGTTCATGTATGTATAGTTTATTCACATGAAGGGAAATCATATTTCCTTCTCTTTTAGTCAAATTTCTTGTATCTCTGTTGCTGGATAATTCAGATTTACACCTTCATACTTTTATGTTTCACAAATACATTGCTAGAACTTTCCAAAAATATCCTTTGTTAAGAATTGCTCTTTCTATTCTAGAAAAATATGGGATTGTATTGGTGCAAATGTAGAATGCTAATGGGAGAGAACAACTCCAACACACGATGGGAATCAAATACCTGATAGGTTTTTTGGTACAGATAGAGAAAAGGAAAATTATCTTTTACTTGCAATGAAACCAAATCAAGGTCACAATCATTCTGATCAATCCATCCAAATTAATATGCTAATTTGTCCTCTGAAGAACAACTACAGGTAGAACTAGAGAACACGTACCCTCTTATTCTAAATTGAATGTGGCCAGAAGGAAATTTCAAAGTCAAATGGAGTTTATGTACTCTGCATTGTTACTTTACCACTAGCTTGACCCTACACAAGAACTCCACTGAACTTTTAAGAAGTGAAAATATCAAGAAGTATACTGGCAAAATAAAGATTTTTACATACCAGCTCCTCACTCTCCATTTTATTTCGTCTAGCTAGACAGAAATGTTTCCACATAGAAAGGTCTAAGCCATTAGGCATGTGCTCAGGACTATCCAGTTCATCCATGGCTTTCATTAAAAGGGTAAGTGCATCTTTGTAATCTTCAGCTGAGCCTGAACAGTTCCCATATGGGTTAGCTGTGTCAAAGACCATTTCTGTCTTTGGGGTCCTAGTGCACACACACAGCACAGAAAGGATTTGCCTTTTATTTTCTCTTGCATAAATGAAGGTCACAAACAACTAAGAATGTTTCATATTCTCAATGTCTTGCCAAAAGCAAATAGGTAAGACTACATCTTACAGAAAACAAGAATATACAGTCTTGAGACCTGGTGATAATTTAGATTGCATTTGAAATAGTTTTTGTGGAGTGGATAAGGAAACATAAATAATCAATTGTTACTGTGATGGCAAATCAACCATTGTTAACTATCCAATAAAAAGCAGAGAAAAAAATTTAGACTATTGAAATAAATAGCATTCTCACTCTTGACTCACAAGAAATACTAGTGTTTAAACAATGGAATCAGAAAGGATCTTACTTTGGTCGATGCTTGTAAAGTTGGAAAAGTTCATCAAGGAGATCTTTGTGTATATCAGCAAACTGCTTTGTAAAAGCATATTCCAGATTCTGGTGGGGTGGAAGAAAACCTTCTTGTTACCACATTATTTTTTTTAAAAAGCATCAGCTTGCCCTTATCTTAGAAATACAGAGTACAGTGCTCTTCCAAGCATTCCCAAGAATGATGGGAATATGGACTATTCCATAAATTCTATGCACACACTGTTCTTTACTGCTTTATTTCAGCATTATTAATTTTAATAATTAGCAAGTTGACGAGAACTCTTGCTTACAGAGTAGTATGTTCTTCTCATTATCAAGACACAACATTAACTATTAACTTCTGTACCTCCTTGTGTTTCTCAAGCGTCTCACCTTCTCTCCATCTGTTGCATCTTTATAGGTCCTTGTGTAAGCCTCAACTTTATTTTTTGTAGTCAGAACTCTTTTTGCAGTCTTGACCTGCAGCAAGACCAAAAGATTTCAGGAATGAAACTCATCCAGTAGAAGCACTGAATGGCTATTCATATACACTGATGAAGCTGACACTTTCTTATTTCTAGAGAAAACCTTGTGGGCTATTTTTACTAACAATATAGTGCCTTCTTCAGGGGTCACTTGTAGATACTGCTAAAAGATGAAGAGATGTGAAATTAAGCTAGCCTGTGCTTAAGAATCTAAGGAAATTGCATAAGAAATGCTTACAAGTCTTTTTAAACACTGAATGTAAGGACATCTGTTGATACTTTTCCTCACTTGCCATAGAGATTTCCTTTTCCTTTCATGTCATATCAGACAAGACCAGTCAAAAAATCTCAAATGTGGTTCAGTGGAGAGTTCTTCATTTTAGAATGCAATTTCCCCATTGTCATGGCATAGTTCTGGTATGTGTCAGGATACTAAGGTCATCTCTGTTATTGAGGCTATTAAATGCTAATACAGTGCTGGGGAGACCATGTAGACAAAATATGACAGTTTGCAGGGACCAACATATATACCAATGGAATAATTTAGAAAATTAAAATAAGGATGCATTTTGAAAAGTGTAAACTGGCATACCCTTGGCCTTGGATAATTTTACAACTAGGTCAGCCTATTTAGTGGTAGGGGCTAGATGCCTGCTTTGGAATCCCTCCCTGTAGCTCACAGACAAATGGCTGCTTGCAGCTCCAAATACAGTGCTCTGTACAGGCTGAGTAGGAGATCTGACATGGCATTAGTGTATTATCTGTGGACTCATGGACAGCTCCATGAAGATAAAGTAGGCAAATGGCATAATATTGTCCCACAAACCAGTACCAACCACGGAAAGCACTTGTATTGAAACCTAGATCTACTACCTGTGATGTCCAGTCTTTTGCTGACTTCTGTATTATTTGAAAGGGATGAGTAAACTCTTCAGGAGATTAAATTGGTTGATAAAATTATAAGTGCTTTGTACTTTAAGGTATGTTCTGCCTCCATAGTCGGATACTCACATGCCACCTCTGTCTATGCTTTGAACTGGCAGACACATGTCAGCATGGCGACACCTCAGTAAAAAATGTGATGGCTCTACACATTATTTTGTGCATCTTCCTGTCATAAATGCATCATAATTGGTACTTCCCTCTTGATACCAGATAAAAAACCCATTATATATAGCAAACAAATAGCAGCATGCCCTTCTGAATATGCAAGAGTTGTTCCAAAGAACTCCAGTTTAATCAAACTGAGTACCTATTAAAAAATCCAGATGTATATTACTTGTACAAGCTGGAAAAAATCAGAGACCTTGTAAATTGTCAGAAAGTCCTTTATGGAAAGATTTTCATTTGGAAAGAGCAGACTTCAGAAGAAACTGTACTGTAAGTATTACACTTCTAAGAACTGCATTCCAAATGATAGCTTACTTTTTCTTTCTTCTTTTTTGTAAGGCAGTTATGAAGTCCAGCTTCTCTAATGTCCAACTCTTCATCCAACAGTAAAGCATAAGTGAGATTGGCTATTTTAAGTTCTTCCTGTGAAATGATTGTAATAGAAAATGTTAAATATTCATGCTGTACAGGGGCAGAAGTGAAAAATTAATGTTTTTGCAAGACCTGGTAGATGACCATCTCTGATTTCACTTTCTTTTCAGAGAGTTTGCAGACAGCCTCATCAAAATTTTGTGTTGTTTTCTGGATGGAATCTTCAAGTTTCTTCCATTCATTTTGCAGTGACTGGGGAAGGGAAGGACAAGAGCAGAAATATTACATCTGGAGGAACAAATAACCTCTGGTATATTTATAGTTATATATATTTATATATGAGATGCTGGAGAATGCACAATATGGAACTGTATACTTCAGCCAAAAGGCCTCAGAAATTATTTGCTTGGAAAGAGAGTGCTGCCAGGCACATAACTTGGTAAGTTATGCTGTTCAAACATCACTTTGAAGGATGAAGATAATTGCATTATTTGTGTATGGCATCAGCAACTTGTGGAATGGAACCTGAAAAACACATTTCAGGAATACAAACATTCCAGTTGTAAAGGAAAGTTACCTTTTTCAGATACCACAAGTTTTGGCACATATTGTAAGCGGAGATTGCCTTATGTTCCTGTCTAGGCTAGGATTAATTTAATATGCTATATGACCTTTGATCTTCATTTGTTCTTCATTTATCCTACTTATTAGTATTCATTTTTAGAACTTGCTTCTGAGAAAGATTAGAAAATTTGATCATGAGCACTGTGAACAAAACCATTCCTTTCCTCATTTTGATTTACCTGTTTATACTCTTCTTTTTCTTCATTCAGTTCCTCGACTTTTTTCTCATATTCCCCAAATATTTTCTTTTCTTCATCAGTCCAAATATCCTCAGGTTTGGATGCAAAAAGAGGCGGAGGAATATCCTGGAAGAATTAAAGGAAAATATGCTTATAAAGCAATATTAAGTTTATATCAGCACACCAACAAACTATAGCATGCATCAAATTTAATGAAAGGTATTTCTTAGTAAGATACAAGCCTTAAGTCACATTAATATATATATTCTGTTGTCTGTTACTTGCATCAGTAGTTTTGCACTATATATATTGGGCTACTCTCACTTGCTTACAGGAATTCCCTACTGGATCTTGTAAAATGCAAATATTTTGTACTCAAATATACTATTGTCAATACAAGATATACCACATTTTCTGTTTCATAACCCCAAATCTGACTCCATGCTAATGTAAACTTCTAAGTGGAGTCCTAATTTTCCAAAACAGATGAATTCCACAGGGACTGCTTGGGTCTGCCTGCTGATTTTTCTGTGACACAGTATTATCTGTATTTGCTGAGTTAAGATCACAGCCATGGATAAAAGACCCTTCCCCCACCAATACAGTTGTTGTAATGGTAATACTAAATTATGTTCCTACAGTATTCCACTTTGATAGGGACATGGGTTGATGGGTAAATCATATACAGGCAGCAGAATCTTGTGGTGTCTGCTGAATCCAGTGGATGGTTTCTTATGGAGTCTATTTAGTCATAATGCAATTCCAAAATTCTCCAACTATCTTCTGTCACTTTGATTAGAAATCTTTTCTAGTTCAATTTCACATTGTCAAAAGAGCCCACAAGTTACCTAAATGACATGGCAAAAATGCATCTCACCATTTTCAGGATGTCTTCCTTTCTGATTTCTAGCACTCCACCCATCATGTCATTAAGAGCACGCAGTCTTTCATCGTCCTGGCAATGACCACAACAAATATGTTCAGGTACAAAAGGAAGTGTAGTAACTGCAAGTTTTTGGGACGATCATAGTGTTCACCCCTGGGCCACCCCTATGGTTATTCATTGTGCCATGAGTAGATTAATGCTCTTCAGTGATACCTGTGAAATATGCCAAAAGTCTCACCGTTTTTTCTGGTGGACAGATGTTCATATACCAAATAACTTACTAAAACTGCCATTCTGGCAGTTTTGGAAAGAACACATGGACATAGACTACTCTTGGCCAATTGGCAAGGTATGATGAAGGAAATGGTAGTGTCATTGTCTTACTATGCAACAATTTAGGGGCCAGAACCATTTTATGTTTTTCACAGATGCATTTTGAAGCCGGAAGAAAGAATTATGATCTTCTAGTCTCATCCCTGAAGAACAGAGGCTGCTCATTCAACAAACACATATTAAGCACAAAGCTCTTGATTGAGCAGTAGCATCAATTTGGAAATGCATCTAGTTCCCCAGCCACCTGATACGGTATTTTAAATTGCCACTAAGCACATTTTTAAAAATTGTGAGTCTAACACTCTATCTTTTCTTCCCCCAACTCGTCTATGTAGTTTTGATTGTAAACAATAAGAGGGAAAAGGTACACATCATCACCTACCACTTCAAATTATTCTCCCAAACACACTATCCTACTGGATAGCATTCATTAAATAAGCCTAACCAGTGACAAAGGCCTGTTCAGTAAAAGTATGCTACTTTACTTACCGTAGCAGCAAGGCGTCTTTCCATTTCAAGCCTAGCCAGCATTTCTGCTTTCTCTTTCTCCTCTTGAGTCAAGTATTTCTCAGCTTTAATCTGAAGGAAGGAAATGGGGTTCCTGTTAGTTTGTTTCTCCAAACATGGAGAACCTTTGGGAAGATGGTGCTCCTGGATTTGAAGGGGACAGAGTGGGCATCAGAGTGTTCGTGATGAGCAATTGTTTTTTCATTTGCATCAGTTGTTTTTCCTGGTTTTATTTCTTTCTCTTTTTGTTATTTTCTTCTTAATAACATTTATTATTATAATTTAATTACTTTTATGATTACAATTATGATTGTTATAATGATCGTATTTTATTTCAATTATTAAACTGTTCTAATCTCAATCTAAAAGTGTTCTCACTTTTACCCTTACAATTCTCTCCCTGAGACCGATGGGATGGGAGAGTGAGTAAGCAGCTGTGTGGTGCTTAGTTGCTGGGGTTAAACCATGATAACAGTGTAACATTCATTCTTAATGCTTTTTGTATCTCTGCTGTGTAAGCATATTCCTCAAGATGAAAAATTTCCTTTCGAACAGTTTGAAAAACTATATTTAAATATGGTAGAATACAAATTACCATCAGTTTTGTTGATATTAGTTGTGTTTTGTACATGCCTTTTCTTACAGTGTAAAAGCAGGGACTGGTGATAAAGTAGAGAGATGTGGGAAAAGACTGACCAAAAGAGCAGCTAAGATCAGTGGAATATATTGTATAAGAGATTGTGTTTATTTATAAATTAGAAATTGAATTTATAAGTACAGTACTAAGCATGCAATAGTACTTAGATATTTAGTTTGAAACTATTTAGATTCAAAATAGTGCTTAGAGAAAACAGGTAAACCCTTATCTAATGGAAGTGATTCCTGAGAACATTGTTTGAATCTTACAGTCAGGAAAAGGCAGGATTTCTATTTAATTTTTGGGTTTTGAAAACTTTCAAGAGCAATAAATTAAGTTTGTATACATTACATTCATTTCAGATTGACTTATTAAGAGTTTTCTCCCTAAAAAGGAAAAGGGAAACAAACTAGCCCAAAAGATGATTTTGAGTACACAGTCACATCTGTTTTAAGGTTTTTCAATACTGACACAATGCCTGGCAATGAGAATTAGAGAACTGTATTTTAGTGGGTGAAATAGAAAGATGTATTTTTCAGGCACCTCTGAATCCTGAACAGTGAGTGCTCGCTCTGGCATCTCATCATCTGTAAGGTCTGGCTCCCACACTTCCACTTGGAGGTCAAGTTGTGCCAAGATTTCTCGGATCCTCAGGTTTCTTTCTTTCACTTGTGCAATCTCCTGCTCCTTTTGTTGTGCAACTATGTCAAATTCCTTATTAAAAGCAGTTTTCACTTTGTAAATGATGTCCTGAAATGCCAAAAAAGGAAATAGCAGTACTGCACAGGTCATATGTTTATATGCTACTCCACAAGCCAACAGAATCACAAATGTGTGTATTTGTATGTGTGACAGGGAGATAAATTGGTAAAGCTCTTTTGTGAAAATGATAAGGGCAGAGATCAAGCTTTGTTAAATGGAGTTGTGCAAATTATCTTTTTTCTTTTTTTTTTTTTTTTTGCTAGAAATTATCTAATGTCAAATATGCAGAAGAAAATGAATAAGAAAGATTCTGGAACAAATATATTGCTGCCAAAGACATAAAAAATTAGGCTGTCCTCTTTTTGGTGGTTTTTGCCCTCTTCAGCTGAAAGAAGAAGAGGGTTCAAAGAAAAAAACATGTAAATCTAGGGATTCTACATCCCAGGTGCAGGGAGGCAGAGCAAAGGACATACTTTCCTGATGCAACCTGAAGTTTCAGTATGCTTTTATGTGATTTCTCTGACATATATAAGTCAAAAGTGTCCATTAAACAAACAAAAATTGGAAACTGGCTTTTTTTAAACACCTGAGACAGTGATTTTTAAAAGTATATATTCTTAGTGGATAATTTTTTTTTGTTTATGACTTAATAAACTGGCCAGGGTAAGAGAAGTAAGAGAGTCTGATAGTAGTGAATAATAACTAACAAAAACATTGAAGACTGCAAACGAAAGGTTGATAAGACTGTAGAGAAAGGAAATTGTGCCAAGATCCATCTGATCTTTCAATGAGCAGCAAATAACAGTGAAAGAGGTAACAGGGAAAGAGACCGTGTTGTCACAGATATGCAAGCTATCTGTGGCTATGAAAACTTAAACTGAAGCAGAAGTAGGCAAATACAGATAGCCTCAAATTGGGTAACTAATTACATAAAAATGTTCTTCCAAACCAGAGGTGGCAAATCACACGGTGCTCTACTGCACTATGTGCATTTGTCAGCTTTTGTCTCAGTTACTCAGAAACTTGTGCAACTCTCCATTGTTTAGTGTCAATTTGCCTAAAATCTAACAGTGGCTGTGACTGCTGTGAAAACCAACAGATATGACAGTGTCACTGCAGTAAAACAAATTTCAGAAGATGTCACCTTCAGTAATACTATCTGATTGAGTCTCTGTTCCCTGGTGTGCAAGTCACATTGGTGATACAGGATAGATGTGTCTCCACCATACTGAGAGCTCAAACTTCCAATCAGGCAGAAAGATTCACCACCGTCAGCCACAACTTCTGCTGCCTTCTCTCCTTCCTCAGACAACACAGTCTCAGGCTCAGTCTCAAGATCCTTCTTCTGAATCTGCATCTCACAAACATGATAAATGTGTTAAATTTGTACATAATTCAGTGGTACATGTATAAAAAAATCAAAATCTAGAGCTTATATTCTTCAATTAAGCTCAGTGATCAAAATAATACGAGTGGAAATGCTAATTTTTGGAATATTGGTTCTCCAGTACAACACATGGACATACTGAAACAAGTCCACTGGCAGAAACACTAATACATATAAGGATTTGAAACATCTAACATGTGTTAACATTGTTTAGCCTCAAGGAGAAGGCTTGGGAGGTTCTTATTCCTGAAAAGATTATCAGACAACATGGGAACCCTTTTCCTGTGAGGGCTGTCAAACACAAGAACAGGTAGCCCAGAAGGGTTAGCTTATGAAATCTCATCCATAGATATGGCCCTGAGTAAAGTGCTCTAAGAGTGTTGAACTAGGTAATTTCCAAAGGGCTCTTCTAATTATTCTCACTTATTTAAATCTAATACTTTTTTTCTGAGTAAACCCACGACACTTCATCTTTATTCATATTTTGAAAATTTTCTGACAGTTTGTACAGCAAGAAAATGGACCTTAGGAATATAACTACATAAAGAATTGTTAAGATCCCAACTCAGAACTTCCTGATCTGAAAAGCTTGTATGCAGTACTTCAAACAGATTGTACCTTCAGATCAGCTGTCTCAGTCTCCTTTAACTGGAGAACTTTCTCCAAAGTTTCCAGCTCTTCTTTACTGCGTTCCTTAAGTGGATAATTCTTCACTTCACAGTCCATGTGGAAGCACTATGCACATTTAAAAAACAAAACCCCAAAGTAAAAAGAATGCCTCTACTAGTTTATTTGTTCAATATGTGAATGCTAAACAGCTGTAAAGACTTCTTAAAATCAATTAATATAGACAATGTAATAAAAAATTTTTTTTCCAAATGATCTATGGATAGATCTCTCTTTGTCCACATAATTAAACCAAAACTAGATTTTTTGTAAAATTACTTAGTCTCTCCCCACTCTTGAGATAATCTAGTATCATCAGTTTGACTCATCTCCCTCTGTTTAAAATAGGCAAAATCAGGGTTAAATTTTGCCTTTATGTTCTGTGTAGCCAAAGTCATACTGGCTGCACACACAAAAAAAGTATTTACTTCTCTTTTTAGCAACACTCTGTAAATATATTGTCTGATATCAAGGAATTAGAGACTTGTTTATTCCCTTATCAGCACTTTTCCACCTTAGAAGGTAAAATTGGCCAGGCCCAGACAAAATGAACAGAATGAAAGATTTGTGTGAACCCCAGGAAGAAATAAATTTTTTCCCACACCACAAGCAAATCAGAAATATGTTATTTTGTCTCTGTACCTTAAGGAATAAATTCTGCAGAAAATGACTTAGAAAGCTGAGGTTACCTTAACTGCACGTCCTTTTACACTCATAACATCCCAGCACTCGTATTTGATGAAATCCTGCATATAGCAGTTGGCTAAATTCTCCATCTCAATCTCTTTCCTCACCTTTCAAGATACAGAAAAGAAAATAATAAATTGTGGTGCAAAGTAACAAGATAAGGACAATTTGTGTTAAGTTATTGAAAGAAAACTAACAGATGAAATGAGTTACCAATATTTCATCATCTTAGACTATCACAACTTTCTTCTCCAAAAGCTGTATTGCACTGTACTGAAAGGCATCATTTTATATATGAAGAAAACAACCATTCTAGAACTTAAGCAACATGGCCAAGGCCACAGAGTCAGATTAATAGTTTCTGGCATAGATCATGTTCCAGTTTGCAATGTCTGCATCAGCAGTTTCACCTGCTTCAAAAAGTTAATTTAAGGACTTTCCAGTTTTCCTGCTTCTCAGCAGTGGACAGCAACTTTGAGATAATTGTCTGTTCTTCAACCATTTTTCTCCTTTCCACTGGTAGTTTTAAAATGTTTCCCCATTCTATCATACCCTGGCCACTTCTTGATCAGTCTCTGCTTGCATTTTTTCCTGTTCTTCTGTATCCAGGTTGAACTCCTGGTGCTCCAGTTTCTCAATGTCTGGAAGCTGCTCATTTTCATGCATCATTTTCTGAATCTGTTTTTTAAAAGAAGTATAAGGAGTAAAAAGTAATTTGAATGTGAATAGAGGAAATGCTATTTTTAACACTCTAGAACTTGTTATCAGAGAAAATTATTTTAATTACTTGCAGCTTTAACTGCTTCATGGTAATCAGCAGAATGTGCTGCCTCGAAGCTAGTGACAGACATTACTATGTGAGTATATTTATTCTTAAAATTGAATTGGATGTTATATATGAAGTTGTGTAGACTTTCTAAGAACCTGTAGTATACATTTCTTCATTCTTTGGTTCTGAGAGCTTCATTAAGGTGCTATCACGTTATTAGATCATTATCTATCTCATGCAGTTCAACAACGGGAAATGCAAAATCCTGCACACGGGTAGGAACAGTGCCATGCACCAGGACATGCTGGGTGCCGGGCAAGTGGAAAACAGCTCTGAAGAAAAGTAGCTGGGGGGCCTGGTGGACCAAGTTGACCATGAGCCAGCAACACGCCCCTGTGGCAAAGAAGTCTCACAGCATTCTGGGCTGTATTAAGTGTTGCTGGCAGGGTGAGGGAGGTGAGAGGCATGGACATACTGCAGAGTCTAACGAAAGAGATTATGCAGCTGGAACATGTCTCATATAAGAAAAGGCTGAGAGAACTGGGACTATTCAGCCTAAAAAAAAGAAATGGCTTGGGGGGAATCTAATCAATGTATATAACCACCTTAACAAAGGGTGTTAAGAGGGTGAAGCCCAGTGACAGGACAGAGGCAATGGGTACAGATGGAAACGCAAGAGATTCTACACAAATACCAGCAAATAATTTTTTTACTCTGAGGGTGACTGAATATTTGAATGTGTCCAGAGAGGTCATTCCAGAGAGGAATCTCCATCCCTGAAGATAATAAAAATCTGTCCAGTTGGTCCTTTGCAGGTTGCTTTAGGTGACCCTCTGCCTTATCCTCTTGCAGATTTGATTTTTTTATGGAAAGAAACAGAAGAAAAAGGAGAGGACAGTATTTTCTATAATGGACAGTTGTCAGACAGGCAGAAACCATCCAGCTGATGGGACAGATTGCTCAAGGTATAACAGCGGCACAAAATACTTATCTGGAGCAAAGGAAACTGAGAACCAGACAGTAGCTCCTGGTAGTTTCAGCCTATAGTCCCTGAAGAAGCACATCTCTCTATAACCTGTCTGCTCAGGGTTGATGACAAAAATGTAACTGAGCATTAGAGCTGGCAGCCATAAAGGAAATGTTCTTGTAAACAAAACTGGGAAGCTGAGCCATTACCCTTGCATGAAACTCACAGTGGTACGCAGCTTTTTAATTCCCATTTGCAGCTCTTGCTTCTCGTTAGCAAACCTCTGAGTCTCTTCTCTTATGACCTGACATACAACAAATGTATTGTTGAAAGACAAAAAAAAAAGAGAAAAATATTGAAATAACCTTAATGAGCATTATATGCACAGAAAATAAAATTCCAAAGGTATTAACAGCTGAAAAGACATAATCTTAAATCAATAGGATGATTCTTAGAATTGCATGAGCAAGAAAAAGATTGTGAGGTTTTCTTTACCCCTACAGTCTTGCCAATTTTTCTCTTAGGGAAAATTTTGCAATTAGTCTGCACCTCTGGAATTTGTGTATCATTCTGACACTGGAGGGACTGTATCCTCTAACATTCAGATGCAAGTCTCTTGGGTCATTAATGTGCAGTCTAAAACAATCTAGGACACATTGTTACCCTTAAACCTTTGCCTCTAGCTGTCCCTAGTCCTAACAGTCACGTGGTACTCAGTAATTCAGAGTCACATGCTTTTCTCAAAAAATCCAAGTAGACACCAAAGAATGCATGCCAGCATCAAAGCAGAAACAGGAATACAAGTCTGAAAGAGTGATGGAGAAGACTTCCCTTTCATTGGCAGTAATGTCTTAGATTGACTTGAGCCACTTGTGAGACAGCATCATAATTTCATTGAAAAGTCACTCCTGAGATCATCCAGAAAGCAATATTTTGCTTTGTCCTATCATTGAACCTCAAAAGTTGGACAAAATGTACAGCTCTGGCTCATATCAGAAAGAATTTCATAGCATCTACAAACTCATATTTCTAGGGAAAAAATAATCTATAATAACATTAACATTCTGTTGTGCTAGGCATCTTCTCTGATGCATTTATATCCTTGACCTAGGACTTCTAGAAGTCTAGATACCAGTGCTTTTAAGAGAGGTTGCAGTTTGAGAAAAGCTTTAGAAACTATATTCCTTTACCACATATAATTTAGCACCCCAAATCACTAATGACTCTTAAAAACCCTGCCTTTGATTAATACTCATTCTATGAAAGTACCTTCTGCATTTTCTGGCCTATCCATGTCAAGTCATTGGTATTCATGACATTTCCATCTTCTGTCACCTCGACATTAGAAGATTCCAGTGGTGCCTCCTGAAATTAAGGATATATAAACATCTAGCCCAGGTTCTTAGAGAGAATGAAGGAGAGACATAAATGAAATAAAAAATGGACTCACATTAGAAACACCACCAGCAGCACCAAATTAGAGTGTTACATTTTTGTTCCCTAACCAGTCCCCAGATTTGATCCTGCACACTCTTGCTATTATGTAAAGCCTTTTGACTGAAATGGGCTGACTGTACTAATCTCTGAATCACTATTTTTATTGATTTGAACAGAAAAATATACAGCTATTAACACACAATGTATCACAGTAACATCACACTGGGAATGACATTAACTTCATATGAGGAGAAACTGACTCTCACAGAGTTTTCTGTGGCTGAGGAAACCAAGTGAAATTGAAAATGTGAATGTCATCTTCTTATAACTATTCCATTTCTTTGATAGTACTCTTCCACAAAATACTAATTAGGCACATTCATTCTATCTCAGGGGTATTCTTCCACTTTAACAAATGGATCAGTGTTTTGTGAACAGTTTTTATCATGTGTAGTTTTACAATAACGATCAAACATTTTTCCCCCATAAAAATAAAGAAAACACCTTAAATTTCTCTTCTGGAAGTGATTTTGATGTGGATTCTGGGTCACACTGCCAATCTGCCAGAGATTTTAAAACAACATTTTCATTCAAAATAGACTTATTCAGTACATCAAGAAGAGATTGCCAGTAAAAAGCAGCTTCCTTATCTTCAGTTTTCTTTATATTTCTAGTGAACAGAAAGAGAACTGATGTATTATTTTTGTATTATGGAGAAGGACAACATATAAAATATTCTTTATAGCACAAATATTAAGTTGTTTTAGAAGACCCATTCAATATTTTTACATATGATTCATTACTGTTTGAGTTCTAGAAGTGTGTAATTAAGTGAAGTCTCCACAGAAGTAAAAATTCTGAAAGCTGGATTACCCAGATTAGAAATATTGCTGATGGACTCATCTTTATGCATCTACCTGAACATTTGTTATACCACAATAAAACTGTAGTTTCAAGTGTCTTGTACTCCTAATGTCTGCTAAGAGCTGTCTATAGCCACAGTTGAATTCCATTTAAAGCTGTGGTGTCTTATGGCTGAGTTAAAATACTATCTCAGGAGATTATATCTCTTATATCCCAGAGATCCCCCTTCCAGATGGTTTATTTAAGAGCAGTGAGAAGCTCACTATGGGTGAAATTTCTCAGAAGACACTCCTGTATCTTGTATTGCAACCATACTCAAAGTACAAAACTTTTCCCGAGCTAGGAAGAACAGACCACCTCTAAAGATTAGAGGAGTGATTTTATTTCTCTCCAATTCTCTTTTTTTTGGAGACTAAGAAAGTCTCCAATAGATGAAATTTGTCTGTCAGGATACAGGAACTGGCACCACCAACATTTCATCTGCCACTTTATACATACTTCCACTTCAGACACACCAGAGCACCATCATTTTCTCCAGTAATGAGAATAAAATTGCCATCCAGTGAAAATACCATGGATCTGATTCCTCCTCCTTGATATGAATGACAATGCTTTCGAGCAAGTATCTCCTAGAAAAGTCACAGAAGCAGTATCAGCAAATAAGTTTTGATAGTGGAATATGAAAATTATTTTTAATATTTAAATTTTTAAAAAATATTTTAATGATTATTTTTAGATAAAAGTCAATCCAAAATGGCAATACAAAGTACAAAAATACTAGGATTTGTAAGTTTAAAAGGTTTGACTACAGATGGGGCAATTTTGTAGTATGTTGATTTTGGAGGAGATAAGAGTAGCAAAATTATCTCCTCTAAGATTTACTGAAGAAAGTCATTAGTTCATATAATCATATACACATTCATTACAAAAACAATTGTCCCATATAATGCTATGTCAGTTCATGTTCAACAAATTTTTCTGGAACACCTATTCAACTGCAGAAAAGTTTATAGTGAAGGAAAGTAATTTTTACACATATTTCTCATGTAAACCAAACAAAGCCTGTCACCAGACACCCACACACCATAGTAGAAGTATTGTAGAGAAACAAAACACCATCCTTTGCTGCTGCTGCCAACCACTGGCTGTTTGGTGATAAACAGAGGAAACCTGATCCAAACTGATTGCTAGGAATCCTCTTTTCTGATGAAAATACCGGTGGATCTTCCAGCTTATTCTGCCAAACAAACAAGATGTTAGCAGCAGTTCAGATGACAGAAATTTCTCTGACATTTTGAGAAGAACAACAAGGGCTTTGTGGGTTACCACATGCCCTGCAATTTAAACTGTTGTTGGATTGCTGAGCTCAGGAAGCAGTGCCATTGCTGTGCTGCTGATTTGCTTCTCATCTCTTCAAAAGGGTCTATATTCAGTATGTTTGGGTCTGGAGTTTCTTGGCCCAGAAAGGATAGGATAAGCCAAGAAGGAATACTGACCTTTGGAATTCACCTTCTTACTTGACTTGACTCTTAAACTTCAGGAGACCTATGAGCTACAGAGAGCTGCAGTTCATCAGCAGACAATGACAGTGGCTTCCTGAATCCTCCACTGCTTCATTGTGAGGAAGGGATGGGCTGGGTTTGCAGTTGCACCTGAGCATCCTGGGATCACCCTGGCTCAGTTCCTTCAGCAGCTGGATATCCAGGTTACCCAGCAGATGGCACAAACCCACAGCTCCAGCACAGAAGCCACATGTGAAATGCCTGAAAGCTCTATGAGTTTAAAAAACCAATATAATAGAACAGGGAGATTGCTTTTGCCAGGGTCCTGAGCAGGTGGCAGAATACTGAGATAATGAGTATGGATGGAGTAAATACTTTTAAGTGGAGAGGATTTCTTTAAGGTAATATGTTGATATATTCACTTCATCTACAGCCTTTGTTGGCTGGTATTTAATCACCAGTCAAAATAACACAACTTTAGAGAATTACCTCTTTGGAGAGATGGTATTTACAGATGAAGGGTGCACAGGTACAGTAGCCATACACAGTGTTATCCTTCAATCTGACTGCTGAGCTCAAAGGGCAATCCAGATCATACTGCTCTTTTTTAAGGGCACTAGCATTGAGTATTCCTTGTTCATTCACATACTTATCATTATCTAAAAGATTGACAAAAGAAAAAGAGGAAGAGGCATCACTAGCACTAATGCAGATGCTTGGCCTATCACGTAGTTATGAAAGCCATTCTCAGCAAGGAGTGAGCATGATGTGAGTTTTCAAGGAAGAGATTGGGAATAAAGATACTTAGTTTAACTCCATGAGTTGCGCTGACTTAACACACTGTAGTGAAGCACAACAATAGCTCTACTGGCTCTAAAAGAAGTACTAGAAACAGTGTAACCACAGTAATGTGACAATTTGCACAAACTAATTTACCCTGCATCTTGAGTCAGCAGTGCTAATTTGCATGCAGGTTCATGTCATCATTGCCTTCCATCTAGAACTTGTTTTAATCATCTCTGCCACGAAGAACACACAGACTGGGTGGTATTGGTTAAAACACTGACATTCACATCTTCTAAAGGACATTTTATTCTTTTTTTAATTTCTTAATTTGAGCTTTAAAGGGACATCTGAAATTAAGACTGATAAGACACTGATATTAAGACTGAAATTAAGACAATAATGGTAGATCTTCAGCAACTTTGGAAATCAACCCCAATTTTATATGTCTAAAAGTAGGCACAATAAGAAGTCCAACATGAGTGAATATTTAAAGAAAATACTTTGTTGAAAACTACTTTTTGAAGTTAAAATTGTACAGCCTCTTAAAAAATAAATGTAAATAACTAGAAGTCTGACACTAGGCTTATTACCCTAGATAGATAGATCACACAGTATATATTCCAATTCTTACCTGCTGTGATTGCTGAAGAGAGACAAAAAATTTCCAGTCTCGCTCGTTGGGCCTCTGCTACATTAAGAAGTACCATGACTTCAACCAAGTCATTCTTGAAGTCAGAAACTACAGAAAGACTGAGCACTTCATCTGCCAACACTGAAGCATGCAAGTAACACCAATGGAAATTGTTACTGAAGCAGGGCAACATCATTTTTGCTAAGATATCACGTGACACAAAACAATCCCTGTTCAGAACACACCTCAGCCCAACCAACTCAGCCTGGCTTCAGGAAGTACTGCATGCACACAACTCCACTCAAGGCATCATGTGCTGGGAATCCCTAAGCACCAGAGTGTTATTATCACATCATACAGAAGATTGAACACAGCTGTCACAACCTACAGGTTTTTTAGTCTAAATTTTCACAAGAGTCTTTATTTCTTTGCCAGCACTATTACTTTTGTGCTGGACCTGTAATAAGTTGGTCAGCCAATTCATCTCTTTTTCCTGTGATTTATGCATCTTCTTGAAGAAAAGTAATATTGATATATTTGCTAAAACTAAAATTACAGAGAAAAAAGCACCAAACAAGAAAGTAAAGTAAATAGAAGGAAGAAGAATGGCTTAGTCTGATGGGCAAGTATATTTAAGATACAGAAAATAGTGAAAAATAAATGTAATAAATGTTGTTACATGTATTACCTATATATCCAAGAACTTGGAATAATTTTGATGGCCGAGCATCTAGAATAAAAATATGTCTTTCTCTAGCTCTTGCAATGAGGAACAGGCCACTCTGATCATAACTAGGTGAAATGCAAGTAGAAATCAGTGCAATACAGTCAATAAAGAGTCAAATAATTTCACTCCCTAACTTTCTGATTTCATTGGGAACATAAACACAACTGAAGTCCAGAACTTTAAGCAAATGAATACTCAACAATGGTAACCAAAATCCACCATATAAGGGATTACAAAAAGGCTTAAACTTCACAAAACCTCAAATTTATATCCAGTGAGAAATAACCCTCTAGAGTCAGATACATGGAATTGTCTATAATTACTGCAGGTTATCTTTCAGAAAGAATCTTATACATCAGTATCTTCAGCGCTCAGTTAAATCTTCTTAACTACAAGTTTATTTCTTTCACATAAATCCTTCTATTACTTCTCCTGCAAGCAGTTCAGAATATGTTGGGGGAAAAGAAGAAGCTGTTAAAAGAATCTAATTTGTTATTCTTAGAATAAAAAAGTCAACTTTTTTGTTCAATAATATCATTATTCAAGCAATAAATTGACAATATTCCTCCCCGTGATGCTACATACTTACTGCAAAGACAGCACTGGAAATTTGGAAAGAAAAATTCTGTGAACAACTCGTGGAGCTTCAGCTTTGGTAACATCAAGAAAATAGATTTCACCTTTTTTGGTCCCC
This sequence comes from Serilophus lunatus, assembly GCA_013399895.1. Taxonomy (NCBI): domain Eukaryota; kingdom Metazoa; phylum Chordata; class Aves; order Passeriformes; family Eurylaimidae; genus Serilophus; species Serilophus lunatus. Next base: position 28,726 of record VXBA01001255.1, read on the forward strand.
ACAGCAACACTGTTGGAGGAGGGACAGCAAGCCATAGCAGCTGCCTAGTTGAAAAGTAAAAGAAACTTAACAATTCCATATCTTTTTATATATTATGCTGTGTTAGTATGCAATTGCTTTTGCTATTTAAAAGTCTCTAAAATCTGAAGAAGAAACCTGAAGTGGTTTATCTTAAAACTTTTTTTAATAAAGTATTTTAGAGACATCATAGGAATGTTACCTGTGCTCTGTAACTATGTATCAAAAGATAATTCTTTTCAGAAAAAAACCCAAACCATTATATCCACTATCTAGATTTTAAGTGAAAGAAGTTTCACCTAAATAAAACATAAATCTTGTTCATGGGTTGTTTAAAGACAATACTAAGATTTCACCAGCACTGATTGATCCAAATCTGTAGAATATTATGCTATCAATTGAAAATATTTTAAAATACTTAAGTATCAGTCACTCTATAATGCTCCTGACTATGTGTACCTCAATATCAAGGATTAGCTTGCTGAGGCAAGTTCCATCTTCCAGGAACCAAACTTGTACTTCACCTGAAATTGTTACAGACTGTTGAAGAGAGAAAAACATTGTCAAAACAAGATGAAATAACCTTTCTGCCAGCAATAGTACAACCTTCTTAAAATTTTCTTTGCATAGGAAAGGGCATGAGGAGACGTCTTGTTTTATCACTTGAAAAATAATGTCATATCATAATGGCATTCGAGTTCTCCTTATATTCAGGCAATTTTGTAATTCCACCATAAAGTAAAGCTAGAAATCACTCAACTCTCACATGATTCATCCAGAATCACATAAATCAGCAGCAGAACCAATACAACATTTTAGCAATCCATATTTATCAAACCTAGAGCAAGTTCTGACCCTTTTATAGGCTATACCTGAATTAATGCCATTTACTTCATTAATGAGAAGTTACACAACTGTAACAAACATCAGAACAGTCCCAATTTCTGCCAGGCCTTTCATTTCGTGCCTTAGCCATATATCAGCTACCTGAAAAGAGCCACTATTCTATACAAGAAACAATACAATTTCTTACCACACAGTACTTGTTCCCTGGAGTAAGGAAATCAGCTGCCAGAAAACAGCTGCTGCATGTATCCAAAAGTTTGACAGCTTCTCCACTACGGGCAGGATGGTAGCTATAGACAGGCCCCTGACAAATAAAGAGAAACAGTCCATCACTGAGCTGTGAAACTTTTCACTAAAAGGTTTCAAAGACTTCAATGAAAACCACCCATCTTTCTGAGCTTTACTCTTTGAAGTTCTATATTTGATTCTAAACTGAGGTAAAAAGTTCCCAGTAGAATTTGTCTGAATTAAGTGGATTATATTAATTTAGCATTATTTTATAATAATTTTATATTAATTTATGCTAATAGTATCAGCATACACATACACAGGGAACTTCCCATTATGTAGTGCTGTTATCTCAATGCTATACCTGGTCAGTGGCAAGCAGAAGTTTGGTGTAATCAGGAGAGAATATGAGGCTGGATATGGGTTGTGAGATATCAGCACAGATTTTCATCTCATACTGCAGATCTTTGATGTGATAAAGTAATAAAATGCCTTCCTGTGCAGAAAAGTACAAATCCACGTGAGGTCTATGTCATTGATACTATCTGGCAAACTGAACTGCAAGAATTTCTGAAAATCTCTAAAGCATCCAAGTTTAACTGCATCCCATCACTAAGGGTCTCTTTTATCTTTAGTATCTTTAAATCTGAAAGACTCTTACCCTGCATAATAAATCTATTGAAAAGGAAGGAGTTCTTTAACACAATTCTCAATAATAGTCCATGTTTGATAACAAAACACTCTCTCACCAGCAAATGATTTAGATTTCATATTGTTCTTTTTGAGACAGCATTAGAATTTGTCCCCCTCTTAACCAGGAATGTATAATGGCATTGTCAGATTGGGCTAGATACTGAGTTAGATTTTGCACAAAACAATTTGGCAGTTCTCCTGGCCATTTTCTCTTTTTTTTCTATTTTTTTGTCCATCCTTCTTTTCTGTTCCTCTACAATATTCTTAGTCTTTTGTTAAAAACAGGATCGTCCTCAATTACTTCTTTGACTACAAAAATGGAATCTTTTCACCCCCTACTCCCTTGTCTCAAGTCTTAATAAAGAAAATACAGACAGCACTAGACCTTTATAGTCCTGCAGCCCTTCACTTTTTCTAACTCCAGTTTTTGTGGTGAATTCTGCAAATATACTCCATTTGAGTTTTCTTTGATTGTCAGACAACAAAAGTAAATAAAAAGCAAAAAGGATGCCTTACCTTTCCAGCTGCATACAGTCCCTCATTACAAAAGGCCATGGCAAATGCTGGGTTTTGCAGATCTGCTTTGCCACCTGAAAGCACAAAACCGATATAAAATACCAAATTTAATATTTTTTTTTTGTACTGTGGAACTCAAAACAAAATATTTGGAACAAAATCCTAAATCTTAAATAAATTACAAGAGATTGCAGTTCTAAAAAAAAGTTACCAAAACAAAGCAGTAGAGGACCTATTCTAGCATCACTTATTTCAATTTAAATTAGAAGGAACAGAAATTATTCCACTGCCACTGTATCTCCTGAGGCTTTTATTGTGGCTCTCCATTAACACAAAAGCGATTAATCTTTTGTCATGTAAACACACGTAAGACTGCCAGCAACGTGTCTTACAGAGGCCAGTGTGAGATGAGTTTTTCTAACCAGCTGTACTCACATATTATTACTCCCAGACATCAGTGGTGCTGCCTAAAAATCTATTACCTTGATTTCAACATGGAAATACCTTTCTTTTTCTGTACTTCTCTACGAACATGTGACACCACATCCGATATTTTCTGCATGTACTCTGCACAAAAGAAAACAAGTAATGAACAAAAGGCCAGGCTCAGTAGAGTATATAAAAATGTGCATTCTTTCCCAATATCTACCATTTCTGCCTTTTAGGAAACTGAGCAGGCACAGCTCTGTGATTCAGCTTACAGCTGTAAAAGGGAGATAGCACTACCTGCCATGGAGAGTGGTACAGATGCAAATTTACATAGAGGGCAAATTGCAACCTTGGTGAATTGCAATCAATCAGAGGTACTCCCAATCTAGAATAAATTCAAAGCAGATTTGTTTGAAGCCAAAGACATCTTCTGTTCACTCTCTGTACTCCACACATTCTGCAGGAAGGCCTGGTAGTTCTTTACAGCCTTGTTTTCATTCTAAAATAGTCTATATAAGAGCTGACATTAAGGAATGCTATTAAGCATTAAGCAACACTACTCCAGTTTTGTTGTTTGACAACTCATAATGAGTCCTCAAAGATCACTTTTAACATTATCTAACATAGCAAATGAAGACTATCCAATATTTCATGCAAAATCAATTATTGATATTTAACTAATAGTAAAAATACTGTGTCTAGCTGGTATATTAATAGTTGAATGTTAATCTAGGAGGGCTCGTTAATTAGATCTGACCGCCTGGAAATATAGTTCATTTTATCAATTTTGATGTATTTAGAGGCTTGTTTGGTTTCTTCCCCAAACTAAAATTAATACCAATTATTGGATGCTAAAGAAACACACACAGAAGCTCAAAAGACATTCTCAAACGTTTACCATACTAAAAAGAGAGAAAAGTTCTACAATACAGCTTTATAATTTCTATAAGGTACAGAACAGGAGAACAGAAGAAAGCATACAAAGCTTTCACCTATCTACTTTCCTCCCTACTTGAATAGAACAAACACAGCTATTTCTTACCAGGTGAAGGCTTTTGTTGAAGAACAGAAGCCCTGTGTTTCTTGGCATCAATTTCCAAAACATATCCTTCTTTACAGCCCATCCATATTTCTGATGTTGCAGTCCAACAGTGGACAGTGGGATGCACTGAAGTCTTAATGCAACTTCTAGGCTTCAGCACAAAAATAAACAAGTTCAATCAACAATTGACAAATACCTGTACAAGCAGTTACATACCTTTCAAGGCAAAAAAACAAAGATCATTACCTCATAAAGTCTGATCAGTTCTTTAACATCAGCCTTATTCAGTCATCCCTTCCCTGAAGCCAGTAACATGAGAAACAACAACATTCTCCAGAAATGTCTGAGGTAATAGGTAGAGAACTTTCTTCTCTCCCTAGAATCTTGTTTAAATGATGAAATATATTTTCAGTGAAAAATCCTATATTTTGAAATCCGCATTTATCTGGATTTACTCTGCAGCATTTGCATCTGTTACAGTTTTGTCCTTTAGTTTGAAAATCTTCTCTATTCTCACAAAAATATTGACCCACCATAACCAAGTCATCTCCCACACTTTTAATGATAAAATTATGGTAAAATTTAACACACTGAGCCTCTGGATTTTATTTTTTTATTAATATCAGAAGGGCACTGGAAGCTCAAATTTAAATGGTTACTCACTGTGACCTCACCCTGACAAATGCTTTTCAAATTGCCTGTCAGAATATTCTTCTACTTTGTAGACATAACATGAACACGTGATTCTTGCATATTTGGCAGTACTAAAACACACTTTGTTTGAATACCTTATTGTATAATCTAAATTGCCCTGTAAAACAACTGTCAACCTTTATGTCATCTGCAGATTAGTTCTAGAAGTCTCCTTGACCCAGACTTCTCATGTGCCTGAATTTCACTTTGGTAAAAATACCCTCAAAAACCTCACCATCCATAAAACAGGAAGAATTTAATTTCTCCGCCAAATATTGTAAAAGACAGTGACCTGTTCAGATACAACAGTAACAGGGGTCATAAAAACACCATGATAGAAAGTACCAGATTAAAGAGAATTCAGGGAGAGGAAGAGGGAAACAAAACACAAGAAAACCTTGGAAGAATACCTAAAAGAGGGGATTCAAAGCACCATGCATATGTGCACAAGGGGTGAGGAACACTAAACAATATGACAGATGAAAAAAAGAAGATTCTATAATTCTATAAAACACCTGCTATCTCACTAAAGGTTCTATAAAAAGAGGAAATATGGATGGACTTGTGATGAAAACATAGAAGAGAGATTCATAGGTACCTAGATTTCATTAGTAAAATATGCCAAGGACTAGCTGTATGATTCTGGGTAAGTAACTTATTCTCTATTTATGCTTACAAAGCATTTTTAATTTCCATGGGGGGAAATGCTGCATAAATACAGCACATTAATACTTACTTTATAAATCAAATAGGACTAACAGTAATAAATCTATAGCAAGTAGGCCTTTACATTACCCAGAGAAATACTTAATATAGGCATCTTCACCGATTTTATGAGGCTTGAACATCACAAATCTTTGGGAAGGGTTGTAACTGAACTTCTGAAAAACAGAAGCTTCCTGTCTAAACACAACTTCTGTAACAATTCCTTGTATCTGCTATCAGGACTGTATTTACACATAAAATAGGTAAAATATGCTAGTCCCTATGTAAATCCCAAACCAGGTTGCTTCTTGAACTGTGCATTGCCATGGTGGTGCATCATCATAATCACCATCACCATGATGTTGTCTTTTTTTGAACTTCTCCCCTTTTGAGCAGCACCTCTCCAGGGGAAAAAAAAAATAAATCTATGGTGGTAGAGATGAAGTGGATTCAAGTGGGCTTGTCATGGTACAGTATATTCAGAAAACTTACATCTCAACTTTAAGAAATACAGAAACAAAACTGAATCAATCTAATGCAAGAAAGAAGTGGATAGAAAGCTGTAGGATACTTCCATTCCTTTCCCTCTGCTGCCCTGTTGTGGTTCTAGAGTATGGAACACTGGCGCAGTTCCAGAACCAGAGAAGCACCACTGGCAAGGGGCTTGTTTTTCTTCTTACTTGCTTCTCACACATCCCTTAAAAGTGGGATACAGCCTCCAAGGGCCACGGACTGCAGATTCCTCCTTTAAATAATAGACTGAATAAATGGATCTCCACTTGGGATGCTTACATTAATGAGAAAAACACTGACCCCAACTGACTCTGATTTAGTGATAAAGAACAAAACCCCCTCTGTTGAGACAGGGAGAGCTTCTTCAGGCCACAATATATTCACACTCCATTCAACTAAACACACCTCATTAACCAGCACAGGAGGAGGTGGTTGTCTCTTACTAAGTGAAAAATCATTGATGATAGTAGAGAGGAAAATTTCCCAAAGTCGAGGAACAGATTTTGGGCCAGAGTCAGATAACTGCTCACAGACACTGGTATCAGTGACAGTAACCTTTGACTGATCTGCCATAGCAGGCTGCCAGTTCAGAAAGGCAGTAAAGAATGGTGTTTGTAGCTCCCCTATTTTGGGCAGCCTGGTCCATCACGGCAACTGCAATGTGAAGATATCTGGCTATCGTTGGACCTCAGCAAGTTCAGTCATTTCAATCTCTAAAAGTTGCTGCATACTTTTCAACAAAAGGCACTTGATAAAACAGTATTTCAAAGAAGTATCTTCCCTATCAAGTATATTCTGATGCACTTGTGCAGAATTGCTTTGCCAAAACTGTATTATTCCATGGTGGGGTGTTGGAAGGGGTTGCTTAACCTGACAGGACATATACAAGTGATCTCCCCCAATATTGGAGTCTAGCAGTGTTTTTCTGTTCAATTGGAGATGGAGCTTATGGGCACAGTAATCTGTGGAGGAGAGGATTAGTGCTGAAAGGTGCAATAAACTCAAGTCCTGCAAATCATTACTCAGCTGCCACAGTCTGGAGCAAGGTGAAAACACATTAGACAGATTCATCACCTCCCAGTGCTGAACTGTGAGTGTAGCACCTCACTATTTGGTACACATCATACCACCACAAGAAAAGGAACAATAGCTTGGATTTCTAAAAAAAAAATTCATTTCTAAATAACCTGATGTTCGTTACTGTGTCAATATTCACAACCAAAATACACCCACCAAGGAAATTTGGACAGTAAGTAACTATCAAAATATTTACCATATAATTTGAAAGAAAATTAAATCTTCATTGAAGAGCAGAAGAAGAATCTATTCTCACTCCAGAAATATTTCTGTGTATAAGAAGAACAGAATCACTTTGAAGGTGCTAAGAAGAGATTTAGGGTTCTTCTTCTGAAGGCAGTTGGGAATGCAAAGACCCTACAGAGGAATCTGGTATTGTTGAAAGCATGGACTTTACCACATGGAAAAGTTCACAACATGGTTCTGCAAGTTCAAGCATAAGAACCTACCATTCCAGCATCCATTCAAGGATAAATTCTATTAAGTCTCACAGACCTAATATAGAAGTTTTCCCCCTCCTCCCAATACTTCTCATAATTCACTTTACAGGCATAGAACAAAGTGGAGTTTGCAGTTCATCATCTGCACATAGTCTAAGAGGCAGTAAGGCAGAAGAAAAAGGCAATGCCCCTGATGAGCATACATCATCTTCATTTTCCATGTTCTAAGTGATCTCAAATACAAGCAGTAAACAGAATCGGTAAAGGATGTTACAGTTCTTGATCATTCTGGAAACACAGGGAAATCAGTTATAGTTAAAAACCTCTGTGATTCGGAATGCATAAAGCCATGAAAAGAGAATGAAGTCAGGAAAGCATCATTCTCTGTTTTTATAAGAAAAGTTTATGGCAGAAACAAGTGGTATATTAACCTGATAATACAGAACTCACGTTTGTCCATTGAGAAGATATATTACAATGCCAGTATCATTTTATGCATGGTAGTTTTTGATGTCTCATATATCACAAGCCACCAAATAGCAATTGATGGTCTTAATCTTAGGAGAATCCCAGATTTGCAAGTTAAATATTTTCCACTTCTAGTTGGTAGTCAAGTGAAACTAAATTTCAAACAAAATGAGAACACTTTTGAAGCCTCTCAAAAGAGGCATCTCAAGGGAGGCTAAAACATAAATGGTCTAACACAAGTGAGACAAGTGGCCAGGTCCAACACTGGCAGTGGCATGGGAATGTATTTCAGAAGCAGGGGTTGCTGTCTGGAATAAAGCCTTCGATGTTTCCATATCTTGAGACTTTTTCAAAGTCAAAAAGAAAGCAATCCCAAAGGGAAGTAAGAATGCCTGAGGGTTACTATCAGTTTAGCATGAGAATAGTTTTCAAAGTTTCAGCAGGTTGTATTAGCTTGGGCATAGTTAAATGCTGACACACTTCATACTTTTTCTAGGACACTGATACCTCCTCCCCTGCACAGACATGTTTCTGGGCTAGGACCTGTGCCTGAAACCTCAACACTGCACTGCACTATGCAGCAGCACTGTGCCTTCTCAGTCCCCTGTCAAAATTTATTTCAAAAATATTGAAATAACAGATCTATTTATTGGCTTGTATCTATTTAAAAACCATTAAAATTATTAATTTGTTAATACCTATTTGCAGAGAAAGTATAATGACTTGGAACAGTGAAAAGGAAAAAATTCAGAAACTACCAGAAATGTTTCTGCTTCATCTCCTACCAGTCCAGCAATGGCTGAAACTGGCAAATGAGGGCCATGGTATGGATCTTCACTACGAGGAATTGGGAAAAACAAATCTTCACGAGGACTTACGGTCCCTTGTTCATCAGGGAGTTCCACAGGGCTGTGAATAAGCAAAATACATGGTCTGAGGAAATATGAAAAGTAAATAGTGATACAAAATGGAGAAACATGTTTTCAAATTGGGCTTTATTTCTGCAGAAGTAATGGAGAAAAAGTGAGTGTATGTATTTACACATATTCTGCAATGACAAAAGCCACAAACCCCTTCAGGATTCTCTTCAGATCTCAAATAAAGGCCTTGTCTGTATTTTCATTAATGTAACTGTGTCAGTGGCAATATGCTGATCACATTAATAGCTAACAGGATTAAAGACTGTTGGGAATGGGAGAGTAGCTGCCACTGAAAGAGCATAGGTGTTCCACTTTGAGAACTCCAGGCTGAATGACACATACTAATTTTACACCAACCTCAAAGAACATTTCAGCTCTAAATAAATTCTGTGCTCAGTGAATTGGATTGACAGAGCCACCTTCTCTGGACCTGTAAATTAGCCACACAAGCTGGAAATCACATAGAAAGCTAGCACTGCTTTTGGCACAATTTGTGATTACAAAAATATATTGATTAATTATGCTTACTAGGAAGAAATTGATCCAAATTCGACAGTTCTATAAAAAAGCAATGCTCAACATAGCCACTCACAGAAAAGCAGATCAGGCACTACCTTGACTCAGTCACAGAGCTTTTCACTGAGGCTGCCAAGGCAGCTGATTAGTATTAGCTTCATGGTGTACATAATCTGGTCATGTGAGTGATAAGAAATGAAATCATAAATTCAATTCACTTGATTAACTGGGTGTGATTTAGCAATTACTGATTGCAATTGCTAGGTGAACTAAATGGGACTAAATCCTTTGCAAAAACATGTGTGTTGATAGTCTACACTTCTCGACTTCACTCTCAATCTAAAGGGTGTTCCACTTACTTTCCCTTAAGGTGATGCTCATCATTATTCCTTTCAATATTCCAGATGGTAACGGAGCTCTCGTGAACAAAACACAGTTGCTGCCAATTCACAGGGTTAAAACTTAGAGAGGTTGCTGTTATCCCTGGCTGAGACTCACTGCACAGGAGAACATTTTCTTGCCAGTTCCTTCATTAAGGAGAGTAAAAGAAAATCAAACCCATTAAATAAGTAAAAAACATTCAAGCCAAAGATCTGGATGTGATTATGACTGACATTCAAGATCCAGTTTGGAAAACAAATACCTTATCACTGACAAAAGAATTTTGCTGCCAAACAAGTTAGGTCCTCTTGAGAATTAGAAGAATGTGGTTAATTAGCCACACATAAAAAATGTGCTAGAAAATGACTGAAAATTGTCATTTTAGAAACATTATCATGCACTTCCTTTTGTGAGAAGACCAATAGAGTTAAGAGAAATGGACTTATTTTTCAACAGTTCCATCAGTGACTACTCAAATGGGCCCAAATAATGCACTCTTCAGGCACCTCAGACTTGCTTTTGCAATCCATAACATAATGAATGTAATGCTTGCAGCAGGAAGGCATTATAGTCAGGAAATAAAACAGTCAGCCCATGATTATCTATGGATTAATTACTTAGCTAATACAGTAATTGTGTTGTGAATGCAGCAATACAAGCTACGGCTGCATTAACTAACTTGGGCACAAACCAGGGCAGAATTTGTGTGGAGCTGTTATGTATAGATGACAGAGGCCTGGAAATTTGCATTCCAATGACTTTTCTTTTGTCCAGTATTTTTTAGGTTTTGTCCAGAACTATTTTATGTTCTCCTCATCTAATTTGCATATTTTTCCATTATCCAGATTAATTCTTGATTGTATTTGCATTTTTAGGTGCTGCTGCCCAAGAACTGATTAACATCATTTGAAGAAAATGGTTAAAACGGTTTTTTTAATTTTTTGGACAATGTATCTGACTGTTAATCTAAATAACATTAACTTTAGTATTTGTCATTATTGGTAAGAGGAAAAAAAGCCTAAAATGCATACACTGCTGTAAATAGTTTTAGTGTAATCCCATTATTCTGGCCTGTAATAAATTCACTCACAGAAACAGATCAGGATGCAAGACAATGGTTAACATTGACAGCACATGCAAAAAAAAAGGAGAAGCATTCACACATACACAGTAACCCTCATTAAAACTACAGCTATAACCTACAATTCTGAATCTTAAAGATATCAGTGTAGATTTCTTTCTAAACATCTGACAGCATGTTCTCATCTCACACCTAACAGATAATGCCAACATTCTCTTATAGTAGATAATTTACTAAGACCTGAAACTGTATGGTACCTGTTATCTGCAAATGAATCTGGCATTTAGCCTCTCCTTTGAACAGAAAAGAATAAAAATCTAGGAATAAAACAGCTCAGGTGAAAGGCAGCTTTTAGTTATCCATACGCTTTCTGTGTTTTGAGACTGACACAACTTTCAAAACATCTCTTATATCTCTGATTCCAAACTAGCTGCTTAAAATACAGGAGCTGTGCAATCATCATGTTGTAATGACACCTTAAGAATGCTAATCATTTTGATTTCCATCATCTGTACACGTACATTTCTACAATGAATGCACAATATAATCCTATTACAAAAATGAAGGTCCTGATTTCACAGTAAATTCACACACCTCTGTTCAAGTTTAACAGTGTAAGGTAATTGTATGTTGTTACTAAATCCTTTCTGACTGGAATGTAGGGTGCTTTTTAATGACAGTTAGGTGCTGATAGTTGTAACACACTGATTCAAACTGATTAAAATTGTTTGGCCTTGGAAATTGCAACTACTTTAAAGCATTTAAACATTTCTAGGTATTTCCATTTTTAAGAATAATCTAGAGAAGCCTATCGAGATGATGGATTGTTGTTTAAGTGCACACAATGATCCCATTGGACCATGTGTGTTATTTCTGCTGTAAATGACAAGTGTGTCAGCTCTTCAGTCCTGTTGGTTTTTGCTGTGATACACACAGACATCCTTCCTGAACTCCTGTGTGTCATCAGAGTTCACAGCAAACATTATTCTTCTTCATAAGGGATAAAGAAGAGCTATCTGTAGTACTATCTGCTATCACTATTAAAGTTCTGAAGATATAGAAGTTCTGCATCTTCACTAACCATTGTACAAGAAAAGATCATCATTAAATTGGAACTATACACACAATTCCTTACATGTCCCTACTTATCTTCCTTCTATTCTACCCTCAGACTCCAGTCAGTGGGAACTTGCTGGCAGCGGAGGCAAGAGCAGGAGTGTATTTTTAGAGTACAATTAAAATATTAAATATTCAACTTTCTGTATTTGCACCATGTTGTATAATATTTTTTCCATGACAATGAGCAGAAAATGATGATCTAACCCAGTGATCCATTTTACTGTAATCACTGAGCAAAATTATAAGCCAGAACTAAGATCAAGCAAAAGTAATTAAGAGGACCACTGAATGGTCCAGGGGGAAAAAACAGCACAAATTGACTTCAGAATCTTTTTCCTCTTGCTTCCACAAACAGCATGGTGCTCACCTTGCAATAGCAAACAGATCATTAACTGATGCCGAAGACTTTGGAAATACTCCAAAACATAAAGTTTGGAAGAAGATAGGAGACAACTTTGCTACAGCTAACTGCCATTTTGACTAGTGGCTACTAATGCTAGAAAATAAACAGCAATTTTGGTACAGAAAGTTTGCAGACAACGACCAATCAGAGAAAAAAAAAGTGAGGTAAAGGCAACCAGTATGTGTTCTACATTTATTAACTTAATCTATGCTAAAACAGCACACACACAAAAATAAGAACTAAATGCAAATAGTATTAGAGATTTTATTTTACTCTTACCATACTGAAAGAACAAATTCTGGGACTGTTGAGTAACTGGCCAGATATGGGCCTGTGAAACTAAACGCAAGCAAGGTGTAGTCCAGCTGAGCACTGCCTAGAATGTAAAATAAAGCACAGTTTTTTATTGCCCTAGACTTCACTGTATCACAGATACTCTTCTCACTTCCTTCACATCCACTTGAATTCTTCAAATACATTCTTCAGGCCCTTGATTTCTTTGCTTCGCTTCACATTATTCTTTGAATTCTGACTATATTTTCCCAAAACTAATTCCATTTAATTCCTTCCTTTTAAATCAGCTTCATTATGTACTGTTACACTCCTCCCTAGTTTGGGCCTAGCTAAAAGATAGTGCAGGGGAAAATTCTTTGTACTGCTTTACATGAATCTCACTTCCTTGTCACAGTATTTTTCAAGCCTTATTAAAAAAAAAACACTTCAGAAGCTGGATTACTACAGTATAGTTTTAATGAAATGGGAATGAGGAGGGTTACCAGATCACTACCTTTTAATTCTGTCAGTTTATTCAGCTCTGGAAAACTGTAGATGTGTATGATGGGATTCAGCTTCCGGTCAGAAAAGGCCACCACGTGACTGTTGGCATTTGCTGCAAAGGCTCCCACCTGGCCAGTCTGACACTGCAGTGCTCTTGTCTTCTTTGTTTCAATGTCCAGGAAGAGGATGTAATTACCACAAGGGTAGCAGACAGTTTGATTGTTGATAAAGCCAAAGTTCTTGTTTGAGAATCCCTGAACCCAACTGAAAATAGAGCAACTGAACATTAAAACATTAATCAAAGACACACGTTTCTCAAAATACTGTGCTAAAGGGAATGTTGTAGCCCAAATTACACTGAAGCAATGCCTGGGATTTGTTAAGACTCATTCTCATACCAATGTTGAAAACCCACAATAACTTCAAGATCTCGTATTATGAGTCACTAGTTCTGTGTTTCCAAAAACATAGGATTGATCTTACCCTGACAGAACATGAAGGACTGGCACAAGAACATGGAGAGATGCTTGTATATCTTTCAGTTTTCAGTAAAAATAAAATTAGCTAGTTCACAGACTCTGGTTTTGTACTCATGTATCACAGTAAAGGATATATATACCTTTATTCTCAAAGAATTGCACAGGTACAATCTGTACTTGAGACCCAACTGTATTTGCTCAACCTTCTTACACTTTCATAGTTCATCTCATCCCCATAAAATAAAAAATACAAAGGCACAGCTTGTGTTTCTATGAACCCAACCAAGAGGACTGTTCTGCTTTAAAGACATCAGTACTTTAACATGGTAAAACTCTGGAATGTAAACAGGATGTGTTGCATAAGTACTGAAATAAATTACTGAAGCGGAGTCAGCTTATGAACTCACGTGAATAAATTCCTAACTGCCTGCACATGTTTTCACTCTTCAGAACATCTGTGGATAAACATCAGGGTCCCTCTTATCACAGGGATTTGCATTTATCACTATGTGAGGATGTCAGTTTAGCCAGCACCATGGCAGGACAGTTCCAGCAGGGGAACAGGCACCTCTGTGTACAACACTTCCACCTTCTCTCCTAAATCCCACCCAGAAACATCCCATCCCTGCTCTTCTTTCAAATAAGAGCATTTGACTGGGAGAGACCTTTGTTCTCTGCAATTGCCAGAATCACTTTTATGCTCCTTTCATGAGTCTAAGTGAGTCAGAAGATCAGCTCAGCTGTTGATTCTTTGTACTCTTAGGAGAAGATGTTACTACAGCCTCAGAACTCTCATATTCAGGAACATTTTAAAATGACTATTCTTGAGATATTTATGTCCAGCAGTAACTTCTTGTTATCTTTTCTGAGGAGTTTCTACTCTTGGCCTCTTCTGCTACACGAGAGGAGTCAAGTGTAGCCAGAAGGAAACGGGAGCACTGATCATGTCCTTGTACAGATGAACTGAAAACCATGGCAACAGAGGAGATATTTCAGCTGATACTGTTTTTCCAGTCCTTCTTTCACACAAGAACTAGTTGTACTATGTGCCATGGCACAGAAGCAAACCTTTATGACCATGCTTACAGGACTAGCTGTGTGCTTTTCTCCAGCACTAGGTCTGAATCAGTAGAAATGAAGTATTTTTGTTTGCAGAGGTAAAATGAAACCTAGAAAACATGTATGCAGGGATAAATCAACAGGCTGAAGGAGCAATTTACCATTCTTATATATTGAGAAAGGGCTTAAGGGGACAAGGATTGAGGCTGTTGTTTGATGTCGTCTAGCACTGGTGCGGGACACACAAAGTCAGGAAATGAGCCACAGCTCACTCATGTTTTCCACACTGTGTCTGTCTCCAGTTCTGTATAAACCTTGGGTCAGAGGTATGTCAGTCACACACTTTGCCAGCTAGTGAAATGTAGAACAGGTAAAATAATTAAGAGCTGCCAGGAAATTTCCTTACAGAGCATTTTGCCTCTGAAAAATGCCAGTATACACAAAGAGATTATCTGAAACCATGAGTTTTGTCTGTGTTTTCTGAAGGCAAAACCCACAGCTTTCCAACACTGCCCGCTGCAAAGTAGTGTTGTCGCTTTCTTCTCATACATACACTGCTATTGCTAACATAAATTTATAAGAAAAGCAAAGTTTAATCTCTTCTATTTTATGGAAATGGCCTTTGCTTCGCATTGAAAAGCTTCACACAAAAGATTTCCTCCAAATAGCAATGCCATGCTTCAGATAGTATCTTTTTTACTCTCCAAGTATCAGTTAAGGCTGAAGCCTCTTTCTACTGTTAGTTAAAAAAAATTCTTTCCACTAAAAAGTGGAAATGTAGTATTATTATGTTATTAACTATAATTATGAATCTGTGAGCCATAATAGCTATAGGCATTGATGAAACAGCTGAAATACTTACACTGGATAATGACATTTGAGATCTGTTCCACTATCCAGAAAAATGCCTACACATCCTAGATTGCTGTGGAAGTTTCAGCCAAGGTGGGGAAGGAAGATCTTACTTCACCTACATCTCTATTTGCTCAGAACACAAACACAAGTTGTAGGATTACCACCACCTCTGGGAGTTGTCTGTATACAATCTGGGTTATGTTTGCGGTAAATGGAAACCTGCTGATCTCTGACACACAGGTTAAGATGATAAAAGGTAAGAGTGGGGCCTTAGAATACCAGGAAAATGAAGAGCTGTGAGAGAAGATGATGACAGTGGGGGCTAGGAGGTACAGAACAGCCATGGAAACTCTAGAGGCTGAATTTATCTGGGTAGAACAGACAAGAGATGTGTCCGTGCACAGAACTGAACTCAGCAGGTTCACAGGGGCATCAGGAACATCAGGAGTTCATCGGGATGTGTGACACCATCCCACTCAGTGCTGCCAGAGCCACCTCGCACAACAGACAACTCTTACCACATTCGGATCAACTCATCTCGCTCCACCTTAACTCCAGGCAGGGTTTCTTAGTCCTCAAACAAGAGCCTCCCTTGAGCTAAGGGCACTGAACCAAAGCTCCATCTGAAGCCACCAAAGGCTCAGCCTAATATATTGGGCTATATTTTACCTATATATAATAATAATATATGTATATATATATATATATAATATATACANNGGGCCGCGGGACCCGCTGCCCCACCGCGGCCCCTTCCCGCGGCCCCACTCCGTGACTCCGGGACATGTGCCCCTGCCCTCTGCCCTGGCGGCCCCCCTTCCTCTCTCTGGGCCACACCCCGCACGGAGGCGTCCGGGGTGAGCACAGGACGGGACAGCGCACCCCTGGCCGGGGCTCGGGGCCTGGGGACCGTGTGGGGACCTTGCACAGCCCCCACCTCACTTCCAGCGCCGGCCCCGCCGCCATCGCCCGCCGCGCCTCCGCGGGCCCTGGCAACAGCAACGGCGCTCGCCATTGGCCGCGCCCGGAACGCGCATCTGATTGGCCCGCGCCCGTTCGCCAGCCAATCACTGAGCACGGGCGGGTATTTAAGAGGCCGGCAAGGGTAGGGAAAGCACCTGTGTGCTTTTAATCCGGAGCGAGGCCCTTGGGTTTGTGGGATGATGTGAGGGGCTCGTACGAGCGGTTCTTGTTGCTGAAACGGGGGTATCTCTGCCCGTGAGCCGCTGATATGTGTGGCCTTTAATGTGGGCAACCATTGCTGCTCACCTGGGAAGCAGACAACTGTGTACGAGATGTAGCAGTGTGTCAGCCTTGGGTGAGTGACCGTGAGTTCCTTCCCTCGGTCACTCTGCGTGTCCCTGGTCCAGTGTCATCTGCCCTTCGTTAGGAGGACAGCTGTACCTGTTGTCCTGTTGCCTCTTGTGTTCATCACAGAATTGACAGGTTTGGACCTCTAGAGATTATCAACCCCCAGAAAAGGGATAGAACTCTTTCCGTTTAATAGCGTACTGCAAGTTCTTGAGATGTGTAAGGTAGTGTTCTTGATTGCTTCAGAGAGCTGAGGAGAAGTCTGCTGGAAAGATGAGAAATTACACCTATGGTCTTTCCCCACGTACTTGCAGCTTTCAGCCTGGTAACACTGTAAGAACTTTCAAATACTTAGACAAGCAGCTTTATCGGCATCTCTTTTTTCCCTTTCCTAAAGGGAGGAATGTAGTTTACGTGTCTTGCCTGTGTCAACATTGTTACTTATCTGTACGGTGGCAGTGTGCAGTTTTGCAATACTGCTGTGTACTCAGTGCTGTAGAGCAACAGTGGACAGTGGCATTCCTGTCCAGGGGCAGCAGGACAAGCCCGTTCCTTACCTTTTGCCTCCACAGGTGCTCGGTGTGCAACACAAAACCCCGAGGGAATGAGGAAGTAGGTTTACTTTCTATGGTGCCTTTGAGGGCCTGTTGTAGCACGCGTGTAATGCTGCTGTGGGTTCCCACGTTCCTGTGTCCAGGATGTGAATTAACAGACTGCTGGTGTATTTTTTCATTGCTATGAGAAATTTTAAAATTAATTTACTCCTTTTTCATCATCCAAAATTTTGCTGAACCTTTCCTAGGGATAGGTGCTCAGAGGAATGAGAAGTGTCCTCTAACACTTTTTTTTTTTTTTAATGGCCAGAGGTTATTTCGTTGTCAAAGGGCATCTTATGTACAGCTTCTGTTTGCCTAGGGCGTGGCAGACAAATTACACTCCTGTTCTCTGCTGACCTACTTGTTACATACATGGTGAAACAGCAATGACTTAACAAAAATGGTTTCTGTGTTCTTCCATTCCAATGAATAGTGGTGTCAAGTTCGTTGTTACTTTGCTAGTAAAGTAAAAAGATGTTTGCCTGCAGGAGAGGTCATGGCAGAAAATACCGGTCTTTGTGATGTGATGCCTGAGGCCAAACTCCAGTGACAAAAAACCAAACCAACAGGCAAAACCTCCCCACTGTGAAAGTTCGGATCCACTGAAGAGACTGGAGAAGCCCCAGACCCTCTGTTAAGTCTCGTGGGTTTGACAAGAAATGTGTGAATGGCCAGGAAGACCAAGACTTTCCCTCTCTCTGGCAAGCACTGCCCCAGCTCTCTCGTCCCTATAAACACTCTGTTCTTCAGTAATGAAGCGCTCTGACCTGAAGATCGGTTACCATTGTGTGGAGTGCCTGGAAGGGAATTGCTTTATTTCTGTGGTGGTGGATCAACTTGGCCATTATGTGTGAAAAACATTAAGAGAAAAGCGCCCCCGCTTGCACTGTTATGCCTCAAGAAAAGCTGGTATAAGGTGCCCTCATCTCAACTGAGTTGGGCGCAAAAGGGTTGGAGAGCTCTCCAGTCTGTGCTTCGGTTCTCGCTCTATGCACTCACCGATGCTCCCCACAGGCCCTGTTTGCAGAACAAGCATGAATCCCTCTGACTGCAAGGTGGCAGTTAAATGTAACTTTTCCTATGCCCCCCTAGGTTATCCGTTTTCTCCTCCCGGTGGGGCCGGGTCGCGTTTGGAAGGGCCGTGGGAGAAGCAGTGCTGCTGCAGCCGGAGGCAGCCAGGGGAGCCCGGTTGCAGGCGCTGCTTGTGAAAGAACATTCGGCCTGCGGGGTGGAGTTCGGCCGCGGGCGCCCCATTTCCCCGGCCTGCCTGTGCTGCTGTTACAGCCGAACAAGAGGGAGCAGCGGGAACAGCTTAACAGCGCCTGCCCCCGCCGACACAGCGCCCAACCCCGGGGCTGAGAGGCGGGGAGGGGCGGCCAGGGGCGGGCGCTGAGGGCGGTGACTCCGGCCCTGCCCGCACATCGCAACGCGACCCATTCTCGCCGTGCCGCGATGTCGGGCGATCACTCCCGCAGCCTGGGCAAGGGTAAGCGCCGCGGGGCCGGGGCCGGGGCCGGAGGGGCCGCGGGGTGATGGAGGCCGTGGGTAACAGCGCTGTCCCCGCAGGGAGCGCGGCGCCGGGCGCGGTGCCCGCGGGGCTGCTCCGCCTGTACAGCATGCGCTTCTGCCCCTTCGCACAGAGGACGCGCCTGGTTCTCCGCGCCAAGGGCATCAGGTGAGGGCTCGCACCCACCTCCCCTCCTTCCCCGAGCGGTTCTTGGTTAAACAACCCTGAAAGAGTTGGTTCTGCGAGTGGTTGGGTTCTAAAGGGTTAAAGTTGTTAACGCCATTTTTTTGGGAGGGAGGGCTCTTGTGTAGCGGGAGTAAAAGGCTCTGAAGGAAATTTACTACGTAAAGGCCCGGAGTGAGCCACAGAATGTGCTGAGTTGGGAGGGACCCGCAAGGAGCATCCAGTCCAACTCTTGGCCGTGCACAGGACCATCCCCAAGAGTCACACCGTGTGCCCGTGAGCACTGTCCAAATCCATAGGGAAATTGTGCAAATCCATAGGGAAAACACCCAAGATGTTTGTTATTTTCTTCTCACCAGTCATCTTGAATGTTTACAGTAATAATGTTGGATCCTGGCCTGGGTAAATGTGATTAGAGATGTAACATACACTTCTCTCTGTTTTTGATGAGAGCAGCAGTGAAAATTCTGAGAGCTACGAATATTCAGCACTTTTATTGTATTCCTTCCCAGCAAAACACAATAGGAAATGAATGGCCTTTTTAAAAGAGAACATGCACTGAGTTCCTATAACATGATTTCATTCCCCTGCTGTAGTAAGTTAATGGAGTTCAGTATTTGTGTACATTTCTTTTTCAAGATAGCCATGTCATTTCAGCCTTCTTAAATGGGGTCTAATGCTTCCCTCAGTCTGAGGATCAGGTTTTTACATCTTCTGAGTCCAGCAAGTCCCAGGCCTGCCAGTGGCTCTTTAACCAACGCAGGGCTTGGAGTTCATGTTAGCATAGGGAGTGTATCATTCAGTTCTCCTGATAGCAAGATGCAATTTGGGTTAGTCTGGTTTGGTTTTTTCCATTTTTTTTTTTTAAGAGTAGATGCAGTAACACTTCCAGGTCAGTTTAATTCTGTCTTTATTTAGTGTTCTTGGATTGATTTTGGAGCTGGGAGATTTGTTGTAGCTTAGTGATTCTAGCAGGGTCTTATGTCTAGGTATGTGGTAGTGGTAGTTGCCTTCTTGTAACCTTTGAGTTGTTCTGAAGGTTCACCTGTGTTTAGCAGCTTTTTGGGCTTACTAGGAATTTTCTAGGGTCACATATATAACACAGCATGTAACTTATGGTTGTTAATATAGATGTAACTTTTTATATCAATATCTATTTGCCTTTAGCCTAAACACCTGTTTTATCTGAGGCCATAGGTTGAGAAGATAAGTAGGTAAGATGCTCTCCTGATTTTGAGGTTGAAGTTCAGCTGCATTTCTTAGTTGGGATGTAGCTTATTTGCAATCAAGCATTTCTTTCTTAGAGTGCCCCTGAACTCACACGTGATAAGTGTGCTGAGTTCTGACCTTTGTTTTTAGCGTGACAGTAGGGGCTGCCTCTGTGATTGCAGACAGTATGTGTGACTTTTATTAGTTTAACAAACAACCCATTATAAGTCAGTGCTGACTTTCTTCAGCAAAGTATGTCTGTGTCAGAGAATTAGTCCTGCAGAAGACTTCAGGCAAAACAGGGAAGTGGAGGAGAAAGAGGATTCAGCCCCTTTTAAGTACTGAGCTGTTGAGGTGCAATGGCTGTGTTTTTCACCATGGTGTATGGACTGCAGCAGAACTGAGCCTGTCTGGGTGTTGTTTCTTTTGCTGTCATAGCCATGAAGTAATCAACATAAATCTGAAGAACAAACCTGACTGGTTCTTTGAGAAGAGCCCCTCTGGGCTGGTCCCTGTTCTGGAGACCAGCAAGGGCCAGCTCATCTGGGAGTCCCCAATCACTTGTGAATATTTGGATGAGGCATTTCCAGAGAAGAAGCTGATGCCTTCAGACCCATATGAGAGAGCCTTCCAGAAGATGTTATTGGAAGACTTCTCAAAGGTAGTGCCTGATCAGTGTGGGATTGTGTTTCTTACTTTACCATTGCACCAAAACCTGCAGCTCTGTTGCCAATGCTGCTTTCATCCTTTAAGACAGGCCTTGTGTCTGGGGAAAGCATTTAAATAATATTCGGGGTCTTTTGCTGTGAGCACATACAAACCACTGTGTCTCTGAATTGCTCCCAACACTTACAAGTAGGAGTGGATGCAGGAAGACACCCAAACTAGTGGAAGTTTATATGACTGAGGTAGGATTTTTGAGCATCCTGTTAGTAGAGCAGAGGTTAGTAGACCAAAGCAGCTGAATACTGCATCTAAGTTAACATTTTGAGTGACTCATTTGTATTATTGTAATAGGAATATTAAAAACTTTATGCTTTCCTTTGTATAGATAATACCCTTACTTTTCAAGCATGTTGTGGCAGTCAAAGATGGACAGGACACCACGGCACTGAAAGCAGAGATTGCTGAAAAGTTTGGCAAACTTGAAGAGGTAAGAGTATTTCATGAAAATGAGCAGGTTGACCACCTTTGCATGGTCCCTTTTTTCCTTGGAGGTAGGTAAGTTAGTTACAACAAGGAAAAAATCTCTCAATTTACTGCCTCCAGCCTAGGATGCAGAACACCACCATTAGAGTAAATTTCAAGCAGCTAAATTAAATTTTATCTGGTGATGGAGACTGTGTGGATTGTTTGAGATTTTTTGAATTCTAGCAGTCTGCTGTTGCCTTGGATATCTTTGTTCTGCTATAAATGTAAGGACACCTTCCAGGCCATAATAAGAGCAAGGGCTGAGGAGTCTGAGCTGCTGAAAAGCATCTGTGCTGTGGCTCTGCTGAAATCAGTGCAGACACCCTAGTGACGATATAAAATCTTTTTCATTCTAGAGATTATCTTTGTTGGAGATGGGGGGAAGCAGAATGTAATCTTTGCCTTGCAGAAATCCAGCCCTGGGCTGTGTTCTGCTACTGGTGTTGTAATGCAACTTCATTGGAGCTCCAGCAATGTCAGGTGGCTTTGCTGTGTTAGTCACTTGACAATCCATGTCAGTAGTGGTTCTTGGCAAGCCTGAACAGCTGTTGGACTTGCCTTTGACGTGAACTCCTTCCTTCTGTGTCTTTAGCAGCTACAACTAATGCCTGTCTGGATCAATTAAGAAGAGTTCATAGGATATGCTGAGTTGTTTTCAGGCTGAAGCTGGAGTAGTGCAGATGACAAATGAGTTCTTCGGGGAAATCGTGTGTTTCACTTCCCTAAAATACAAATCTATTAAACATTAAGGAAGGGTTAACCTTCTTCCTGCTTGATTAATGCTGTAAAGTACTTGCTGTTCCATCAGTATCTCTGTTTTATTGTACCCTGAAGGGTTTCGCAGCAGCAGCTTACAGTCAGCTGAGTGTAGGAGGCAGGAACAGAGCCATGCAAACTTCCCTCAGCCTATTACAAGTGATATTCCAGAGGGGAAGTGTTTCAAAACACTTCTGTAATTTGGTTTCTGCTGCCCGACAGAGGGGGCTGTGTTCACATCTCTGCACCTGTGCAGCTGCTGGTTGTGTTCTGGCAGACACATGGGAACTCAAACAGCTTGATGCTTCCTGAAGGGCTCTGTGAAATTTCTACTAGATCATGGGAGTGAGGGAGCAGGGAATAAACACGAGTCTAGTATAGTGGTGTGTGTTTGAAAAGACAAAGATTTGTAAGATCTCTCGAGTTCCATCTTTAAAATGCCAAATGCCTGAAAACAGAGGGACTAGTCTTATGAAAGAGGAGACCAAGCTCTGAAGGATCCTTAATGCTTATTGAACCGGGATGACCATGGCACTCAAAATGTATTGGAATTGTAAATGTAACAGGAGGACTTGCTGCATTCTTTGTGGCCCTGCTTTCTGTGGTGAGTTGTGAGGATCTCTTTCTGATGTCTTTGTCTGTGGCCTTTGCACCTGGAATCAAATGTGGTTTGAGATGTAATATTAGAAATGCTTCCCTGATACCACTTAGTCTCAACTGCCATGGGAAAAGAGTCCCTTCTAAAGTGCTAGTCTTAATTTACCTGGATGTTAGATTTAGCTGGATTTATTGCTCAAGAAATGCCTGTGCATTATGTTTGATTAGTCTGTGCCATTAACGATTTTTGGCAGGTAAGAAAACTGACAGATTTTGAGACCTAAATTCCTCTGTGCACAAGCTGCAGCTTGCTAGTGATTATTATTTTGTGTGAGCTTTTGAAGCTGAGGAGAAGAGCTGGACTGACAGTTTATGAAATAGCAGGTGTAGTGTTGAGCTTAACTATACTGACTAGCTCTGGCTCTGCCAGTATTACAGTGCATTTCTCTTGTGCATGCATCTCCTTTATTTGCTGTCTGATCCCTGCAGTATCCCTCTGTTCCACTATGAAGTGGGCTTTTTGGTCTTGTTTTGTTGTACTTCTTCTGGGGGCAGTTGACATCTTTTGCCCTTCACAGGTTCTGTCCAAACGCAACACTGTGTTTTGTGGTGGGAACTCAGTCTCCATGATTGACTACCTGATCTGGCCGTGGTTTGAACGCCTGGAACCGTTCCATCTGAAAGAGTGAGTACCTAGCCTAGCTTCCAGTGTGTTCTGAAGTGCCTCAGCACAAATACTCTCTGCATTCACTCTGCAGCAATGGGACACTCAGGAGCTGCTCAAGAAGGCTTGTATTGTTGCAGCTTGGGGGAAGCATCTTATCAAAAGAGAGATGAGTTCTTCAGGTATCTTCTATATATATGTTTTCTTTCACCAGGTCTGTTTTACTAACAAATAATTGTGACAGACCTGGAAGAAATGGTCAAAGTACAGGACTTTATCTCCATCCCTAGTATCATAAATGAAAATGGTCTTTACTTGCAGGGGATGGAGATATACCAGCCTAGGTTCAAATGTCCGGATCCAAAACTTCAGCCTTCTAATGCAGTCTTCTGCTCCTTTTTGGAAATGCTAGTTTGATGAAGGAAAGGGATTTTTTTTTTTCAGATGGATGAACTGCATCCTACCTTGTTACAGCTTACAGATCTGCCTCTGTTGTAATAGCATTTTTTTAATATGTGAATGTCTTCGTCTCTTATATCTTCAAATCAACTCCACTTACCATGGTATTGCATTAATACACAGGGAAATGGTCTCAAAATAAATAGCTGCCTTAAAACAGGACTGAAAAATCAACTTGTGTGAGGTAGTGGGTGATAAAACCGGAAGATGATTACAGAACAGTTTGGTTCAGGCACAAGGATGAGACTTTCTTGAAGAACAAGAAAGATGCAGGGAATCCTTACCATTGAAACTTCTGGCACTGTAAAATGAGGGCTTCCCTGATAAGTTGCTGACCTACTTTGTCTCCTGGTTGGCCTTTGATTGGAAAGAGAAATATGTCAAGAAGTACAGGAGGATAGGTCTAGAATGGCTGAGAATCTGAGCTATTGTTTGTTAAGAAAAGATGCTTTTTAGGTGAGGGTTAGGAGTCCTAGATAAGCTACACACTAATTGACTTTGGAGGTGGAAATTGTAATGTAAAGTACTTGTGTCAATCTGTGGGGCTTTTTTTCTTTTTATATCTGTAGTTTTGTGGAATTCAGTCTGTTAGTGGAATCCTCAACTTCCTTAACAGGCTGGCTGTATATTGAGCTCCTGGGTTGCAGGGTTGGACAAACTGTACAGCTTGTCTTTGTTCAAGAGGGCTAAGAGGTTCATGGATTGTGGAGGAGGACTCAACCAACTGCACACAGCATTTAGCATTCCCAAGGGAGGTAGTGGAGCAAAAGCCTCTACCCTCAAGTCGAGGCAGATAAGTAAGAGCTGTGTCTTTTGCAGTAGAGATATAACAGTAAGCAAAAATATGCTGACACCTTACACAAGTGCTTGTTTTTGGTTTTGCTCAGCTTTGCAGAGGGCACAAGCTCTGTAAGAACTCTTGCACATTCCAAAAGCTGTTTTGTCTTCTATGGCCTGATATTTATTTCCGTCACCTGCTCTAAGCTGAACATTGCACTGGGAGGGAGGAAGTAGTAAAATGTCACTGTTGAAGCTGTTTTGCTTTCTTGATGCCCTCCAAATTTTCCATTTGTTACTCAAGTCTCTTCCTTTTTCCTGTAGCTCTTTGAATCATGCCCCAAAGCTCCAACGCTGGATAGAGGCCATGAAGGAGGACCCTGCTGTCAAGGCTACAATGACTGACCCACAAACATACAAAAACTACCTCCAGCTGTATTTGGTGAACAGCCCTGAGGCATGTGATTATGGCCTCTGAAGTGCCAGCAGGCACATGCTTGCTCAAGTGTCAGTGCTGCTTTTCAGTGTGGGGAGTTAATGTAACTTGATGTGGGGTGTATTTCATAATGGAGAATAAATCTGTGTTGAAAAGGCTGAGAAACCCGTGAATTCCACTCCTTCCTGTCAGGAGAAGGATGTGATGGCTTCAAGCAGGAGATGGAAAGTTATTGTTGACCATGTATATTGCACGGATGGAAATGCCTTTACTCAGAGGTGATGGTCTTAATCTGTGGCCTCGTTGTAGGCATTGCTGGTGGGCAGTCCCTGAAATGATGCTGTTATCTGAATTAAAAATTTTAATACTGTTGTCTTGAAAAAAGAATAAAAACCAAACAATCTTGCCTTTCAACAGTTTTTCCTTCCTCGTTCTGAGCATTGGTTAGTCACTGGTTACACAGAGAGAGAGAAGCAGTGCACTGTAAAGTCTAAAACAGATAGTGTGGCTTGTGAAATTAAAATTGGTTAAATTAAAATTGTGTTTACCTAGTACAAACTGTTGAGATAGAGCTACTGCCAAACCACTGACCTTTCAGCCCTACTCGCTCATCCCTGTTGAAGTCATGTTCCTAGGAATCTAGTGAGGGCTTCCAGTTTGGGCTAGGTGTGCTGGGGGAGTGTATGTGGTTATAATCCTTCTCTGTCCTTTTGAAATAGGGTTATGTCTTTTCTAGGTTCTAACCTAAAGGCTAGAGTGGGGAGTAAAGCCATCAGAACCCATATGCTGAGCAGAAGGACACTTATTTTCTGTTCTGCTCCAGAACTCAAAGCGTTCCAGTACTTGCCAAGGTGTAGGTGAAATCAGAGAACAGAAGCAGGAGGAGTTCAGTCAGAGCATTATGGTGTCTTGCTTCTGTTCCATCAGGTAAGTGACAGAATCAGAGCTTTTTAGTCAAACACCTTCTAGAGCTATCCTCTATGCTAACATAGCAGAGTGGGGACAAGATTATTTGAATCACAAGTAGTCATGGGAAAAACTTTTCCTCTTCTGCTTTCTCAGTTTCTTCTTTTTTCCTGTTTGCATAGGGGATGAAAAGATCTATGACCCCTTCTGATCTTGCTCAGCTGTTTGGGTATAGCAACCCAAATTAGCCATAATTCCAGGAAATAAGCATGGGGAAAGAAGTAGGGCAAAGCAGCATGTCTGGGGCAGGGCTGTGGCTCCTGTGGTGCTGAAGTGGTTGTCATGAAATGCTCGGGACTGTTCCTATCTGTCTCCCATTGTAGAGAGGTAAGGTAGCATAGCAGAATGTGGTTGTTGATGGATTTCATGGTAATTGAGGCACTGAGAGTCTTGGAGCTTTTCTGGAGGGAAAATGAACTCATTTTTTTTACCATGAGCATGTTCTACCCCAGCACACTGAGGTACGTGCTTGTGTAACTTCAAGTAGGAAAGCAGACATGAAAGACAGATTTGATAAGGGAAAAGAATCAGTAGGAGCTTAGTTTGTCAGCCTGCAGCTATTGGAGGGGCTTTAATTCCAACTATGCAGCCTTTTCTCTCCTGTTTATCTTTGTGGCTTTTAAACACATCTGGCACTACTTAGAGAAATAATTATTACTCTGCTGTTCCTTCCAGAATACCAATGTTTTTTAAAAAAATTCCCAGTTGGGATGTGGTGCTATTACATGTTTTGTAGATGGTTATTAGAGAACCCAGAGGAAGCATAAAGCTGTCAAGTGTGTTGTCAGGATGTGGATCTAGAGCTTTTCATTAGATGAAAGTAGGTTTTGAGCTTTATAAAGCCACTGTCTCTGAAACAGTGTTGGTGGGATCTTGGTGGCAAACTTCCAAGGATTAACTGCAGAACATTTGGCAACATTATTAGCTGCTCTGCTTTGTGTAGGGCTTGTTAAAAGCTGTTAGTATAGTGCTAGGAATGTTACAGTTTGCTCGAGTATATCACTGGACTCTAGTGAGAAATGTGGCATTGGGGAGATTCAATAATAGATTAAGAGCAGCAACTGGCATCCAAAAACTGAACTAACTGGGGCCACACCATGGTAACACAGAGACTGTGTTGTCTGAACAGAAAGATATGCTCTCCCCATCTTTATTTAGTGGCTGTAGTGTGCCATTATAAATGTGCTACTTCAGCAAAAAAAAGTAAAATGAAATATTCTGCCTTATAATTTACTATTAAATAGTTGTGTTCTAAATCCCCAGGCAGACAGCTGGGGTCTTGAACTCATTACGGCACAGCAAGAAACGCAAGCCTTGGGCAAAGTGTTTTTAATGTGGTGATGAATATGCAACACTTTGGGCCAGTCTTCAAAGGAAAAGACGGTTTATGTGGAATGGACTGGCTCTCTCCTTTCAGGATGGATGGGTGTAAAGGAGACACTGTATTAGTTTAAAGAGGCCGAGAAAAGAAAACACATCTTCAGTTTTGGTCAACAAGAGAAAGATGGAAGTCTGTAAGGAAAAGATCAAGCAGTTGGACAGCTCTGCCCTTTGGTTAGAGCTCTCCTTAAAATCTGTGGATCAGATTGTACAGGAAGTACAGTCTTTACTTACTGTCTGCTCCATATTTTGTCCTTGAAAATTGTTAGTGGTGCTATTGCTTTCAAAAAATGACTTTGGGTGGGTTTTTTCTGTTACCGAGTCATGAAATACAACTGCTCTCAGCACAGGTTAAAGAAGATAAATTCAGTGACAAGCAAAACATGGAGTCTTCCTTGTAAAAATAGTTTAGTAGCATGATAGATAATAAATACTTAGATTAACAAGGCATTGTTCCTGCTGTTCTGTCCTGCAGTTGTAACGTGCCTCTTTATGATGTCCTTGAGATGGTTTTTGGCGTCGTAATGCAAGAAGTCGTCCAGCCTTTGTTCATTATAATTTTAGGAGCCCTTATATTGAAGCTAAGGTAGAAGGGGAGCCAAGATAGAGGAAGGGAGGAATGGGGATCCCAGGGGTAAGTTGAGTGGGAACTTGGCTGAATAGGACTGTGGCTATGACAGAAAAGCCCTTGCTTGGGGAAGTTGTTGAGAAGCCCCTGTCCAGGGAGGTGTTAGAAAGCTTTGTGTTCTTGTACTGAAAGTGATACTAACCGAAGATACTGTTTTGAAAAGTCTCAAATGTCATGTACTAAGGACACCTGAGACACTTGTGTGAACCCCATACAGGTGCCTGTGGGTTTGTTGCTTTTTTCTAATCCATTAAAAAGGAAGAGAAAAAGAGATCTCGGCTTCTTGCCGTGCCTCATGTAACAGCTGTCTGTCCTGCTCACCAGAGATGCCTTGGCTGTGTGTGAGCACATATGTTGGGCACCTGGTGTTGGCACAGTGTTACATGTCCTGGGCCTGCTCTCCTCAGTTTTCCACTGTTGTGGCATCTGTAGTGTTCCCCTGCATTAGCAGGGTTTGAGAACTGCCTGTTTCTTATCCTCTCTCCTTTCTTTACTAGTAACTATTATTTCTTCTTTGGACACAGATTTCACATGGGAATGACTGATGCAAATGCAGTGTTTTTACAGTCATGAGGTCAGGTGCAATTTTACTAAATCATCCCCAGTTTTTGACAGATAGAAACAATCTTTCATACTGCTGGTCCAAAGCCAACAGGGATGGCAGTTTCTGCTTTATCTGAATAAATTAGTGATGCCATGTGATGTTGTTAGATACTAAACCACTTTGATTTACTGAAACAGGAGTTTTAAAACTTGTCAGTGAGATGCAGCTGTATTTGGGGTGGAGTGTGACAGCTGTTCAGCAATCTGCAATAGCACCGTATCTGAGTCCAGGAGGGAGTGAGAATGCAGCTGGTGTTAAGGGATGGATGTACAGAGCCTGTTCTGTGCCTCTCACAGCATCTTCTGACACACAGGAGGCAGCCTGGGAGAATTACAGCACTTGCTGCAGGTTTGCATCTTAGAAACACCACTCTTGGCAAAGTTGATGGAAAAAGCCATCTCTCCAGGGGAAAGGGAACTGAGAATAGGGGCACTGAACAGCCACACACTGGGTAGGGAGCAGTATTTCCTGTAAGCTGCAAACCATTTGCATGAGTCACCTATGTGACCAGAGCACAGGCAAAAGAGGGCTGGGGAAAGAGGAGGAAAAAAGCTGTCGACTTCAGATGGCCTGAAGAATCAATGAGGACCAACAGAGATATTATAGCTTGATACTGTCCTTCCTGTTACCCCAAAGGATGCTTTTGTGCTTTTCCTCCTGTCACTCAAACCATCCTCAGGATGGAGCTCTCAACAAGAATGTACTCTGGGCCAATCCCAGGTTGGAGTGTGGCTGATTTTTTTCCCCTGTACATTCTTCGCACAGCTTTTTTCTGTGCCTGTTTAGGCTTGGAAGCAGAGTTTGTCTTCTCTTACTCTAAGGCATGGTGATGAATCAGCTGTTCCTCTTGATGGAAAGACAACTCTCATACACCCTGTGTATTCAAACCCACAGATGTGGTGCCTCTCAATTCCTCTCCATATGCTTTATGTGTTCTGTGCTGGTGTATCTCTGTTTGGGATCAAATTTTTCACCTCCAAACCTTTGCCATGTGTGTGGCTGGCAGTGAAGTCTGTGTGGGGCCATTGGTAAAAACCTGCATGTGGACAAGCCTTGCTTCTCTCTAGTTTTGCATACAGGAGCTTAGTAATACTGACACAAAGTGATAGCCCTGAAGGTGAACAGAACTGGCAGGAATATCCTGCTGACAGGGCAGAACACCTCTGTTCTGTGGGAACACCAGTCTGACAGAGGCCAGGCAGGGCTGCTCTGCATCATCTGTGCTGTAAGCATGAGAACCATCCAGGGCCGCCCTGCCCTGCCTGATGTAAGCTGGCAGGGATGAGACCTGGAACATGTTAAGTACCATATCCCTGAGGATTTGGGAAATCCCTCTGTGCCGTTTGATTCCCAAGAGAGGGTTAGAGAGCAAGACTGAAGGTCAGGAGCCATAGGATGAATTTCTGCCTTGATGCACCTGGGGAGGTAAAGTGACTGGTGAGTCAGCCTGTGAACAGTGTGGTTACTTATCCTAGTTCTGCCTAGCTCTGCCCTCTGGCCTTGTATTGCACTGTGTTGAATCCTGAATGTTAGATTGCATGCAGAAAGGTGCCTAATTGGATTTCCAATGCCATCATAAGTATCATGGCTCTTCTGGAAAGTAGCACAGTAAATTGAATCTTGGCTCCTTACACATGATTATGTCTTTGCTGAGTTCAGACTATTAAAGCTTCAGGGTGGTTGTTACCTCAGAATCTTTTGTCCATCTCTAAGAATACTGTCTACAGGTGTAGGAAGCACATTTCTGGATTGTAGTATAGGCATAATTGTATGCCAAAGCTCTAGGCTGCTAGACTTCTGAAAAAGGCCAGCATTGCAAACAGGGCTTTCAGAAAGCCTGGAAATCAGGGAAACACAAAAAATTGAATCTCTGAAGAAAGAATCAAGATCAAAGCCTAGAGGAAGACTCTTTTACTATTAGGAGGCATAAAACTAGTCTCTAGTTGCTGGCTCTCTGCTGTGCCTACTCTGTTACAGATAATACTATAATGCTAGTCATGGCATGGACCAAAAATCTACTAATTGCCCTTCTGAAAAAGTATTTTATAGTGATGTTGTCCCTTCTCTTACAAAGCAACACTGAGGCAGTAAATGAGGCAAAGAAAAAAAATGCTTTAGGAAATCAATGGCTCATTAGAGAAAATGTTTGTCAGACAGCTTTGAAGGATGCTGGATTTATTTTTGTTTGTTGTGTTTTTCAACAATAAAGTTGCACTAGATCAACCAAGACTGCTTATGATCCTGCACTACAGAATTGCCTTTACTGCAGTGTGTGGCTGACCCTGGGAAATTGTAATTCCTGGCCAGGTAGATTTGTACTGCAGCTCTTAAGCCAGCTGCTTCTAAGAGCTGTTCAGTGCTAATTCAGCCCCAGTAATCTCTGGAAGGCAGAGTTATTAAAGGTGTGCAGAGCATTCTGTGGGGCTGGAAGACATGTCACCAAGGAAGCAGTGGTGGTTTTATTAGATGAATTAATAGCTTTGGGTTTCCTTCCAGAGCCAGAGTAAATTAGAAAAATAACAAGGACGTTCCATTCCCTCAAACCAGGCAAAGGTTTTAAACTAAGTGGTGGTGGGTGGTTGCTGGAACTTAGCTGTGGATACCTGTAAAACAAGAAGGTAAGGATGATTCCTCTAGCTAAACTGGAAATTCGAGAGATTTCTGGTTCAGTGAAAAAGGTAAACATCTACCAGTATTATTTAGGGCTTGCCACAAAAGCGTATTTTTGAGCAGATACAGTCAGCATAATTATTTTGAATTCCTGTGGACTCATATTCTCAAGAAAACTGACAACACTGCCATTATTCTGGAATAGCTATTCCACTTCATGTTCACATTGCAGTTATTTCAACAGGTAGTCAGGAATCTCAAGGATTTTTGCTGCTGGGCTAACTGTGTCAGGATCACACTGGAAATAACCCCATCCTCCTGCTCTCTTGGAAGCATTTTTGGGGGAACTAGAAACAAAAGTGACTTCACAGTAATTTAGGTTTTGTACAAGACTTTATTATAAATAAAGCTGCATGAGAAGATCTATACAAACTCAACAGTGTCCCGCTATGAAAGCAGCGGTTTAAGCACAACATTGTCAATCGAGGATGACCCTAGTTTTGAGAGTTCTGGTGCTATTGCCCATCTCGGCTGCATTGCCAAAATTGATCTTCCTACTACAGTTTTGCTTCTGAGCTAACATACTACACACAGACCCCCAGTCCTAAAAAAAGACAAGTAATAAATAAATGTGTTTACTAGACAGTCTGCTCAAGGACGAGCAGCTAAGTTGTTACAGGTGCACAAAGACTCATTCCTTCACCACAGAGAAAAAACTGCAGAGGCTTTGCATTAAAACCATCTGATGAATCAAGCACCAAACCCTGCTGCTTGAGTTGGATCATTTTGCTAAAATACATCTTTATACCCCTGTAAGACCTGTATATAGAGCAACTCTGAGAGAAGCTGTATTCTGTGGCTGCCACACTAAAGAATGAACACCCAAGAGCTCCCCTTACAAGACATCCAGCTCCTGACCAGCAGTGGTCTTGGACCAAGACATTTTCTAAAGGCAAATAGCTCCTGAAGCTATATTGTACATCAGTAGCTGCTGTCAAGCCACCACTAATTTCACTGCTTTGATAGAGCCTATAATGAAATATTAAAACCACAAGTTGAGGGTGGAAGGAGTGATTGGAAACCAGCAGAAGGCACTAGGAGTTCATCTGTTGAATTCACCTTGCTGGCAAAGAGCAAGAACAGTACTGAAACAAATGAAAAAGGTTTAGGTCGGGCCATTTACCCTTCCCTAGGATGTCTTACATGCAGACATTGCCAAAGGTATGTTGTGTGTTTGTCAGATGCAGTTTGGTTTTAAAAGAACATTTCTTACTTTAAGCCGCAAAATCTTATTTCTTGCTCCATCCTTTAAAGCTGTTTCCTATGAATGGCCACCCAGATTTAAATGAAAGCAGAACTACGCATGGGCAATGCTAAAATGTCTTAGAACATTTTTACTGGCTGGCAGCTACTGGATCTGAACTGTCTTATAAACCTTTTTTATGAAATCTGAGTGTGGACTTTTATTGATAGGGATAGTACTTGGTGAGCAAAGATTTAATACAGGAGATGAAGAAGCCCAAGGAATGATGTGCTTCACATCATGGCTTCCTTGTACCGTTGCAGAGGTCTGGTCTAAAGAAACACTGTGTACCCACATCTCCTCTGGTATATATGGTACTTCTCTACCTCTGGTATATGGCTTACAAAGAAGATCTGTGCCCTGAGGCTCACTGGAGCACAGATTGTGAATCAGAGCACTTTTCTGGACAGGTATGAGTGGGCTCCCTCACAGCCTAAGTGCACAGAACAGACCTCTTAGAAGGTGCTCAGGGCAAAATGCGTATGTTGCATGTAGGAAAATTAAGTCAAGCAATTTTTTTCCAGTGGAATCAAATCTGAAAATTCATTGGTTCAGCTCCAGCTTGGGTTCAACTAAACCCCATGGGAACACTTCAAGGTCAGTTTGGGCGTAACAGAGAACAGGCACACAACTACAGAAAACAAAGAACAAAAGGTTCAATCCACTTATCAGTTTAGGTTCCCTTTAAGTCTGAGCAGTGGTGCTTGGAACTGTGCAAGGACGAGTTTGGGCACGTTTACAAGCCCGTAGGACTGGCGTTGCAAAGCTTTGTTCTGACATTTTAACAGGGGAGTTACCTTTTTCTGTTCAACAGCCTTTTCTTCTCATGCTCCTCCTGCTCAATCTTATATAAAAGTTATTTTTCAACCCTGAATGTCATTTCCTGAGAGGCCTGGGTCGCAAATTTGTTTCTGTTCTTTGGACAGTCTAAATTTAGACTCCTGACAGGAAATGATAGAGAAATTTTTATTTCTCTCTGGCTGGGCTGGGAACACATTTAGAAGCAACACCAACCACAACTTCTTCAGTGTGACCTTCCTGCCAGCAGCCCATGTAAAGCTGGATCTGCTACAGGCACTGTTAAGTAAATGTGGGTAAGTAAAGGTGGCAAATTGCTTGGGTTTGTAACAATGTACAGAGCTTCTGATGTAGCCTCCAGGCTCCACTATTGACTCATCCTCCCTGTTCCTCTGCTTGTCACTACCTGCTTGTCATGTCCCACAAGATTGCTGCTGCTCTCTTTCCTACCAGGGAAGGCTTACTTGGCTGTACTAAGGAAAGCCAGGGGCTTACAGCACTCGTTAGCGTTAGCAATTAGTCCTGCCCTCTTGTTCTGCCAGCCCTGGCAGTCTCCTAGATGGATGATCCAAGACTCTTTCCTACTAGCATTACCAACCATCCTCTTCTCTCCCATTTTGCTTCCTTATTCCCTCACTTTCTACTCAGACATACTACTTAACTACCCAATACCTGTGATAATAAAAGCCAAGGGAGGCAGTGATTTGAGCTTTCTTACAAACAAGGTGTGGAGACAGGAGTTACAGCTTTCTCTGCCTTTGTGTGGGAAGTGTCCCACAATGGTGGAGGGACAGAGAACAGACGTCAATGAGGTGGTGTAATAGTTTTTACCAGGAAAAGGGAAGAGAGGACATGCCTATGGAGAGTTTGCTTAGCAGCAGGCTGGATAATAAGCCTTATGCTGTATACTGTCCCCAATAGTAATGCAGGATTAAATCTTCTATCTGATGTGATACAGAGAATTGATAAAAAGAGACCTATGGAGTGATGGGAAGATCATCCCTAATGAGTCTCACCTCACAGAAAAACTACCCTCTTGTAAACTGGATTCAGAGAAGCCCTTGTTTACAACTCTGTGGGAAATTCTAGTGTAAGAAAATGGTAGGAAAGGCCCCTTAGCATTGCAGGCCAGGCTTCTGTGACCAGCACAAAGCAAGTCTGCACAGAGGCCCTGGCTTGGACCCTGCACAAAGCGCACTTAAAGAGGGTGAGGATCTCCTGACCCCTCTCCTCCAGCAAAGCCACCTTGCCAGGGCTGTGCAGCCCATTGGCACAACACTAATGTACTACTTCCTGAAGGATTTCAGCCATCTCCATGTCTGCCCCAAGATTTTCCCCTGGCCTGAAAGCCTGCAGCAGCTCACTTCTCCTTCACGCTCCTGGCTCAGCAAATTACAGTCTGCTAGCAGCAGCTCTTCAGAGCCTCATCAGAGCAGCAGTCTTTGAAAAGGCTGAGGAGACCCTATAAGGTAGCTTTTGCCTGCATATGTGGAGCAGAAGGGATGCAACACAGATCACAAGGCAGCTGCAGAGACAGCATTGCCAAGCTCTACTACATGTGCACCTTTTTGATCCCCTCCTTCTCCTCCTCCTAACTCAGAGCCACCCCACTGGCCTTGGCCTCATTAAAACCATGTGGGGAAAGTCACACTCTCATTTGGAGGGTGGTTGTTCATTCCTGCTACCGGACTGCTGAGATTGGTTTCATTACAGGATAATTTTGGAGAACTGCTTCTTTTATAAAAGTAAAACCTACAGCAATCATAGAATAGTTTGGGTTGAAAGGGAGCTCAAAAGATCATGCAGTTCAACCCCTAGTTTTCCTTTCTCTCTTGGCTGTTCTTACCCTTACTGCCCCAAGGTAAGGAAAACAAACAAATAAACTAAAATGTCAGAACTTAAGAGCAGTGTTTCTTTTATCTCAGATAAAAAAGGTTCCTGGCCATTTATCCACAGAAAATGGCCAGGAATATAAACCACTAGCCATGTTACCATGGAAGACTCGAATGATACTGTTTGAAAGGACACACTGCCCTGCTTTATCCTTCCACTAGGGATGAAGTGTGCAGAAGTGTTTTTGAAGGACAGGACAAGCCATTTAAATTACTGCTGCAAGTCCTATCAAGA
Organism: Serilophus lunatus; assembly: GCA_013399895.1. NCBI lineage: Eukaryota > Metazoa > Chordata > Aves > Passeriformes > Eurylaimidae > Serilophus > Serilophus lunatus. The sequence goes on from VXBA01001255.1 coordinate 64,086, forward strand.
AGGCTTTATTTTTTTAACTACAATTCCCTTTGAAGCTGTGGTTAAGGATCTCCATCCAGTCCAGATCTTGTGCATGACCCTCCTCCTCTCCACACCAGCACTAAGACTTACGTTGCACTTCCCATCAGTCACAGAGCTCCTGCTGTCTGCAAGCAAACAGGCTCCTTTGATCCCAAGATCCTGTCTCTGATTCCTCCACCCTTTTCTTATCTCCCTCTTCCAAAGGAAATGAAGTATTTGGCCACCACCACCATTTGCATTGCAGGTATCTGAATAAATTAGTTCTATTTGTTGCTCACCACCACTGCAGCATGACCGAGGCACAATAGAAAAATATATTCTTAGCTGCATAAAACAGAGCCAGCACAGCAGAGGAGCAGAAACCTACTTCAATATCACATCTTCCAGTTTCTCCCCATCCTCCCCACATTGCTTGTCCCTTCCTGCAGGAACCATGGCCCAGGACTAGTTCAGCTGCAGACAAGAAGCTGTACTGGCAAAGTCAGTTGTTTCCAGGAGGCTTCAGAAAGCCCTCTGGACTTGTGCTTAGAGTTTGGCTTTGGTTAAAGGGATTCCTTACGGATTCCATTGGGGTGTGCAAGGGGAATGTGGACTGTGTACTCATTTATCAGTGCAGACATGTTCCTGAGCATCTCATGGAACGTGTCCACTGTCTTCCTGTAAATGTCCCTGCGTAGCACAAAGGGACGGAAAAGGTTGAGAGGCTCGGCCCTCTGAAAGATGATGGGGAAACCCAGCTCTGCTGGTACCTTCCCATTGCCAATGAAGAAGTGGTACAGCTTCTTTTCATGCAAACACCTCTCCAGGAATTTCAGCATGTCCTGTAGACGAGCCTCCAAGTTCTCTGGGGCCCAATCCTGACTGGGACGTGCCTGTAGGAGATGTAGCATCACTGTCTTCAGGTGGTAGTTGGTGAGCCCGCTTGGACCTGTGAGGCTGCACTGCTTCCCATGGAGGAAGGAGAGGATCTGAAGGCAGCTGACATGGCAGGCATTGGCAGGCAGCATTTTGGAGACCAGGTGGATGAACCTCCTCTCATACACTGCGAAGGTGAGAAACCAGTGAGTGCTGGAGGGGGCATCTGCTGCCAGGCTGCTCCGAGGGAAATGGGAGATGAAGTAAACATCGGAGTTCTCATACTGCACCACAGGGGTGAGGTTGAAGGCAATTGATTTCCCTGATCTAAATTTTATCTTCAGGGCTCCTGGTGAGTCCAGGAGGCTGAAGGAAAGGTCAAATTCATATTTGTGGGAGATTCTGTTCCAGGCCTTAGTGACAGCAATCTGGAACCACTTCATGACTTGGTCAGCATCCAGATACTGAGTATTTTTGAAGCACAGCAGGTCTTCCACCTCACTGCTGGGCCTGGTGGTATTGACTTGGCTATGGAGGAGACACAGCATATCTTCTCCTAGTTTAGTCTTGTCACAGATGCAACCTGTCACATCCTCATCTGCTCTGCATACCTTGATAGTGCCATAACCTTGTTCATCTGGGGAAAAAGAGTCACCAGAGCACCAGGTCTGGCAGCGAAAGCAGTATGGCTCTGGGGGGGCAAAAGGCACTATCAGATCACAGACGAAAGGTTTGCGCACTCTCCAATTCTCATACATGCTCCCCACACCCACGCAATCCTCCACTTCCATGTCAGCATCCCGGTTACAAACACTCCTCAAGGCCTCCAGAAGGTCATCTGCAAAGCCTTCCACCATTTCCCGCATCCTGGCCATGTCTCCAGTGGTACCCAGGATGCGCTTCTCATAAAAGCTGGCCAAGACAGCCTTGTTAGGGAAGGCTACTCCTTTAAATGCTTTCCCCAGGACCGCCATGTCATCCTCATCTCCTCCTATGTCCTGCCAATTCCCTTCCTGGAAATCCTGCCTCCAGAGCTCAATCAGCAGGAAGATGACCATGGAAAGGGCAGTCCACATATCCCATCGGACCTTTTCCTCTTTGCTTTCCTCTACTGCCAATGCAGCTTTTTCCAAAGCCATCTGTGTGGCTTCCTGGTCTGCGATTTCCTGCTCCAAGCGCAACTGCTCCAGCCGAAGGGTCTCCTCCCGCTCCTTCATCTTCTGGATGATTTCTTCCGTGTTCTCCAGGACAGTGCCATTCTCTTTAGGGAAGAAAAGTGGGTGGTTGATGATGGCTGTAATCACCAATAGGCACACTCGGAAGATTCCCACGGGCATGGCAGTTCCTTCCCTGGAAGAGAAAGAAAGGTAGAATGATGCATTATTCAGAGGATATTCCTTGAAGTAAAGAAATGAAAGGAAATCCCCACTGGAATAAAAACTCTGGCCCCGAAAAAAATGCTTGAATCTAGAAGGTCCTAAGTGCACGGTGTTTCTGCAAGTTATCAACCAACTTCCCAGAGAGGCTTTATCAGCTGATTGTGAGGATGAAAGTGGCTCTTATCAAGAGAACTTCGAAGAACAGAACTGTGAAGGCACTTGCTACTGTCAACCCACTGCAATGCTGTTGGGACAGTGTGGGAGGGCATGTCCTTCCTCCCTCTATCCTTTAAAATTCCTGTGATAGAAAGGGAAAGAAGCAGGCAGGACCTCCCCAGGTAAAAAAGCAGGACTGGAGATGAGCACTGCTTTTCCTCAACATGAGGCTAACACTGCAGACATAGGAATGGCACAGGCAGGGCTGTCCTGACCACCCTCCTTGTTAAGCACGTGTTGGAACCCATACAGCTTGCTTGGATCAGGACAACCTTCACTGCCAGTGCTGGTGATGTGCACCTGGGTGGGAATGAGCCTGTATGGTTTTGTGCTCCAAAGAAGGCACTACAGGCAAAGCTCTTCCTGCCTTTCAACATCATCAGGATCAGGCTGTGGCAAACCCTGCTTGTCCCCAGGATGCCTCATGATCACAGTCCCCAGAGAACAGGCAGAGACAGAGAGACTGCTAAACTGGAATGGGTTTTAAAAGCAGGTCGTTTATTTTTGGTGCTTACTGCACTATTTACCTGTGGAAGACACTAGTAAACACCATGGCTTTGATGTAAGCCATTTCCCCCAAACACTCCCTTAACAGCTGTGCTTGCAGTCAGCTCACTCCTATTTGAAGTGCCCTCAACGTGGCTCTGAGGTCTTGGTGCCACCGCCAGTCCCACACGTCACTCCTTGCACAGGCCCTTGGCATGACCAAGACCAAGACCACTACTGTATTTTGGAGTGGCTTTGTGTGGTTACTGGCTCTGCTGCTCAAAACATCACATTTAATGAAGTTTTCCATGCTGTGGGGCTCATGATGAAAGAATTTAATTCCCAACTTTCTGCTGGGTATCATTGCTGGAGTATCTGTCTGGTGCTAACAAAGCCTCCCAGAGGGCTGGGCCAGACTGTGCCCAGTCTAAAGCCTGGGCTGTTTCCTTCCAGGTAGCATTTCTGTTTCTGGAGTGCTGGCACTGCTTTCAAGAGCCCAAGTTGCCTGCTCAGGGCAGTACAACCTGAAGTTGTCACTCACTGCTCTGACACAGCAAGCTCACCAGTCCCTCTTTTCTAGCAACATCACCCCTCAATTCTAGCAGAAGGAGATCAGAAGGACAAAATGGACAAGCAGGGATATTTCTTCTTCCAGAAGGGATATTTTAATACAGTTATTTAAATGCCTCAAAAGTGTGATTGAGAGAGACAGGTTTTTGTTACAGAAATAAGGCTATTAATAGAATACCTAATCAATCAGAGTAGAAATAATAATCCCATTCCTAACAAATCCTGTTTCACAGAGAGCCAAGAGATGGTGAAGTACTGTGTGTGTTCCAGGAGCTCAGGGCTATAATTCCTTCCCCCTGCAATAGCTCTTTCCTGGCCTGAACTTTCTGGTCCACAGCAATTCTGCCATCCCAGCATATGGGCAAGGAGAACATCTCTGCCAATCTCATTTATGCCTCCACAGGGCACACAATAAAGATAGATCCATCCCAGTGGACCTTGTTATCGTAACTGTGCAACAAACTGCTGGCTTTTGATTGCAGGAACCTTGATTTCCTCCATGTGAGCACTTACTGTACATGGGAACCGTATCCTTCGGCATGCAATTATCTCTGCTTACGAGAGGGCTGGGACTGGAATAACAAGGGAAGGGAACACGATTGAGATGCATTGTCCAAGCAGCAGGAAAATTCACACGGTGCTCAGGATAATGCTACGTGCCCCTCCCTGTGCAACATTTACCAACTGCCCTTTTTTAAAATTCCATGCACATACATAGATGAATGTTCTTATGCAGACATTGCACTGGAGATGGTTTGTAGGCCTGTTTTGTCCTTTTTACATTTACATTAACTCTTTAATTCATCAGGCAACGAATTAAAGCTGAATTAATGCCCAAATCTGGGTGTTCCAGTTATTCTGTGAGCTCCATGCCTGGGCACATTTTAAAAATAAACTGTGGTCACCCTGCATTGCAAAGGGCTTTATCAGTTTGCCAGGGCAGGGCAGGAAGTGCTGGCGAGTTCCTTTCCTTAGTGCTATGCTCTTGCAGACCATGTATGCTTTCCAAGCTTAAAAATAACATGGCAACGGGCCAGGTGCCTCCTTCTTGTAGTTTTGACCAGGATGACATCACTGCTCTGCCCTGCTAGACCTCTGTCCCTGTGGGTGAAATGTTTTCCTGTTGCCAGGTTACTTCTCAGATGCACGAGGCTGAAAGAAGTCAGCTTCCTTGGGATCTTCTTGTAGCCTTCAAGACTCTCTCGTGCCCAGTTGCCCATGGTCTGCAGAGGTCCCAAAGCTCTGTTAGCAGAAGGTGTTGGTCCAGGCGTCCCCAAGTCTGTCCCTGGGTGGCTCAGCTGAAATCAGTCTGGGTCATACTGACATTCTAGGCCACCCCAGCTGATTTTGCAGAAGTAGGTTAGGAAGCACGTGCACAATCTCTTGCCCCAACAAACTGTACAGGGATCAGCCTCTGGACGAGAGTCATAGCAAAAACTGGAAGAGACAAAATCTTCAGATTGCATGAATTTGTGAGAAGCATCTGTGTTCAGCCTGAACAGAGGAAGTTCTGGTCACAACTGCCCTTTTGCTACTGTAGTTATTCACACTAGAAAATGAAGCCAAACATTAACCTCACTTAAGGCTTAAGGTTAATGATGCTTGATGACCACGGTCAGTGGAGCTTGCCCTTGGCAGCAGCAGAGGTGGTACAGCAAGAGCATTCCCACATCTCATCAGACACAGCTTTCCAGGGTAATAGGGAAAGACTCACTAATACAGGTGAAACCAGTAGCACTGCCTGCTGCGACACTCCAGCATTCCCCATAACAAAGGCTGCTCTTTTCCATTGCTTTCAACTTCAGCCCAAGCTATTTAAGCCTGACAAAAATATTTATGCCTGCTCTGGCTGAGACAGCTTTTGTGTGGGGAAGAGGGAGAGAGTCCAAATGTTTCCAAGCTGGAGACTGAGAAACAGTCATTTGTTAATCTACACATCAAATTCAGCACCATGTCAAGTATGGGGAAAAAAAAAAAAAGGTATTCCTAAGTTTTTAAACAGCACAATCTCAAAAGCAATCTTCAACCTTTTCCAAGTTTCTCACCCTGCTTTTTTTCCCACATTTAAATTACAGACAATGTCCAAACTCAGTAACAGGTTTGCATCTACCTACCTGCTGCAGACCCTCTTGTGGCAGTCCCAGGGCTCCAAATACCCCCTGAGGAAGGGTGCTGTAGTCCTTGCTGCATTACAGGCAGGCCACCACTGCAGCAGCCAAACCAGCTCTCCCTGGACCAGGTAAGAATGCAGAGACCCCACTCCTTGTGCCCCTTGAAGCACAAAACAGGGAAAGGAGCATCAAGACCAAGGAAAGCTGCTTGAGAAAGGGAGAAGGACCAGGACATGGGAAGCCTCGCTGTCTTGATGTAAAGCTCTGTATCTTCTCACTGCCCAACATGTGATGCTACTTGTTCAAACCTGCCTCTGGCACCAGAACTAATTTCCTTCTGGGCTTTTCGACGGTGCTCACTGTTTCAATGACTAGGGGCTTCACCAATTTTAAGGTTAATGACCACTCTAAACAACCCTGGGAAGTGAGGGGGCAGACATCATCCCACCCTCCAGCTGGGAGCAAGGGCTCAGAGAGATAAAAGCAGCTGATTGCTCTGCTGCCTTATTAGAAACAACATCCAGCTGCAATCCTGCAGGATTTGGTATGTTCAAAGGCTCCACCAAGAGCATCTGCAGCCCTCCATCCTCATCCCAGGTTAGGCCTCATCCTTTCAAGCCTGAAGTAGTCTTTCTATCTGAAGAATTGTGACCAGCCCCACAGCAGCTCCTGGATGACCCAGAGAGCCCCAAGAGAGAAAGGAGAAAGATGACATTTCTATCATGCAGTTCAGGTTGCTGCCATGAAGCCCTAAGCAGAAGGAGGCCAGCCCTTTGCTGCACCTTTGGCAATGCTTGGCTCACCCACTTGCCTGGAGCACAGTTACAGGTAGCATGATGTAAGGAAAGGAAAGCAGCCCTGAAAAAGTCTTCACGCAGCTCTGCCTGCAGCTTCTGCCTTGAAGGTGTCCTCCTCACCTGGGAACATCACACAGCTCATATGGGCATTGTGTGGACCAACCTGAGACAGCTGCTGTCCTGTGCCAGTTTGTGCTCTCCTGCATCCCACCAGCCACTCTGCCATAGGAGACTTTGCTACATGAGAAGCAAAGTCCTTCTCAGATATGATGATACTTAAAGTAGTAGCATTGTCCTGTCCCTTCCAGCTAAAATGAGCTCAGTATCTGATGTCCCCAAGCCTTCTTCTCACCCTTGCCTCTGTAGGCTGCTCATGTGCTCTGAGCACAGGTAACACTCCACCTCCTCTGAAGATGGGAAAATATTTTCCTGTCATTAACTGTCCCTTCCTTTACTCAAGAGTTCCACACAGCTTTATTTTTTTCAGACTTTTTATTCCCTTATATTTTGAATCATGGGAAGCAAAACATGCTCTGTCTGATGTTCAGCAATAAACCAGACAGGAGTGAGCTGAAGCTTTGATTCTTAAATTAGAAAAACCCAAGTCAAGCCACTGAATGTGGTTCAGTAATGCACTGGAACACGCCAAGACGTCATTTACAACACACTCAATTGCTTCCTGCGATTGGGCTGACACAAAAGGCAGTGAATAGGTGGCTGCCACATTGTGTTTTGCTTTGGTAGGCTGCAAGAAAAGAGGCATTTCAAAGAGATGATAGAAACTACAGCTGGTTTAAATATTTTGTCATTGAAAGCTGCCAAATTTTTGAAACCAGAACTATCACAGGAACAAGTATGATTTCTGACACTCTCATTTAAGAGGTCCTTGAAGTTTGGAAAGGATTCTGCTACTTGTTTTGACTGGAGAGATTAATAGCTCAAACCAGCCACTAACCTGCAGTTGGGATTTTCTCACTGGGAAGATGTGAACCTCAGTCTGAGGCGTTTCAGGCCCAGCCCAGCCCTACTCCCTTATGGTTGGGTTTTGGGGACCTTGACGATTCCTCCTCTTGCTGCAAAGCAGTAAACAAATTGCCTTTTGGCCTTTTTGTGTATAGTCTAAAAATGCTTCTTCTGCATTCATGAAGAGTTAGTCCAGAATAAAAGTTTGCTGAAAGCCCTTAGTAATGAACTATGTCCTTCTCCAATTTGCAGATATCATTGTCACCTTTGCGGGTATTCAGAGGTATGTCCAGCTGCCACTGAAAGAAATCATGTTTTTTTCTTAGTGGGGACTACAAACCCTGATTTGTAAGAAACGTGCACAATGACAGAGAAATGGGAACTGCAGAGATGTGTGTCAGTATTATTTTCCGGTCAAAAACTTTGAGAGATGCACTTAACTTAGACAACTCCCTACCATACTGCTGTTTTTCCATCATCTCCCTCTCAACATTTACAGAGCAGTCAAGTGGTCTTTGCTGGCTCAGGACAGGTGCTGAGAGAAGTTTTCCTTCCAGCTGCTACACATAAAGCCTCATGAATAGATATTGCTGGATGGCTGTTCCACTAGAGAAAGCAATACCCTGGTAAAGATACCAGACTGGTCTCTGCCTTTAGTTGCTGGAAATTTGTTGTTCATATTTTGCCTCTTTTGCATGAAAAAGAATGAAAAAATTCCGTATTTTAATTTATATGCATATATTTTAAAAAATACAGAAAATGTCTATGCCCTTATAGTCTGATCACTTATTTGGGATAACAGAAACCTCTGTTGAAGGCTCTCCTCCAATTTCAAGAGGAACTAAGAGTACCCTAAGCTTTGGTCTCCTTCTTGGCCTGAGATTTCTGCCCTCATCACTTTCTCTGCTCTCCAGTTTTGATCTGAGCTTTCACAGGACTTGAGAAGTTGATTTTGGTAGTACTTCACTAAAGCCTGTCTTGCTCTCAGACCATTTTTACTGAAGAAGTATTCTTTGGGGATGCTCTGGACCCTCAGGCAGCTAGAGGGTCCTTAGAGCCATACTGAAACCCAGCCCAGTATGGCTAAAGATTTATTTACCCTTCCCACGCTACTGCATATTCATTGACTCAGGTGCCCCTGCTCAGCTTTCACTTGGCACAGGCAGCAAGAGCCCAGGACTCAGATAAGGATCCTCAACTGACTTCTACCCTCAAGGACAAATACCCCACTGCTGCAGTGAGAATGGGTCCCAGACCTGTAAAGAGCTACAAAGACCCCCTCACTTCCCACTCCACTCTCAGCACCCAACAGAGCCTCAGAAATTACCTAGCACATGGCAGCCAGGAGAGGCTCCTGCTCTCCCATCTCTTGAGCACACAGTCAGCTGCAGCACACACAGCCCAGCCAAGAAAATTAGGGGCAAAAAAAAGCCAGTACAGAGCTTCAGCAGCACCAACTTGTGCTGTTTTTTCCCCCACTATGAATTAATCTGTGTGCAGGACGTCAGTGTGATGAGCTGTTGACTGGGACAGAACAGTGCCAGCTGCAGCAGTGATAACTCATGTTCTGATTTGGGTTTTGAGCATAAAATTAGTGCTACAGAGTACCAAATGCCAGTTGCTAGCACATTTGCAGTCAGTTCAGCACAGACAGGTGGGATTGGGCTCTGTCTTTGTCTCTCCACCAAAGCTACAAGTGAGGAAGGACCAAATGCACCAATAGATAAAGCGCAGAGGTCTAGATGTTGAGATGGGTAACACAACCAGATTAAAAAACAGAACAAGGCAGCTGGCCTGCCCTGGACCACAGAAGTCAGGTATGGTGGTGCAACTGCCTTCCAAATCATGCCTGGAAGCCCCACCCCAGATTAGCTGCTTGGCCACAGCACAGCAGTTGGACAAGGCCACTTGCCTGATAGCTATTGTTTTGCTGTTTGATTGAGAACACATCAGCCTTTTGTAACATCCGTGGACATCCTGTCCCAGGCCTGCTGCAGTGCCAACAGGGTCAGTCATGCAGCCGGAGTCAGACATCCTGCCCAACAGGTCTGCTGGGGACTTTCGGAAGCAATATTTTTTTCCTGGGGGTCAGCAGATCAGGTATTTCCAAGGAAACACTGATGTTCATCCTGTGTACAGGACTAGATAGTCCTCCCTTCCCACGGACAGGCGGATTTGGGGGAGATAAGCAGTGAGTGGCATTGCCAGTGCTCTGGAAGCAGACGTTGCTATGCAGACCGAGATCCAAATGAGGAGTGATTTTCGTCAGTATCTCTCCAAGCAGAGGAGTGCTTGACTTGCCTTAGAAAAGACGGAATTTCTCTCCTGTCTTCCAGTCATTCACTGCCTTTGCCATCAGGAAGCTTTTTCTCAGGCCTCATTAACTCTCTCTTGCTGTCGCTTGAACCCCTAAGGTTCCAGTTACCACTGTGGGTAAAAGTAGCACAAAATGTTTCCTCCCCTGTTGCCTCAGCTTGTGCTGCACACAGATGCATTTATAACATGTTGCCATAAAATCCCATGGTCTCCCTTACCCTAAAGCCTAGGGAGTACAAAGTTTCCTTTCTGGCTCAGAGGGAGCTATTTGCCTTCTCGGGCTCTTTTCCAAAACCCAAAGAGATCCCCAAAGTGGGAATTTATCTGGCCATTTCTAAGTCATCATTTCTCAGTGCATACAGGTATTGTGCCACTAACCAAAATATGATTCTGGCTTACTTCTTTCTGTCCCAGAAGCCAGCAGCCACCATTACAAACAGCTGTAACAACTAATAAACAAATGCAGAGCCATGTCATGCCCCCAAGTCACTCATTGTTTACTCAATGCAAAGGTGGACCCAAGAGAGGGTGCCCATGGAGACCAGGAAACAAAATTAACAGAGTGAGGAGTGTGTTACTCAGCATCCTGTCCATTGCCTGAATGTGTTTTTTTGCTTCTAGACTGTGCAAGCCAGCTCAGCTCTTGTCAGCAAACAGCACATGGGCAGCCTGTGTAGTGCCTCAGGTTCCCCCTGGTATGGCTAAGAAGGGATTTTACAAATGGGAACAGTGTTGGCTGCAGCACAAGCAGGAGGGGAAAGGTAGGAAGTGTGTATGTGGCTTCCCCCTAGCTGTTGTAGTAGGATCATGCCCAGGAACAGCTTGGCTTTTTAAGCCAAATAAATTTTGTCTGTTAATTGCGAGGAAAACAACTGGAGCAGACAGAACTTTTGTGGGTTTGCTGGTTTTGGTTTGGAGTGTTTTTGTTGTTTTGGGTTTTTTTTAGGAGGAGAAAAGACCACACAAAGGAAAAAAAAAAAAAAGCTAACTTACCATCCTTACCAGCACCCTCCCCTTAAAACCCAGTGTGATGGGAGCCTGGGCAATAGTTGGGTTATTCTCTTGCACAGTCTTTGATCAGCACAGATGGACACAATGCACCTGCTGCTTTACCAAAAGCCTGATAGTGTCAAACACAATGTATGGAGCAATGTCACCACGGAGATGCTCTCTGGCCTCCACCCGGCGCTCACACTGGGACTCACTCTGGCTGTCACTCCCTCAGCCACACAACATCTCCTTACACGTGTAGGCAACCATGGCTCACTGATCCAGTCTGGCACTCACCTCAGGGAAAGGTGGCAACAATACAAAAAGGGTTCAATTGCCAAGATGTTTATTTAAATCTGTCCTCCTTTTTCCTGCTTAATTCTCACCAAGGCAGAAAAAAAAACAACACCCTAGTGTTGTTATATCAGGCAGTGCTTAGTCTGGCTCTCCTCTCCAAAAGGCAGGCATATGCTGTGCATCCTTAAGCATCCAATTCAACTGTACATTGTATATCCACTGAAACAAATGCTTTGGTATTAAAAGAGTTGGTGGAAACATCAGAAAGCTGATTTGCCAGCAGGGATATACCACTCCAGCACATCTAAGAAGCGCACATGTGGATATTGGCACAGCTCAGATGTGACTCACAGAATGATTACATGTGAAACTATGAAGTCCCATTTCAGTCATGGAACAATGAGCACTTATATGTTACAGACAGAAGAAAGCACAGTAGCTGCCAGACACTTCCCCAATGACACACTGAACAAAAACATAGCAAAAAGAAATTGTGATTGCAGACTGGGACTTTGGCTGATCTGAGACCTTCTATCTGAAATCTCCATCACAGTTTTGACTTGGTAACTAAGTCACACTCCTATGACAAGAGACCTGCAGGCCCAAGAATCTGCTTAAACAGGATTCGGAAACTGTGACTGGGATTGAAGGTTTGTGTGAAACTGGATCAGTTTTGCTAACTAGTTACTGCTGTTTATATTCAAACAACTGGGGAGGAACTGTGTTTAAAAGCTGCTTATTGTAGCCAAAATGTCACCAAAAAAATGAAAAGCAATGCTTTATCTCATTGCCTGAAATCTCAACTTTTTTATAAAGCACAACATAGTTCCTTAAATAAAACTACAAAACAAAACAAAAAAGCCACCACCATCCTAACAGATTGTGAAAGCCCCTGCAGGAATGGGTAGAGGGTGTGGAAGGAAGAGAGAACAAGAAAGAGCACTTTTACTGCATTGCCCCATTTCCTTGACTCTCACTAGGCTGACTCCTTGATCTAAGCAGAGGCACTTCACATTGCAGGCAGCCTCTGCAGGAAGAATGAGACCCTCTTCCTTCATTACCTGGTGACTCTAGAAAAGATCAGGAGAAACAACACAAGTGCTTTGGGAGGCAGTAATCCCAGTCTTGGCTCACTAGGCATAAACCAATAAACTGCCAAGACAGATGCACGCACACAAATATGTTGGCTGCAGAGTATTGCTGGCTAACCCTGCTTTTCAAAATGAGTTTGACTAAATAAAAAGCAGCAGAAGAAAGCAAAGTCATACAAGAAAACAAACTGCCCCACTTCCGTCCAACATTCCCATGAAGCTCAGCCTTTCAGCACCAGTGGCCACCAACTTGGAGCCATTTTACCCAAGGGAATGACTCAGAGACCAGCCTATTGCCACATGCATTCATATTTAATAATTTTCATGTGCTCTTTGCTCAGTCCCCTCTCCTTACCAACAAAAGGAAACATCTCTAAGCTTGCTCTTTCCCTGAAGAATATGTAAACTGAATGCTGGGAAGAAAAACTCTGAAAAGACTCAACAAGGTAAGAGTGATGCAACTTGCACTGCTGTAGCAGAATTATTGAACACACACATGAAGGTTGTGAAGCCACGTGGTTTTCATTTGGGATGTGTGGGGTGAACACATATGCTTGCTTGCTTTATAACATAAGCACAACAAAGGAAGGCTTTGTTTGAAAGCCAAGGAACAGCCCCTCCACACACTTAAAGGCTGAGTTACCATGTAATGGGAACTGTGAGTCATAGCTGTGGGGCCCCTGCTATAGGCACAAAAATCCCCTCTACTGCAGCAGGCAAGGAGCTTAGCAAGGAGCAAAGGCAGCTTCCAGCTCCACATGGGAGACTGAAAATATCCGGGACTAACAGCAAATACAAGGCTGAGCTGAGAGCACGTGTTGCGGATGACTTGCAACACAAACATGTTCTTTTCAGTTGACATTTCTTCCTGTAACTCCTTCAGAGCATGAGATCATAACCCTGTACCCGTTCCAAGAGCATGATGCAGCTACTGATCAACAGGGAGATGGGACAGACATCATCCAAGCACCTTAAGACTGTCTTTTGACTTTGGCAGCAGAAGAGCATGGCCATGATACTTAGACTGAACAGACTCAGCTCACTAGGTAGGACCACAGTACAGCTCTATGTCCTCAAGTCACCTACTGGGACAGATAATTTATGTAACTGTGTGTTACAGTAGAGGAAGGTCAGCTGGTGGATTTCAGCTACTCAAAATAAAGGCATCCCACTCATCATTGCCCCTTCTTGACTGGAAATCAAAAATATAAGGGTCATCTTCAATTACCATGATTGAGTTGCAATCTGCAGTGCAGAAATAGTCCGTGCTGTGGAAAATTTAAGTATTTTCCCTCACATTTCCAACAGTCTCAAGGTCTTTGGATGTTAAATCCATAGAGGCCTTTAGAAATCAAACACTCCTCTGAAACCAGTAGCAGTAAGGTTCCTGAACATCCAGGAGGAAACAGACTAGGCTCTAAGCATTCTGGATAAAGACACACAAGACCAGGCTCCTCTGGGAAGCACAACACATGAATATCAAGCATCACATTTAAGCTTGAGAACATCTCCTTAGCTCCACCTCTGGTATGTGTTAACAGAAGAGCTTAAAAAATAGGGGGAAAAGATGTCTGAAAAAGCAATACAGTTTCTTCCATCTGCCTACACTGTGCCTGGATGGTTTCAGACCAATCTCTGTCTACTTTGTCTTGAAAAACTTTCAGCAAATATCTGCTTCCCAAGGCAGTCTAGACTCCTGCTTAACTGCCTCTACCTGTAGGAAAGTCTCCTTATCACCACATGTGCTATCTCCAAAACAAGCTGTTTTGGATCCCTGCTGGGATTCTGGCACAGACAGAATCTTGTCTTAGGGAGCTTCTCACTCCCCTGCAGACATCATGGGAACCATTTGCTCCCACTCCTCCATCAGGTGCTCACCACGCATCACCAAATCTTCTGCAGTTTGGAAGAGCTGAAAGCAAGATACTTTGAAGCCAATTCACATTGTTTTAATTTGGGTTTGGCCACAAACTCTGTCTTTGCAATTGATGATGCCCACCAACCCTTGAGGCACCCCAGAGAAAGCTGAGTTTGTTACACAAGTGGCTCAGCTGACACCTCGTGTCCCTTTTTGTGCTCAGGCCCAAGAACCTTCTCTACGTGTTTTTCCTCCCAGTTTCGAAAGTGAATGAACAGTAACAGTTTTCCTTTGCCAGGCAACCAGAATAACCATATGAGTCAGAGGCTGTACCTAACAGGGCTTAAATTCTGCAGTGGTTGGCTGCAATGGTCATTATCCTTGCCAACACCATGCTCGGTTTTTCCAAGCCACATACATGGCAATGGGATGCATCAGAGGCTTTCTATATAAATGCTGAAAAAGCATCTCTGCCTTGAGGCAAATATCACTGATACAAATAATGTGCTAGATCAGCCAGAAAAACCTGCCTTTGGAAGAGGGATAATAATGAAAGATGGTGAAGGGAAAGGAAAAAGAAAGAGCTTCATTTACACACAGGAGAATGGCAATGGGCCAGCTCTCACAGCTTTGATCAGAGCTGGCTGGAGAAGCCTGCCAGGGAAGACTGTGAGCTGAGCTTTGCTAGAGCAGAGCAGCCGTTTGAACTCTGTGATGGGAAAAAGAGGACAGACACCACCCAACACAGATCCAGAATAAATAAAAGAAAAAAAAAATCACATGGAGGACATGAACTAACAGGTACTCAGAGCTCCAACAGGACATTGTGGCAGCCAGGACTGCTGCTCTGGCAGCTCCCTCTGTCATCAGTTCCAGTTCTTTCCTTCCCATCACTGCTACCCACAGAGCCTCCTGTCACACACTCACAGAGCGGCGCTGCCAGACAGTTCTCCTTTCAGTGTGTTTTTAGGGGGTTTCATACAAAACTCTACACATGGCTGTCTTGTGAAAGCTACTACTTCCCTTCAATCTGGCTGCCTCTGCCATCATCCTTGATCATCTGGTGGTTGTCCAGGCACTTCCAGGCCTCTGCTCTCCCTCTTAACACCTAGAAGAGGGGGGACCTAGTACTTGCCCAGTCTGGGTAAGGTACCTCTGGCAAGTTCTCCTGCACAGCAGAAAATAAAGTAGTAGCTGATGTCGGCAAAGGTTTTGACCTGTTGATTCCCTTCTGCCATCACTCTCTGACTAGATCCTATCCATACCAAACAGTCAGATAAAAACAATTTTATATGAAAGTCCAAAAGAGAGAGGCTTTTAACACTGATCTTCTACACTGAACTCATTTCCAAATTAAACCATCACAACATTGCTACTTTTACTTTGCAAGAAGCTGTCTGCGAGCATTTACTAAAATATGAGCCACACCAATTTTCTTTCAGCATTTCTGCTGCAAGGCTCAAGATTTCCTAGTGAGAGCCCATCAAGCAGCTTTTTTAAATCACATCAAATCTGAAAGGAAGAATGACCCCTGGAGCACTTACCTGCTACACAACTTTGCAGGTGCTCATTAAGCTTCACATTACTCCTATCACTGTGATGCAGAAAAGACCACGATACTCAGTCACCCACCGCTGAAGCACAGCCAGGAAGTCTGCAAAACACAAAGTGAATGAATGAGGAAGTTCAGGCAGAAGTTAGGTATACAATGCAGTTATCTAAATTAGGGATTGATTAAAAGAGAGATTAATTCACCCCTTACCTAATAAAATGATCATAAAAGCTCAAGAGACCAGAAACAATCAGTTTGAAGTGATCAGGGAAGAGTTAAAATGCTGCTTCTCCCACGGGAAAGTGTGTAGATCACACTGTGAGTCTATCAGCGTTGCAGAAATGTTGGCAAGCAAGGACCTCCCTCCTCTGGCTCCATCCTCACCCACCATCCCTCTCCTTTTAAAATGGATTAGGATTAAATGAGCAGCTGTGCAAATGCAAGGGCTGGGACAGTTTTGTCTGGGATTGGTTTGTCTAGAAAAGGCATCTAGCTGCTCTAAGAAGCTTTTAAGGTAGAAATACTTGCTCGGGGAGCTGGGTTTAGAGAGCTGATGGGAGAAACAGAAAACATAGAAGAGGCAGGAAATAAGTCTAAGAGCATACAGGAAGATGTGAAACACAGAACCGCAAAAGATAAACTACAAGGGGAGAGAAGTGAAGAAATTTTACAAGCAACAGGAAACAAACAAAGTCCCCCAAACAGAGGGAGGAGAGGACCTGACAAGCTCGTTGCAGGTAGACAAGGGAGACATTACCCCACTGCACATAAATGGGGTGGGTACAGGTATCCACCACCCTCAAGCTACTATCACCACTTCAAACCTTCCAACTGTCACACAAAGCCTGATGAAATCATGGTAAGTGTGGGCTGAGCTGGGCTTTGGAGCTGGGTACTTTAAGGACTCAGTATTAGGTTGACACATCCTTGCTCTGTTGAGCCCCTACACTTCACCTCCTTCCTCCCACATACCTTCTTTGACCACACCATGTGTACAGTTTCACTTCTCCATTTCCGTCTTCCACTGTGAGGCCAAATTGATCAAACTGAGGCTCTGCCCTCCTCTCCCAGCTTGCAGGGCTGCAGCTGCTTTTGCTCAACCAGGGCCACGACACTGCCAGAAAAGCAGAGACTGCCAAACACAGGAGCAAGATATCCCAAACCCCAAAGGTCTGGATCTGCACTGTAATATCCCAGTGGATGTTTATAAGCCCTCAGGGCCTGCAATGCTTGGTCTCATAGTGGCTCAGGGCCAGTTAGGTACAGCAGGTGCTTCTGCTTGGAGGAAGCTGTGTGGGAACTGCTGCTATGGGAATTACACACCCTCGCTTGTTAATTTTTAAATTTCAAAAGAGTTTAAGCCAGGGTCTCCCTCAACTATAGATGTACAGATGTTGAAGAGACCTTGATTGAACCTTAGGAGATGGTCTAAGGTCACTTAGAAACAGGTCTCTCTCAGCAGTGGGTGCATCTTCACACACTAGCATAAAATTCCCCTCACTCACTTTGAAAGCAGTCACAGAGTCACAGAATGGTTTGGGTTAGGAGGGATCTTAGAAAGCATTGAGTTCCAACTCCCCTGCCATAAACAGGGATGCTATCCACTAGGTGATGTTGCTCAAAGTCCCATCCAGCCTGGCCTTTAACACTTTCAGGGATCTGAAGGTGTTCCAGAGCTTCACCGGGCAACCTGTGCCAGTGTCTCACCAATCTCTCAGTAAAGAACTTCTTCCTAACATCTAATCTGAATCTCCCCTCTTCTGGTTTAAAACTGTTCCCCTTTATCCTATCACTTTTTGCCCACGTGAAAAAAATTGCTCTACCTCTTTTTTATAAGCCCCTTTTAATACTGAAAGGCACCAACGAAGTCTCTCTAGAACCTCCAGGCTGAACAACCCCAACTCTTTTATCCTGTTTTCATAGGAGAGGTGCTCCAGCCTTCTGATCATCTTTGTGGTCTCCTTTGGACCCATTCCAACAGGTTGATGTTCCTTCCTGTGCTGAGGATGCCAGGGGAGGTCTCATGAAAGTGGAGTAGTGTGGTAGAATCCCCTCCCTTGACCTGCTAGCCACACTGCTTTGGAAGCAGCCCAGGACACATTTGGCATTCTGGGCTGCAAGTGCACATTGCTGGGTCATATCTAGCTTTTCATTCATAAGAACCCTCAAGTCCTTTTCCACAGGGTTGCTCTCAACAAGTTTTTCTCCCAGTCTGTCCTCATATCTCATACTGCCCTGACCCAGGTATACCACCTTCCACTTGGTCTTGTTGAACCTCATGAAGTTCTTGTGGGCCCACCTCTCAAACCTGTCCAGGTCCCTCTGGATGACAACCCTTCCCTCTGTTGTGTCAACTGCACCACTCAGCTTTGTGTCATCTGCAGACTTGCTGATGGTGCCTTTGATCTCACTATGTCACTGATAAAGATATTAAAGAGCACCAGTCTCAAGACAGAATCCTGAGGGACACCACCAACCTCCACCTGGACAGAGAGCCATTGACGACAACTCTCTAGGTGTGTCTGTCTAGCCAAATTCTTATCCACCAAATAGTCAACCCTTCGAATCCACATCTCTCCAATCAGGAGATCAGGATATCATGTGAAACCATGTCAAAGGTTTTACATAATTCTGGGTAGATGATCAGTCTTCCTTTGCCACCAGATTGGTCAGGTATGATTTGCCCTCAGTAAAGCTCTGCTGGCTGTCTTGGATCACATCCTTGTCTTGCACGTGCCTTAACACAGCTTCTCCACGAGGAAGCTGGAGCTACACAGCACAGTGTTTGTTTCGAGTCAGTCCTATACAAGACTATATCAGAGCTGACCCTGCTCCAGTGAAGCTCAACAGCTACTCTAGCCTTCAGGTCATGGCAGTAAAACCTGTTTGTTTTGCTGAACTCCTGGTCAAGGCTGGCTCAGCCAACTTCACATGCCTCACGTGTGTGTGTAAGTATAAACAAGCTAAAAAAGGAGTCCTGCTGCAGCTGCACCCCAGGCCAGCTCTCCATCCCTCAGGCTGCTTGAAGCTTGGCTACCTGCCTCCCTGCCTACTGCCCATGCCAAGAAGTGAACAGGCAGAAGGTTTTGCTTACACAGCTGAGCCCACATCCCTGCAAAATGTGGAATTCATGGTTGAGCACATGACAATATTGCCCAGTGCACACCCTGGCCACACTCCTTCCAGCCTGAAAACCAGAGTCTCTACCTCTCTCTGCCACCTAGTAATTACATGTGCTGATGGAAAGTATGCTGCCTGGCAGCAAACCTACTTTTTCCCCAGTATAAATGGATTGTAATAACACTTGGGAGAGAAAGAGCTGGCCCACCCAACAGTCCATTTTAAAGGGGATCTCAAGGAACAAGCCAGAAGGTTTTTTTCAGCTTCCTTTTCCATTGCACCATTGCTATGGATTGCAATTGCAATTCTACAGAGCAGAGCCTTCAGGACAGGGAGACTCAGGCAGACTCTTCACAGAGTTCATATAATTTATTAGTGCTCCCCAGAACCGCTTCTTAACATTCACCTTGTCGACAGAGGCCAAATTTAGCTTAAATTTTGCCGGGACATTTGTTTTAGAGGGGATGCAGATGTGTCAGAAGAAAACAATGCAACTGAGAAAAATAAACCACCCCTTCTGCTGCGTACCCATTGCACTCAGGGAACTAATTAAAGTTATGAGCCAAAAAAAAAAAAAGTACACCACAATACAACGTATTGTGTTTCCTGATATCCCAACTGTGTTAATTAGCAAGCAAGCGCCAAGATACTGAAACAATAGAACAACAATCAGCAGGTAGACAGTTGCAAAACCCAGCCTAAAATTGTCCTTTTGAAAACCACACAGTTTTTCTTATAAAACAAACTCAGAAATTAGTTAGATCAGCTTGTGGAACAACAGTGTTAGATTTCTGCAGATCAGATTCCCTCCCCATGGTTACTCATTGCCACGTAAGAAGAATCAAAAGCACCGGCATCCCTCTGAGACATCATGCAGAGACACATAGGAGCCCTTAATCCCATGCATAGAGCCAACAAAAGAGCAAAAAGGGAGCGAGAAATGCAGCTTTTGGTGTCCCTAATCATCAAATGGCCCAAAACAATTACTCAGGAAAACCAAGTCCACCAGTCCCTGATTAGGACTATTTAGTCTAACTTGAGGAGGAGAGGGTAGTATAAAAAAAAAAGGTTGTTCTTACTATATTGTAATGCTCCTAGCAACAAAAAGAGGAAGACAGGTGGGGAGGGGCTATCGCCTGAGCTCTTGATAAACAGGTACAATGCCTTTGGTGTGCACAGGTCACTTCTTCCTTGCAGAAGCCACTGGTGCAAACACAGATCACCAAGTCCTGTACACCCAAGTAATGCAAACAAAAAAGTATCATCTGCCAGCTGGGAGCCAAAAAATCCTCAGGGCTGAACCCAGTTTTAGCACTGTCTCTCTGACCTTTGGCAAATCAATTCATTTCTGTCTACATTTGTAGCAATCACACTTCATGCACGTGTGTGCATTTCCCATGTGGGAGCAGCATGAAGCATCTATTGTCCTGAAAACAGGGCTGAAGGCCTGAAGTTTCCATTCCTAATTTCTATGCTCTGCTTTTCCTCAAGAACTGAGAAAGCCCCTTTCACATATATTAAGGAAAAACTGTTTTTAAAAGCAGGTATCTATGAAGGTAGACTGAATTACTTTAGTCAGAGCTTTAGAAGAGAGCTTTAGTCAGAATGCTTTAGAAGAGCATCATCATTATCACCAAATTGAACAAAAAACCCTCAAAAAACAAGCCATACTACACACTATAGCAGCTCTCCTGTCCAACTGCTTTCCTGACAGCCCAGGTCCTGCCTGGCAGCTCCTAACAAACATTTGTGCCCGAAGGAGATGTGCTGGGTATGGGTTAGGCTTATAGCACTCATTAAAAACATGTTAATAGCAATGTTTGCCTAGAGACACTGCTGGTGTTCATCCTGCCTGACCACCTAACAGAAACCAATAACAACATGTCCTGTTTTCCTGAAGAATTTTGGTATGGCAGTTTCCAAGAGAACTGCTTCAGTGGGAGATTGCCAAATTGAAGATGCAAGGGCCACGAGGGCTCTGGTTCTGTGTGTCAGTTTTAGAGTCCATGACTTCCAGTATTCCAATCCTAGCTCATTCTGTTTTGAGCTACAAGTACCTGCTGACCACCTACAAAAACATGCCCATACCCAAGAAGAGCAGCTCTACTGAAAATATCCCTCCTTAGGCTCTATTGATAACATCATTCCTTCTCTCTGTGCTCATTAGTGAGGCGTAGGGTATATTAGAAGAAAGACAAGAAAGTTTTAAACCCAAGCCGTGTTAAGATTGAACACAGCAAAACCCAGCAACGCATTTTGCACGAGATGAGATCAGCCCCACGGGCTGTGTCCCCAGCAAAGAGGTGGCCGAGGGGGTCTCTGTCCAGCACGGCTCGGCCCCGCAGAGCCCCCACGCTCCTCTGCCACTGCCGGGACCCTGAGAGCGGGCACCCCCTGCCCCCCGCCTTCGGTCCCTCCTGGGCGGCAGGAAGCTCTGCAGAAACTTCGGTGGGCGCGACATCCTGCTGGTGCCCCAGTTCCCACCGAGA
>VXBA01001255.1:85250-327963 GCA_013399895.1 Serilophus lunatus
GGAGCCACACAGGCGCGGAGAGCGCCCAGCCCACGCAAGTTACTCCGAAAGGGGCAACAGAGGACAGTCACAGCAAAGCGACCCGCTCCGGGCAGCCCCGCACCGCCGCTCCGCCCCGAGCGCGGACGCGGGACCCCCCGACACCCCCGGACGAGACTCACCGGGCCGGGCGGGCTCGGGCNGAGCCCGCCCAGCCCGGCCCGGGCGGGCGTCCTCCGCGCTTTGGTTTGTTGTTTCTCTCCTCCTTCAAACCACCCCCGCCAGCCCCAGGAGCCGAGCCATCCTCCGGCGGGCTGTCTGATCTACCTCCCGGCTCCCCTCTTAGCCTCCCAGAGGGTTTTGTACCGAGGGCACGGCGGACGGAGAGGAAATGCGCTCATCTTGCTTCTCGGATGTATTCTGACCTCCTGGTGGTCGTGCCTGGGAGTCGGGAAAGCAGCTGAAACACGTAACCTCGCGTACAACTCTTAGCTAAGCGAAGCGAGACGACTCCAGGAATCGCACCATGTGGCCCAGAGTGTTGTCCAAATGCCTTTTGAACTCTTGACAAGCTTGGTCCTCGCAGGGGTGGGGGGAGTGGAGGCACAGGAGCGTTAATTAAGATAAAGGCCACGGTAAAGGCTTATTAAAAGTGTTTTGCAACACTGCCCTCATTCTAGAGTTCTTACTAAGTTCTTATATTTCTCCCAGAACTATGTTTGCTCCACTGCTATCACTTTCACAAAGAAGCTTAAGGTTTGAGCAATAGCATAGCAACATCTATCTTGATTTAGGGAACCTGTAGATCCCTTTATTGCACCCTTCCTCTTTCCACAGCATTGCAACAACTGCCTTTTATTACCACTAGTCTGGCATGTTGCACGTTCTCCACTACTACTGCTTTGATTTTTTTATTAAGCTCAGATGGTGGACTTGTGCGGCAGTGGGAGACAATCTGTGCACTAAGACTCTCCAATATCAAGGGGGCACCAGGCAAATGCGGTAGGACAGCTTTGTTCTGAAGCTGGCTAGCTTGTGAGTGGTAACTAGGACTGTTATGTCAGCCCATTCTTTGTATTTCCTGAAGTGTTTATTAAATTAAGTAAAGATTTTGATGTTATTCAAAGGGTTTGTGTTTGTAAATTTGTATGTATGGGTATTATTTCCTTAGTGTCCGAATCAAGTTTTTTCAGGTTTATTAGGAACCTGGGTGTTGGTAGTACATTCCTTCCTTATATGCTGTAATCTATGGAAATCATCTCTAGCAAGAACAGTACTGAAATCTCCTCGCTTCTGTGCTGCAGGACTCAGCCTGTCTTGTGCATTACTTATTTCCCCTGGGAACTTCACAGCAGCAGGAGAAGACACCTCCTTCATCAGGATCACAGCTATTCATCACCTAAGACAAAGGAAAATGTCTATTAAATCTCACCTGCATAAAGCCCAGCAAGGCAGTAATTACTAATTCTGGCCTTGTATATATGTAGATACACACAATGGACAATACAAATCACTATAGGCTACAGTGACTATCATTTACATGCATCTGCAAAATTTCTCTGGGATATGGGAAAAAAATCTGAACATTTTTCAAAGGAAGGCTCACATCCCAACAGATTATATTACATACGCACCATCCCATTCAGGATCTACTCTCTGCCACCTAGATGGTATGAAATGATGATAACAATACATATAAATGGAAAAGTACAACCAAGACAAATTAATTTGATTTGTGTTAGTTTATTTTCTATGCAGTTCAGCAGTTTGAAATAGGAGGGAAAGATACAAGCACATATCCTGACAACTCCACCACATGATTCATTATTTGGGTGTTGCAGCACTGCAAAAGGCTTGAGATCATTATCTTGCTAAAGGTAGTAATTTGTTTGATAATGAGCCAAGCTCCGCTAACCTTACTCACATGCTGGGCAGGACCAGATGTGGGCAGTGGAGTAACAGTATCCTCCTTCTTTGCATGCTGAGACTTAACCTATGGCTCTGTGACGCGGCTGCTACTGCAGCAGAAATTAAATATAATAGTATTTCTAAAATGGATTCTAAAATCCCATCAACAGGTGCAGGACAAGACCAAGATTTAGGCTGAGAGTTAAATTTTAGGTATCTTTCTCACCTGCTATAGACATGTTAGAAGATTGAGGAATTATTTTATTCTCTCCACTAGTATTTTTAATTCATTACAAAACGAATTAGAAGCATTCTTTAAATGATTACAAGCACTAAATATAAAAATCAAGGAATACAGGAGACGGTTGTGAGTCTGAAGCACTCAGAGGGATTGCATTAACACAAAGAAAGAAGGAATGATAATCTTGCTCTTATCAGGCCTTGCTGGGGCCCTACCTTATTTAAGCCTGAAGGAGGCTGCAGTAGGATAATGCTTTAATAGTCATAGCTCAGCATGACTCAGCAGAGCACGAGCAGATCAAGGGGAGAAGGGATTGGGGAACTCCCTTCCATCCATGGACATTTCACATCCAGCTATCAAGCAAGGAAATGTGCAGGGAGATAGGATCCCCTTCTCACAGCTCACCATGTGGTGTCCTCATCTACCCCCTTATACCTGACCTTATAAACATCTTTAATCACTATGATTTCTACTGACTTCTCTGGGTATTAATGTTTTTTTAATAATAGCCTCTTCCTTCCAGAGGAGTCAAGTGTCAAATAGTGAAAGATGCCAGACAAATTTTTCATCTATGAAAAGATTTGGTGGCTGAGAATTAAAAGGCTGAAGAATATAATGTGAGTGGAGCAGAAATAAGAGATTAGAGCCTGGATTCTGCTGCTGGAACTGAAAGGCTGTTGGAAAGCATGAGGGAGAAGTTGTTTCTGCTAGTGAACACATAGTGACTCCAGATATATTTGAAATTCATTTTTAAATAGAAATGTTCATGATTGGGAAGACAGCCATGGATCAGAACTGGTAAGCAGGTAATGGAAATCATCGCTTGAAGAAACCTGAGTGCTGTGCGTGGCCAAGTGTGTTTATGTGACCTTACAGACTTTCCTTTATAGCCTCCCTAGGGATTAATGATGCTGGGCAACCAGTATGAGAGAGGGTCACTTCTACCAGACCATTCCTCCCAAAGCATAGGAGGAAGAGTCCCCTCTATGTCTTTCTCCAAAGCTGTAGGTCAGATTGGTAGCATAAACCCACAGTGGGCAGTGATGGTGATGAGGATCTACAGAGCACTGTTTTCCTCCAGCAGTCTTGGAGAATCCCTATGTTTGGTATGGAGAAGGGCAGAAGAGAGGAATTTTCTAATGAGCATGGCAGGCCATAGTAATCCCAGCTGCAGAACTGGCAGAAAAAACTGGGGTGGAAAACTGTTCTGCAGTTTCAAACCATATGGGGGAATAGGAAGTTCCGTTCAGTTTCGGGATTATTGAATTCATTTTAGTTATTTTCCATAACTGTCATCTATTTTATCTTTTATGTAGAGCATGTAATTGTACATTATACACAGACCACTTGTCAGTTTTAGCTTTTGTCTCAGAACTAACCAAGCTCTTTATTTGAGTGTTTTTATTAATTGAAACGTTCCCATGATTTAACTTTTCATGAAAAATGATAATGTTTCCTTCTCTTGAGATCATAGGCTCAACTGTAGTGCTCAACATGATCAAAGGTTACTGTTATTTGAGATGTGTTGCATAATCCTTATGAACAAAGTAGAAAGTCTCAATCCAATTTAAACTGAACAACTGTTCAAATTATAAAACGATCATTAAGCTTGAAAATAACAGGCGGAGAGGACATTCAAAAAGATTATAGTAAAAGTATCAGTTAAATCATTAAGTAATCAAAGACCACATGTGTTTCCTTGTCACTGGAGAAAAAGAAGTATTTTCAGTAAACTCTTATTCCTTTTAATACTGCAAAACCAATGTAACTCTGAGAAGGCAATTTGGCTCCCAGGGTATGTCCCAGGACATCAGCCCACGGAGAGTGTCTGCAGTGTCACTGCTCTCTGAGGCTCTGTCTGGTGGATTTCCATATCGCTGGGGAAATTACAAGACTTGCGGTTAGACTAAGTAATATTTATGTAACATATTTGTAATATATATAAACCAGTAATTTAATATTAGTAAATCAGTAGATAAATTTTGCTTTCCTCGGTGATAATCTCCCACTGATGATATCTGAGTAAAGTAAGCAAAACTGTATTCAAATGCAGAACCTCATGCTGCAGCACATGTTCACCGCACCATTATATCGCTAGGTATTAATTAAGATTTCAAACACGTCGCTAGGCTGGGGCTGGGAGCAGCTGTGCGGGGCAGTTTAGCGAGCACGGTGGTGGTGCGGTGCTGCCGCCTCCTGACGTCTCCTTACAGCTGCGGCTGTGGGAGGAAACACTTCAATCCCTGCTCTCGGGCTTTCCTTTATCAATTCTTCGTATCATTATCTTCCACTATCCATAAGGTTCATTTTACATCTTCCAGAAGACACGCACTGTCATGGTCCCTGCCTCAAACAACTTACATTCTCCTGGGTCATCTTCTGATGAGATTTTACTCTATTTATTTGTACCTCTGCAGTAGTCCATAAATCCTTACATTCAGGAAGTGATTGCTTATCATTTTCGTGCCACTACAGTTTAAAACATGCATTAAATGAACTGCATGAGGGTTGTGACCTCAAATAAGTCAGTGAGAAAATATTTCTTCTCTAGTAACCCTTTCTGCATGCAGACCAACACATCCCACTGATGCAAAACTCTCCTTTATGCAGCTGGTGAAACGGGTGATTCTGCTTACTTATAAGGATGTGGAGATATATAGTTTATACGTATTTATAAAGTACATGTGTCTCTTGAACAAGGCCAAATAGTCAGGGAAATAAATAAATCTTTTCAATTAACTGAAACTTCCAGGTCTGGCTTGTCCCTGCTATTACTGGATATTCATTTGTTTTTATTTCAGTTGACTTTTTTTTTCTTTCTTCTGTGGCTGTCAGTTTTCTGCTCTTACTAGTATAAAGGTTTTCACAGAGCTGCAAACATAGGCTCAGCTTAAAAAGGGATCCCATTTGAAGAGCTCCACCTTGTCCAGAGGTTCTCTATATGACATGAGTGCATCATTTATTGCCATGACAGTCACAGCACCATTGCAGAATGGCAGATGTGGTTATTTCCACTTCACTGAGGAATCTAAGTTTAAGTGGCTGGTCCCAAGCTACAGTAAATTCTTGCTAAGGTCAGATATCCAGGTGTCCTTTTGAGTGTCAATGCAGCAGCTCCTTGGTCATGAAGTTGTTGAGGCATTCTGCTGTTAGCATTAGTTGTTGCAGAATTAATTAAATGTGAATATTTGAATTTTGTCATAGATTTCTGTCCTGGTTGCACTTAATACTATGTGCTATGAGTTGTGATGTTTTAAGGCATGGTGGCTGTCTTATCAGAAATGGGCTTTAGCATTTTTAATTCTGAGCATATGTCTTCTTCTGTTTGCAAAAATTAAAATCATACGTTTTGATATTTCATTCCATGTGCAGCTGTTTTATTTTAAAGGTCTAGAAGTTTCATCCTCTTAAGAATCTGAAATCCTAGAATTAAGGAATTTATCATAATCATCTTCTTTGTAATTTTACTAAGAAACAAAAGAAAATGAGGAAAGAGGAGTGCAAAACTTAGAAAAGGAACTTCACTAATTTTTTATTAAAAGTGTGCATTGAAATGGTTGAATATGTTTCAGTGTATAGGACATTTTGTAAATTAAGTCATACATACAGAGAATACATTATAAAATGTGTATTATTCTCCAGTTCTAATGGTAAAATCAGACCATTTGAAAGCATCCATTTGAAATTGCCTATTTTGCCACGTAATCAGTAAGATGAAGTGCTACGATTCAGGCTTCATTAAACCAGGAAGAGAAAAAGTTTTCCATCATCATTATTAGTTTCAAGTGGTACTTTAAGGTCATAACCAACATCTGTGCTGCTACGGAGTGTGTACATGGTACAATACATTCATTCCCTGCTCTAAAAAGCTATCAGAGGGAATGATAGAGATCTCATAGAGATAAACCCCACCATTTCAAGGGTTATCTGAGAGTGGAGAGAGCAGCAGTAGCTGATCCTTGAGCACAGCTCTGAAGTGCAGAGCTGTTGTCATGCTTCCTCTTGTCCTGTCACAGTTTGTGCAAAACCATCCACCCGCACAGACAGGCTCCTGTGAATAGTTGGGTGCAATGACATGGCAGGAGCAAGGCTCCAAATGCCATTCAGCATGTAGTGACAGGACACAGGGGAATGGCCTCAAGCTGAAGGAGGGCAGGTTTAGATTAGATGTTAGGAAGAAATTGTTTACTGTGAGGGTGGTGAGGCACTGGAACAGTTCCCCAGGGCAAAATGTAGATGCCTCATCCCTGGAAGAGTTCCAGGCCATAGTGGATGGAGCAACCTGGTATACTGGAAGGTTTGTCTGCCCATAGCAGAGGGATGATCTTTACGGTCCCTGCCAACCCAAACCATGATTCTATGATTTGTGCCCTCAAACTGCACATATCCTGTTATTGCCTTCCACAGGACCCTGCCTCAAGTGGACTCAGTACCAGAAAGACAAGGAACTACTGGAAAGGGTCCAGTACAGACAATGAAGATCATGAGGGGTCTGGAGATCTCTCATATAAGGAGAGACTGTGGAAGTTGGTCCTGTTCAGTCTGGAGAAGAGATGCATATATGTATTTCAAAGGCAGGTGCCAAGAGGATGGTGCCAGGCTCGGTTTGTCAGTGCCCAGTGACAGAATGAGAAGCAATGGCCACAGACTAAACCACTAGAAGTTCCATTTCAACATGAGAAAGAACTTCTGTACACTGGGGGTGTCAGAGCACTGGGACAGGCTGCCCATGGAGGGCGTGGAGTTTCCTTCCCTGGAGGCATTCAAAATCCATCTGGACATTCCTGTGCCACCTGCTCTAGGTGGCCCTACCTTGGCAGGGGGGATGGACTGGATGATCTCCAGAGAGGTCCCTTCTGACCCTGAGAATTCCGTGTTTCTGTGACTGAGCGCCGCGAGCAGCTCCGAGCCTTTCGTCAGAGGGGGAACAGTGCCGTGTTGCCCGTGGTTAAAATCCCCGACAGCTGAACTCCAATAGCCAGACGGACAACCTAGCGAGGAGAAACTCACCCTTCGGCCGCGGGGCCACGTCCGGGGCTGGGGCGGACACTGCGGCCCCGGGGCCCGAGCCGGCCCCGCCCGCGGCCGCCGCCGTTGCTACGAAACGACTCCGGCGTTCGCTGCTGTGCGGCGGCTT
Source organism: Serilophus lunatus (assembly GCA_013399895.1). Lineage (NCBI taxonomy): Eukaryota > Metazoa > Chordata > Aves > Passeriformes > Eurylaimidae > Serilophus > Serilophus lunatus. Next base: position 92,516 of record VXBA01001255.1, read on the forward strand.
CGGCTCCGCCACGGCCCCGGGCCGGCCCCGACACTGGCACTGACACTGACACCGATACCGGCACCGGTACCGGCACTGACACTGACACCGTTACCGGCACCGGCTCCGACACTGACACTGGCACTGATATCGGCACCGCCACCGAGCCCCGCCGCCCCCGCCCGCCGGCAGCATGGCTGAGGTAACCTGTCCCCCTCCGTCCTTCCCTTCCTCGCCCGTCATTGGGGCAGGACGGAGGCTGTACCTTGGGATAAGCCCTTCCAACGGCATCGCCTGTGTGATCATGGCTCCATCACCTGTGTCCATGAGCCGTGTTCATGGGTCGCGTTACCTGTGCGAACGGAGCTCAGTCGTGTCCTGTGCTGAAAGTAGAAGCAATTAGGCTACTTGCACGCGGGCAGTAAAAAAATTTTAGGAGCAGCTACTGCATTTAACACCGTAGATGTTATTTCCTCCCCTGCCTTCTCCCTCATTACTGCTCTTCTTTAAACTCTCTTTACGATCACAAATGGAAACAAGATCAAAACTGAAGTACCTGGAGGGAGCCTACAAGGAGGCTGGAGAGGGACTTCAGACATGAGCACACAGGGACAGGACAAGGGGGAATGGGTTCAGACTGAAGAGAGAGGGTTTGGAGTAGATATTAGGAGAAAAATTCTTTACTGTGAGGGTGTGAGGCACAGGAGCAGGTGGCCCAGAGAAGCTGTGGGTGCCATCCCTGGAACTGTTCCAGGCAAGCTGGGATAGTGGAAGGCATCCCAGCCCATAGCAGGGAGGCTGGAACTGGGTGATCTTTAAGGTCCCTTCCAACCCAAACCATTCTGTCATGCTGTGATCCTGTGGTTTGGAGAGGAGGATGAAACAGGAAAGAACCTGAGTGAGTCCCAGAGCAGGTTTGAAGGGGGAACGCACTAAGTTTTGGCCTCACACTTCTGTCCACCTTGCCATGCTTGTCAAAGCTCAGGCTGTAATGTTAAAGTTGTCCTTGTGGTTTTCCCACTAAAGTTTCTGACACAGAAGGAGACCCTTCAAACCAGAGCCATGGCTTCCTCCGTGTGTTCCTTGTGGAAGAACACATGGAACTGGTCCCTCTGCCTCGATGCATTGCATGGCCTGACCTTTATTGCAAGTTGTAAGGGCCTGGTTTTGCCCTTTTAATTTCAGGTTTTCCAGGTAGCATGAAATTATGAACACTGCCTCTAAAAAACATTGAAATGAATGAAATGTGTCATTTTGCTCTCAGAAATGTGGGAGGTGTTTTAGAATTTCAAAAATTCTCACTTTTAAACTCCTCATGTTCAAATGGTAAGTAAGGGCCTGAACCAATTTTGAAATAATAATCCATTGCTTTTGGAGGAAAGATACCAGGGCCCATTTTTAAGGTTGTGGGAGCTGTGTGTGTCATTGCCTCTCCTCTGGGAGGGGGACTCATCATATATCTGTGTCTGGTGCTAACAGGAGAGATGCTTTCCTATCCAAGAGACCACCTCTGAGATGGGGCCATAAGGATTTGGCATCAGAACTGAGTTAGATCAAAAATGTCCTCTGTGAAAGGTTTAACAGCATTTCCTGCAGAGGAAGGACTGGCTTGCATTGGCACTACTGGAGCTTTCAGACACGCTTGTCTGCAAGTGATTTGCTGGCACTATCTGCATGGAAAGTATAAACTAATCAGACTTTAGAGGGTAGAGAACTGTGCAGAATTGAGGCTAAAATACTGAGCTTCTTCAGTGGCTGATGCATTATTCAAACACTATCACAATGATGGTATTTTATAGACTTATCTTTAAAGTAGTTGTGGGACTCAATTACAAAACTCTGACTGTTAAAGCACAGGTTATTTCAGTGAAATTGGGGAACATGTTTGAAAAATAGCCTGCAACATGCATATCGTGCTAGCAAAAGAACTGTTATTAGAGAAAATTTTGTCATGATTTCTTAGTAGCTGTTACACACTCACTGTGTTACTTTTTTATATTCTGGGATCGTAAGTGAGATGTTGAATTCCTCCTGTTGATTACCTTATTTCACTCAGGAAAAGTCTAACCAACCATATCTAGAAGAAAGTGCATTTGAAGCACTGGAAAAAGACTCCCAGGAATTCATCAGTCTACTTAGCAGAGATGAAGCTTTGGAAAAATTCCGTTTGGAATATGAGAAGCTCCTCGCTGTCCTGAAGAAGTCTCGTGAAAATGAAAGACGTCTCACGGAGAGATGCAGGAAGCTGAGTGCTGAGCTTGTGGACAAGTCATCTAAAGTGGCTGTGCTCACAAAGCTCACAAAGGATGATGAGGAAACTATATCATCATTGAAGACGGTAAATCTTTGAATAAAATGAAATGTGGCCTGAAATTGTTAATGAAAAACATGGTAATAGGAAAAGCACCTACAGGAACACTTTTATTTTATGTAGAGAAGTAGCTGGAGGGTTGAGTATGGAGCTGACATCTCCAGCTGTTTAACCTCTGTTTTGTTTTTCTCAGATATTTCTGCAGGTCTCAGTCAAATTCAGTGTTTGTTTACACTAAACCAACTCAATCAGCTTTCAAGTAATCAGTAATAGTTTTTGTTTAAGCTTTCTCTCTGTAAAAAAGCACATTTTCAACTTCATGTCCAGTTTTTGGTCCATTAATACTTTTGAAGGGCTGCTTGGATATTAACTATTGCCAGTACATAAAAAATCCACTTATTGCTGAAGTATGGATTTTAGGCCAGGGAAATGGTGATTCATATAAATAAATGTTTCACAGTGTTCTTGGAAAGGAATCCTATGTAGCATTTCAATGTGATTTTACCAATTTACTTGGATGGGTTTTTTGTTATTATTGATTTGAACTCTGTCAAATCAAAGTGCTTGGCTTACTAAAAAGATTTGATGTTTTTAGGCTTAGAGTGAGTATTGACAAGCAAAAATCTAAAGCTGCCAAAAGATCAGAAGACTATTTGGAACTCCTTTCATTCTGATGGTTTAAAACCTTAGCTTGTGGTACCTAGACAGGCTTTAATTTAGCGTTTAGTTGTGAAACCTCCGTGCCTTACAGTAAAGTGTTTTGTTACAGTAAAATAAATTCAGTGTAGCAATCCAGAGTGATTTATGAGCACTTCAGAAATAGAAGTTCTTTGAAATGAAGTTTCTTGTCCTTAGAATTATGAAGAAAATACACTTAGGGTAAATATAAATAGCAGCTCTGTCATCCTGTGGCTGCAGCTTGCAGACCCATGGTATCGCCTGAAGCCTCCTCAAGGAGGAGGAAAAGGATGAAAAGTCTTGCTTTTCACTGCTGCTAATCAAAGCCTGGTAGATGAGTGTCAGGAACCACAGTGATCCTTATAATTTTCTTTCTGCTACTGCATGGCAATACTCTGCGGGAGAAGAGCAGCAGAGGTGATCCTTCAAGATGTTCCCAAGCTGAGAAGACATTGTCTTAGCAACATCATGAAACTGAGGGAAGAAAGCGTTGGAAAAATAGGACCCTTTCCAATTTCAGCAGCTAATTTGAAGCTCGGGCAGGATATGGCTTCACCATACTGCTTGTAGTTGAACCCATTAAGAGATTTTCTAATGAAAAAGCTGCTTGGCAATATGATCCTGTTAGAAATGATGTACAATGCACAACATGTGACATTTCAATTCTAGTGGCATGCTGTGAGCCAGGCATACAGCACTGGTACTTTTTCAGTTTGGTTATGAGAATTGGTCTTTTCCTCAAATGTTCAGGAATGACTTGGATATTGTTTAAAATGTTCTTGGAGTTTTGCTTGGTGCACTCTTCATATTCCATGTTATTCTGCTTTCTGAAGAGAAGTTCTACTGCAGTAGTAATGTAGTAGCACTGCAATTTAATTATTTATAAATGATAAAACAATACTGATAGGGCTGTTCCTAAAAATGGTATAGTTGCTTCAAATTAAGGCCCTAAATCGTGGTGACTTGATGAGTAATAAGGGCAGCAAGTGTACACAGCCTTCCCCTTCTAGATCACTCTTTCATATACGAATAAAATTTGCAGAAGCAAAATTTTTCTCCATGTCAAGCCTGGTTCTAATAAGTAGGGTTTGTTTGGGGCAGGGATTAACCACACACATCAGTGTCTGGTAAGACTCAGGTCAGAAAAAATCAATAGCTGTTAACTGTCTGGTGGTTGTTCAGTGCTTTGTTGCATTGTTTTAATAAACTGGATGTAATAGTTTGCTGTTTATAGTCATATTAAAGGAGCAAAGGGCCACAGTTATGTTTTTTTATGGGTAGGAATACTGATCCATGAGTCTGCACTGGAAGAATGCTAGAAAGGGAACTTATAGGAGCTTGTGCTGCCTTGCTTGGAATTACCAAATTTTCAATTTTCAGGCGTATCAATCCAATATACTAAGAAAGCATTTTATTATTTCTCAGTTTCCGAGGAATGAAACGGATCTTTTGGGGCATTTAATGAAAATAAAGTAGGGCAGTCACACTTTATGAATTCTTCTTCACAAGTTCCAGAGTTCCATACTTCTCAAAAAAATTTCTGAATTATTCTAATGTCAAACATCCAGTGTACTTCCTTCTTTAATTATGCAACAGATTGCCAAGCGTGTTACCTACCTGACAGAGTACTGCAATTACCCAGTGTTGCTGACACACTTGCAGTCTTTAAGTTCTCCTCTGCACTGAGTAACAATGGGAATATTTTTTGAGTGAAGGCTTCCATTATCAAAATTTTCCTCCTCTTTACTTTTGAAGTTAAAGGATCTGTTGCTCTGTTTTTCATTGTAAAAGTCACAACCAAGAAGCAACTACAATGAAACCCAGTTTTGCTGATGCTGAAGTCTGTAGTAAATTCTTATTTAGATTTTGATTGATAATGGGGCCATCCCCTGTGCCTCCTAAATTTATTGATAAAAATTGGTATTCTCAATAAAAATTCAATAGAATTGTTTTTACACATCAAGAAGATGAAGTTCAGAAAGCACAACTTAGGGAGACCTGAAATCACTGCTTATCCGAATGGCCTTGTTGACTTCAGAGACTCACTTTCACCAAAACAAAATATTCATTGAAGTCAGAAAAACCTCTCAGAGAGCATATTGATTTTATTCCCCAGTTCTATCCTCCAAAACTCCCATCATAATGATTTAATTCACCAATTTTAATCACAGTCTAATCAGCCAGCAGGAAGGTTTGATTTAAGTAATCAGCTTTAATCTTGTTTTCAATTTGCATTTTTCTAGAGAAAGGATAGTTGCTTCCTATTGGTCGACAAATCTGAAATATGTTTATTTACACTTAGATTTTATGCTTTTCTGCTAGACAACATGGCACACTATGTCTTCATGCCATTATTTCTGCCTAGCATGCATTTATTTAGATTTCATACTTGAACATTCTTACGTAAGATACTAATGAATGAGAAATTTATTATTTACTAGATGATGCTTAACACTTTATGTGTGATCATTGCTGCATTTGAATGGAAATTAGAATTCAAACTGTATAAGGTATAAAAATGGACTGTATTATTTGAAACTGTTTAAATATGCTTGATACATAAGTGAAAAAGCACATTTTTCAAACTAAACTTTAAACTAAGTAATGTATTAAGTAATGTAGTGAATTTAATTGACTAAAATCTCTATCAGAACTTCTGAATAAATAAAGCCCACCGTTTAACTCTTTATTAATAGATTGAGGGAAAAAAGAACAAACATTCCTGATCCTTAAGTTCCAGATGGTTTCCCAAATTTGGACGTGCTGTACTAGTTGAATAAATAAAATTAAGATGTATTCCCTCTGCAGTTTGAAGAGGTTACAGATATTATATTTTATGTTATCTTTTCAGCAAAATCTGGTAGCCTTTTACTTCTACTAGTTCAATAGCTTGAATTTTTAATTTAGATGGTAAACATCTAAGTATTAAATTTATTTGATCCTTAAGCATTCAATAAACATATTAGCAACATATAATAATATAGGGGTTATAATTCAGAGTTTAATGTTAAATAGAGGGGTTTTTTTTACAACCAGAGATATTCATTCCAAAAAAGAACTTAAGTAAAAAACTTGATGTAAATTAAATTATTTTATTTTCTTCATTGTGGAGGTGTTTTATAAAATGTTTTTTTTCCCTGACCCAATTTCATGTGATGCAAGTAGGAGTTGAAAGGGATATTATGGCCTGATGTAGTGATGCTTCTTGACTCTCCTTGAGGAGACCCTGGAGCTAATGGAGAACTGCACAGCCACACTTGGAGTCTAAATCTGGACAAGTCCATCAAGTCCAGAACTCCCCTAGGAGCCAGCTGAGAAAGGAGTGTGAAAGAGGGAGCGTCATGTTGTGATTTGCAGCTCAGGGACAAAAGTAGTTATTTACTGAGTTATTTACTGAGTCTTTGGGGACTTTCCTCCCAGTCCATTCACTTCCTGAGCTTAAGCATTTTTTTACCACATGATTCTGGGAATGGTAGGAGCTTGGTTTGAACCAGGCATGGAATAAAACTTGTGTTTGATTCATAAGGCTCTGATTCAAGGGAGAGAGATGCAGGGGAAGTTAAAAAATCAAGTGAACTCTCCTCCTTTATGCTGTTTGTGGATATCAAACCCTGAGCTTGTGAGAGGCTCACAAACCCATCATTCAAGTAACTCCATGTGCTGAAATTTGGCATAAGAATTGTGGCTTGTCTAAATACGTATTTAAAATCAAAATACACTATGCCCTCACAGATGAAAATGAAAAAAGAAGCAGAAAACTCCAAGTTACCCCAAGTAACATCTTTTTCTTATCCAAATCAAATTGGACGTTCATTGTCCTAACAGCTAATAAGACTTTTACAGACATGAGCTATTTAAGTAGGTAGTACCTTTGTGGGCACTGAATTTTCAGTAAATTTTTAGACATTAGTGGTACTCACATGACTGGAGCCTCAGAGAGTGAGATTTGATAATGCTCAGCTCTGTGTGTAAATGAAAATGTATTAGAGCTTTGTTGGTATAAATTGACATAGCCTGAATGACTCAAAATGTTTGCTATGCCCTCACTCAAAGACAAAAAAGCCAATGAAGAGAACTGTTGTGAACCTCAGCAGGAATAAACACAAAAGTCTGCTTTCTCAACTAACCAAAATGCAAGGGAATTAATATTTAATTTGTGGTTAATTTTAAATACAATTTAATGTATGTAATTGTTTTCCGTTTTCTTCCTAGGAGCTTGAGAAGACCTGGAAAATGATGGATACAGCCTATGAAAAGGAACAGGAAGTGAAGGGAACAATTAATTCACTGCAAAAGGAAATTTCACACCTAAATAATTTACTAAAGGAAAGATCTGGACAGAAGTACAAGTAAGTTTTCCGCAGAAAGAGGGAAAGCCTAGTTTGATTTTCTATCATTCTACACCTTGTTTAGCCATTTAAACCCTACAAAGACACCGAAAAACAAAAAGAGAGATCTTTTCTGCCTTTTACTTTTCTCATGAATACACATTTATTTGTCTATGTGTTTGTGCAGTGAACGAGTACAGAATCAGGCTTTGAGGGAGTTCACTTAGCTTTGGATTAAGCTGAGAGAACAAATAAAAATCAATATTATGCACTTTCTCAGTATGTTTCATATTGTTTTATCTCACTAGCATTTCAACATAATTTGTCTTTCAGAATAAGATCCTGTCAACATTTTTACATTTTACAACAGCAAGGTCAAATAGATAAGAAAGCAGGAGATTTGATTTTTCTTCTGTTCCTAGCTTTTTATAAGGCATTAACACTGTCTGTGTTCTTCTTTGTATTTAAATGTATACACTTTTTAGATTATGCTTTGTTGTTTTTTTTTTTTTAACCAAGAACTTAAGCATAGGGAGACCTAGTCTGAGGTGGAGCCTCTAGCCACTACAGTGTGCAAATAATAATCATCCTCTGGAGCTACTCAGAAGCCCTCCAAAATCTACTGTTTGTAGTGTCAGGTCCTCAAACTGTGCTTACTGCTGTAAGATTAAGTGCAAACTCAAAGATGAGATTCAGTATATTGACACTATGACCTGTGCAGTTTTGTTGAAATTGCTCATGGTTGGTCCTGCCGGTTATGGCTTGAAATATTCACAGAGTTAAAGGTATTTATTTATAACATGCATTCAGGATACATAAGGGACATGCTCATTTCTGCATGTGTGTCCAAGCTGCAAAACCAAGACTACAGTGTGCTCAAACACTTCCCCTCCAAGGAATGTGCCAGCACATAAACCACCTGGATCCATGAGAAATCCACTCCTTCTTTGCCTTTTGTCCCTGAAATGTTCTGCACCTGTTTAATAGGCTTCATTGGATCTAAAAGCTTGGTCATTAAGCTTTTCCCTAATATAGCTCTTTCTAATGTCATCTCTCTCTGGCTGCTTGTTGCATTTTTCTGCAAGAGCCAGGAGCTTTTACTTTGCCAACACCTAATTCCTATTTCCATCTCTGCCCAGGATGCTGAAATCTGCCTATTTTCAATTTCTTCTTGAAGTTCCTTCTGCATTGCCCTCTAGTTCCATGCTTAAATGCCCTGTCCAGTGACAAGGCCATTCGATAAGGTAACTCCTTTGCAGGATTTCAGCCCTGAAAACCACATTGGCTTTTAGAACTATAAGGCTGCTTTTTAAGGTTGAGCTTAAACCCACAATACTTGGACTTTCTTTCATATTGTAAATGTGTCAAAACAGAGAGTCAGTTTTATTCTTACATTATATGACTGTAAGATACAGCCTTGTTAGATGTCCATTCAGGTAAGCTGCAGGGAGACTGGTTACAACAGGGTAATATTTTTGGCCTTTGAGTAATTTTGTAGTGGGCAGAGAAGAGGGAATTTTTTTCCCTGTTATCTTTTTGAGAAACTGAAAGTTTATTCAGACCCGTGAGGATGTGATATAACGAGAAAGAGTGATTCATTGGACTTGGTCAGTGGTGACTATGATCACAGTAAATAAAGCATATAATTCAATTGACTATAAGAGTTTTAGTACAAGAGGAGTTTAAAATGAAAAACAATATTTTTCTACTCCGGTTCCTCACAAAGGTCTAACAGAGGAGGAAGAACAGAGATGGCCTGTGACAGTGCTTGACTATTTATTTCTTTGCTTCCAGTGTCGAGGATTTGCTAAAACTTCAGGAAGAGCTAACAGAAGAGAGAGACCAACTGTTGTCAGAAGTTGTGAAGTTACGTGAAAGTCTCGCTGAAGTCACAGAGCAGCAGCAGGAAACAGAGAAGGCAAGAAACAAGGCAGAGCAATCTGTTCTACAGGTCTGTACCAATCACTGGGTGGTGATTTTAGGCTTTGTCCTGAACCTTTCTCCACACCTGCAGTTGATCTCCATGGACTAGTATGCTGCAACCTGTTCTTTCACATCTCAAACATTTTCAGGAGTGCTCAGAAAGGAGTCTGTTGTGAATGATTTTTCTGTACTTCTTGGCCATGTCCTTTGCAAAGTGTATTGTCATGCACCAGCTGCTTCTGTAGCTTTCCAATATCCTGAATGAGGCCGAGCTTGCTTTGGCTGACTCAGTGTCATCTTTCATACTGGAGTTGGAGGATGTTTTCTGCATTGCAAATCCTATGCCTTGAAAGAGACACTTAGAACATAGAGCTGGAATGGAGGTTCAAGGTCCCTCACTGTTGGCAGTGGTGGCCATATCAAGCAATACCATCATTTTTAAGAATGTGTCAAATTATGCCTTAAAAAATAATTAGGTTATTTTCCCTCCTACTCCTTTTGGGAAGCTTTTCCAGAACCTCACTTTTGTAATGGTTAGAGAACTCAAATTTTCTTCTTTACATCTGCTTTACCTTCTTTACACCTGCTGTTTTTCAGATTAAATTTTTCCCCTCACCAGTGTCTGTAGAGAGCAGTTCTATTCCATCTCAGCTTCACTATAAATTGAGCTTTCTGTTTTTCTGGCCATCTGAGTGGACAGTTGTTCTTTAGTGATCAATATGTATAGCTACCTTTAAATACATATAGCAGCTAGAGATACAGAAGGCTGGGAGTCAGTTAGAATAACCACAAAATGGAGAGAAAGTAGAAAAAGATGGAAGATGAGATACAGAATTCTGATGCATCAAATATAAAAATATAATAATGGGGAATAAAAGAATTTAAAGCACATTATAAATAGGGACTAGAACCAGACATCAGAAGAAAAGAAGAGGAAAGAAACAAAGAAGAAAGAAGAGACAGAAGTAGAATCTGGTTTTATAGTTTTTTATTAATCACAAATAGGAAAGTCATGGTCAGTTTAGGTTTCATGCATGGAACTTGTTTCTGTTTCTAAGGCAGATGAATGGAAATACATTAGAAGAGAGTGTAAAATCTTTGTTTTTGTGACAGCATTTTGGGCGTAGGAGAAAAGAGAGAGGATTGAACCTTTTGTCAAAACTTGTTGAATCTTGGCAGCCTTAATCTTCTGATACTCACTTCATCAGCCCTTAAATTTATTGAATTGTTACAGCATTTATAATCACTTGCTGTTCTCCCAATATGAAATTATTCTCCACTTCAGACTGCTTAAATGACAATGTCTTTTTGAAGACCCTGTCAGTTCTGACAACTTTTCATCTGTGATCTTTGAGTGAGAGGAATGCTTAAGCAAAGAACATATTTCAATTGCTGGTCCTTACTGAACTGAGTATTTCCATGTGGATCAGCCCCCTGTGTCTCCTTTCTGCTGACTCTGCTCCATATGTTTTAGGAGCAAGAGAGCAGAAGTCACAAGACAGTCTATTAAATATGAGAAAAAGATCCTCTTTTAAAGTTCCCACAGAGGAACTTTGAAAGCAGAAAGATTGAGATCAGTTGTGAAAATGAACTGGTCTGACATCTCTCCTTTAATATCAGTGTAATAAATGTTTCTACTGGTGTGACAGGAAAATAAAGATCCTTGCAGTACAACACCAAGCCTTCATTAATTTTGATGCTAAGTTTAGCAAGTACCATTTAGATCAGAAAAGACATTCATGCCACTGCATCTCCAGAGGAATGCTTTTGTGTTTGAACCATACCAGAGCATTCTGTGTGGGTGAACTGACTGGTGCTTAACCAATTCTTGTCATCAATAAATAGGGTCCCTCATGCAGATTTTTTATTCAACCATTAGAGAACACAACTACTTCTGAGGAGATCAGGCATATTCTGTGTAGTAGTGTGTAATAATAGTAATATAGAAGCTGTTGTTTTCAAAATCAAGCATAGAAGGAGTGGTGAGAGGACTTGTTTTCCTGAGTAAAAGGCAGCAGAACTTAAAACTGTTTTCTTCTCTGTTATTACAGCTTCAGCAACACATGCAGCTTCATCAGAATGAGGAATTACGAGAGGCTCGAAAGAAGGAAAAAATGGAGAACGAGCTGACAAATCTTTTAGCTGAAATGGATAAAAAGCAAGCTGATATCCAGAATTTACAGCAACAAATAGAGAGGAACAAAGAGGAACAACTGAAAATGGAGGATCATCTTAAAAAGCAGAAGGTAGGGTACATGGCACACTGTATTCATCAAATCTAAGATTAGGGTCAGATGTTTAATTAAGAAGAAAATGGATTTTCCTGAAGGGAGAAGGAGGGAGATTATTTTAAGTTACTAAATTTTAATAACTATTTTTATAGAAATATTAATTTTCTAATAAATAAGCCTGTAAAGCTTGCTGACTGATTTCAGATTGATTTACTCACAGAAATCAGTAGTAGATTGCAATGATATTGTTAGAGATCACTTTGAAAAAATTTAAAGCAAACAAGGAATAGTTTCTGAAGAGCATGGATAATCTAATGATAGTAACAGAAGACTGCCAGGCTGGACTTCTGATTATATGGCCATTTTTGCCATTGATTGTCTCTAGTGCATTGGTAAAATAATTCTATCTCCATCCCCTTCTTTCTTATTTTTCTCAATAATTTTTATCTACCTCTGAAGCTTGTTGAAGAATTTCTGTGAAAGGGCAGAGAACTGTCTTCATAAACCTTTTTGATTGATTTTTCTCATTTTGTTTCTAAAAACTTTATCTGGAAGTGTCCTAACATAGTGTTCTGCAAGTGTGTGAATTTTCAAGTTTTCAGCCCATTTCCCCTGACTTTGAGAAACTCTCAGAGAAGCAATTTCAGTAAATGGCAGGGGAGATCTCATCACTGTAAACCAGTCCTACCTCAAGGGAAACTTCCTTGTGAGTTGTGTATATCTTGTAAATTTATGACTTTTATGGCTTTTTCTTCCCTTCTAGTCCCTGAAATTGTGAAGAGGTCTGTACCAATTTTCTGTCAACAGTCTTAGTAAAATACTTCACATAAAGAGATACAGAGAAGACTTGATTATTTCTCTGAATATCACTGATTTGATGCAGCTTTTCAGGGCAGCTCCATGATCTGCCATGACAATCACATTGTATATACAATTCCTGGTTCTGTTCCATTCTTCTTCCTCCTCCTCTTTATAGTCCCTTTCAAAGCACAGATTTTAGGGGCATTTAATTGTCCAAACTGTCTTGGAAACCAACAAGTCACATAAAGTGCTGTGCCTGAGCTAATTAACCAGACTTCTGCATTGTCTTTGTTGCCTGTGCTGGCTTGAAGGTGTCTGTGGAGACCCTGCATCGTCTTTTTCTAGAAGTCTGTCCAAAACACAGCTGTGCAAGAGTCAGGGTAGAGATCTCCAAAAGAAGGTGATGAGGTTATTGCAATGTCATTGGGTTGTTGTTTCTCAACGGAATTGTAGTTGTCTGTGATGCCTGCTCTTATTCCCCTGAAATTTCTAATAAAATGCCTTTTCTTGCATGACAGTGATAATAGTTTGGAACAGCTTCATCCACCCCTGTCCAAGTCTTAATAAGGGATCGGCTGAAACAGTGTTTTCCTGACACTTGCAATACAAGGAACAGTATTCCTTGTTTTTACACTGGATTCTACTTCTCTTCTTTTAATGTTTTTAAGGGCATAATACATACTGACTTCATAAGGTTATCACACATTAATGATTGGAGTGAAAAATATGATAGTTGTGCTTTCCTCACTTACATCTGTAATTTCGGCAAGGCATGTTCCATCAAGCAGAGGAAAGGACTGGTAGCTCCAGTATGGATGTATCTGTTCTCTATAGAAACCACAGAACTGCTGTTCCAGATGCTTGAAAACAAATTGAGGAAAATGCTCGTGTCCTGGTCTCAGCAAAGCACGTACCCAAAGAAGTGTCATCAGGATATTTATGCAGGATACATAAAACAGAACTACCCTGCTCTTTACTGATTGAAGTAATTTGAATTACAGACTCGTTTTCAGTAATTATATGTAGCAAGTTGTGTTACACGATGGTTGCCAAATGCCTAACAAGAAGTAAAATATTTATCTACCACCTGCAATAGAGCCCTGCTAAGCTTCAAGGAAAAAAAAAAGACACTGGATATGTTATTCATTAGAAATGATAACTTCCCCTTGTCAACATGAACATGTATCATATTTCAGACAGTCTGTAGAACTTTTTATCTCTTGGGAAGATGGAAGGTTCTGTTATCATGTGTATGTAGATATTGTAATGAGATTTAAAAGTATTGATAGGATTGCTCTTTAATCTAACAGACCTTGAATGAAAAAGCTAGTAAGGAACTTGAGGAGTTGAAGATGAAAAATCAAAAACTCAAGCAAGAGAATGAGCAGCACAACGTGATGTTTGATGAGGTGATGAAGGATGTCAATCAGAAGACAACACAACTGAAAGTAAGTACCAGAAGGTACATTCAGCTATCAGCTTTATCACTCCAATGACAGTCTGACCATCTGGGAAAGGGATGACTTCATTTTGTCCTGGTAGTTCCCTATGAGCAGTTTTGGAGGAAATCTGAAGAGTTTTTAGGAATAGATCTGGCTGACACTGGGTGCCATTCTTTCTATGGCAGTACCATGGTCATGCTAGTCTCCAGCCTTCTCACCTGACAGTGTAGCACCTTTACTGATGAAGGAGCTTTGTTTCATAAAACATATAAACCAAAATGCTCAACACACTGTGTTCATAAAGGACATATGGTACTTTTGACAAACATAAGGTTCAATTGCAAGATCTTCAAATAAGAGCAATGATTTTCATGCAGTGATTAATGTCATCTGAATTTTGCCAAAACCCACTGAAAGATGTTAGTATATTGCAATGATGATGTCCTGGATAGCTTCCACTGAAAGGAATTGCTTTCAACACTAAAATTTCTTCTCCCCACAGTTGAGGAAGTTAAATATAAATAACTAAGATGATGTTTACTTTCAAATTTAAATGGTTCTTTCGCCTGACTTCATATTACTTAACAGTCATTTTATACCACTCAGGAACAGTTGAGGAACAATTAAATGATTCCTGAATATACTCTTCAGGGTACTATGAGAGCACATGTAATAAAGGGTAATGTATAGATGTTAGATGCTATTATGCTATCTACTATATCTTGCATTTTGTATTGTCATTGGGGTTAAAACACTAAGCCTTAGAAAATTCAGGTAAGAAGTAATTATCTTATTCACTTTTAGTTGAGTATAACTAATTCACCAAAATAAAAAGTTTGTTTGCCAATAGAGAATGTTAGTCAGAATGATAATCTAACAATTGACAGATTAAAAGCTCTGTTCATAACTAATAACACAGATGATTCTGATTTGGATCTTTAATGGAGGATGCTAGAAGCTTATTTTCTGTTGACTTCAGTTAGGAAAACTGAAGAATATTTTTCTTACCTATTTGGATAACAAATTACTGTATTTTCCAGATTATCCAGTTTTATCATTACTTCTATCAATATCAACATTGTTTAAAACTAGGACTTACATTTGGAGCTCTAGAATGTCATCGTTTTTTGATTCTATGATCCTGATTTCAAGAAATTAGAGTCATGCACATGGACTGCTGCAAACAAAAAATAGAAGATACTGCCCAGTTAGCAGTTTAGCCAATTAGTAAATCTTCTAATAGCCCCAGTCATGATCTGAGGTGCAGTTTTTGTAGGGGCTGTGCTCCCAGTTTCATCCTACAGTGTGCTAAGTGCCTCCACTGTGGTGTTGGGCAACACAAACTATGAAGGTACTCAGAAATCTGTTGAAGGCTATTGCCAGTAAGAACAGAAGAGATTCGTATCCTCACAGAGGATACTTTTGTAGCAGGATTCCCCATCTCACAGAATCAGCATCTGAAGGTCTAACTGGAACACTGTAGCCTGTGGTGGCACTGAATTATACAAGGAAGTTATAGTTACTTCTGAAAAGGAAAAACCGATTTTCATTGTGATTATTGGTTGTGTTTCCTTGTAACCTTTTCCCTATTTTACAGTGTATGAAGACAAAGTCTACATTTCTCTTTTTCTTTAAAGCCATAGGTAATAATGGAGATGAGGATAACGCATACCTGCTAGTTAGGGACATGGAATCAGACCACTCTACAGATATCTTTCTCATAGATTTCACAGTCACTGGGTGTGATACTTTAAAGGAAATTAGAGCAGCCTGTGTTTAATCTGCAGGACTAATTGGGTAGTTGCTATGTGAGGTTTGCAGCTCGGGATTCTTTATCGATCTTCAGCTATAAACTGTAAGATTTGATTATCATTTTCCTTTCTCTAGCTGGCTCTGTTTAGATTATTTTTAATATTGTTCAATCAACTAATTATCTTCTCACAGGTGACCCACAGCATTATATGTTTTGCTTCTTGAATTTCCTGGAATAAGTATATACCAAGTACAGAAGCACTTTCTTCTTTCTTTCTTTCTTTATGTGGATGTCTTCTCTCCCCTTCTCTTGCTGCTGTTCTGTAGGACAGAGAGGATGAAGCAACTCAGCTGCGCCTTGAAATTTCAAAGCTGAACAAAACAAGAGATGTTATGCAGAATAAGCTGCGTGCTGCAGAGGAACAAAAAGTTGATGCAGAACATGAAAAAGACATGCTAAAAAATCAAATATCCAAACTGGAGAAAGGTAGGTGCCTAGTGGATGAGTGGATCTGTCTTCTGAGCTCTTCTAAGTTATTCTAGATACCCAAATAAGTATTTGCATTGTCAGCTGATACCTCGGGTTGTAAAACCTATTCATTGCTAATTGAGCTGTTCATGTAATGTCAAGGCTTTTAAAAAAGTCCACTAAGTTGTTTCAGCATTTTTAATAGCTGTACAGTTTGAACCCAAGATTTATTCTCTTTCCTCTTCTCCTCTAGAGTTGGAAGCAGCCAAAAAGCAGGCAGAGATTGACAAGAGAGCTACAGATGGGCTTGTGAGGGAAAGGGATATGCTAAACCAAGTGAGTTTGCATTGGTAACACTGATAAACCTCACAGCTTGAGAATAAAATGCCCATAGTTTAAACACTCAGAGGAACACAGAAGTGTTGTAGAATACGTAATGTTAAAGCATTCAGATTTCCGTTAGCAGATGCACACACTGCTTATTTTCTGTGCATTGAAATAGTGTTAGTACCCATAAAAACACAGAAAATTTCCAAATTTTAACATATAAACCCTCAGGGACTTCAAAGATATGACATGTGTTCACCTTACTACAAACCCATTATTTGGTATCCAAAGAGTTCATTATATCTATGCTTTTACACTGTGTAGCATATGAAGTTTAATGTTAATCTAGGTAAACTAAGTCTTTGCTAGTAAAGGAATAACCAAAGTGTTGATAGACCACGTAGCAGCTTGGCAAGCTGTGCTAGTACTAACCTTGCTTTTAGATCCATTTCTCACACTGATTTTTTCCTACCAGGCCAATGTTCTTGTACTGCAGGATAGTATCTCATGTTTATGGGCATTTCTGAAGTGTAATCTACTAAATTCAATGCTAAGAGATGATTTCTCAGGTGCTTTATTCAGTATAGATTCATTATTCAGTATAGATTCATTGTCCTGTGTTTTGACTCTAACAGAGCCTCAGATTTGGCGGGTAACAAATACTTGTTTTGTATAGGGAAAGAAATAAAATGGGACCACAAAAAAGAGGATTTCTTGGTATTTTCTGTTTAATCCTTATGCATAATTTTAAGCTAAACTTAGTTTATTTCCAGCTTGAACTTTATGTTTAAGACATGAGAATGAAGAGCATTTGGCTTTATTATTAATTTTTCTGGCTATTGAAATACTTTACAATGTAAATGCCTTAAAGCTGGCAAGGTTTTTCCAGACATTGGTTATATCCACTTGTAAACAATCCTATAATTTGTTGGGATTTTTTTAAAATGCAGACACTGGTGCTTTAACTTCAAATCAGAAAAAGCTCTATTTAGCAGCCATGCTAGTGATTTTGGGTTTTAAATCAGATTAGAGGCTCAAGTATTTCAACTGAACAAATTAGATAAGGGATAAAAACGTTGGAAAGTCCATAATCCACTTTAACAATGGCATGCTTTTGTCATAGTTGTGACAGTATTGCCTTTTCAGCTCAAGAGTCATTGTTTTTTGTTCCCTATAGAACTTGATCAAGGCTACAAATGCCACTCAGAAGCAGATAAGTTTGGTGAAGCTCC
This sequence comes from Serilophus lunatus, assembly GCA_013399895.1. NCBI lineage: Eukaryota > Metazoa > Chordata > Aves > Passeriformes > Eurylaimidae > Serilophus > Serilophus lunatus. The sequence continues at coordinate 109,989 of VXBA01001255.1, forward strand.
ATGAGCAATCAAAACAGAACTTGGAAGCAGAAATCCAAAATTTTAAGATTGAAGCTCAGAAACAAAGGAATATTATTTACCAATTGGAGAAAGAGAGAGATAATTTCATCAGCGAAACCAGTGACCTCAAAGAGAAGGTAGGAACAACTCTTTGTGCAAGTGACTCTCAGAACTGTAGAGATCATGTATCAGTTTTCTAACATGCTGGTGGGAGAAAGCTTCAATTGGTGGTCTTCATACAGTTTACGAAGATTTCTTCTTGGCAGTGCACATTGCCTGTTACTGTTTCATGTCTCTCTGGGAGAACTTTATCAATAGATGTGTAATCTGTGAGAGACTTGGAGTACAGCCATGTATTGCTCTTACTCAGATTGACTGGCAAATGAAACTAGGGCTGGAGTGCAAACCAAGGCCTCTGACTTCTTACACCTGAGTCCCACAATTGAAGCTCTCATATGCAGTTGGAAATTACTCTTTGATTGTCCTGTCTTATCTGCAAAGGACCTTATCTTGCATACTCTGTGTGCCCTAAAATTGAGGCCAGTGAGAGCTAGCAGTGCTTGACATCTTTGCTAGAGATTTAGCATTTTGAAGGATTACTTCTAGTATGTAAAAATATTTCAACATGTTCAAGCTGCTCTTCAAATAGAAGTTTCCCAGGAGCAGCTGCAGAGAAACACTGCGTAAAATTTGCTTTGCCTGCTGCCTGTTATTATGTATAAGTTTATTCCTTTTGGAATAAACTCAGGAACATGATTTTAAGTGGCTTATGACACTTGAGCTGTTCGTATAATGATGCCTGTGTTGTGACTGCAAGTTTCCAAAGGACTTGCACACTTCTTTGGCTCACTAAAGGGGCAATTCCTGACTCAGCTTACAGATGAAGAGCAGCAAGAGCAGTTTTGAGCACAGAAGTATGTGAGACAATAGTCCTGTCCTTCAAGTCAAAATATAGGGTATAAGGAGGATATAGGATCAGGATTATTACCTAGTTGATATAATGTTTAGGTTCACTGTTTGATTTCATTTCAGCAAAGTTATATCCTCAACAGTAAAATATTTTAGGGGTGAAAATTCGTGCATTATTTCCTCATCTAACTATTGCCATTTAAGTCAGTGTCACTTGTTGAATAGCCCTACTTGTAGATTAGCCAGAACAAGTGAGAAGAAAGATCTCTCTGTTGTATAAGCCTGCATTACTGAGCTGCAATTGTTAGTAGAATATTTCTTTTTCAAATTGAAATTCTTAAATTATGAAATCTTAGTTTCTCTGTGGAAGGTTTAGGCTGCTTAAAAAGAGGCAGTGAAGTATACCTTTTGGTCTCATCTGAAGTGTTCCCTGGCTGTGTCTTCTGAAGTGTCACAGAACCAGTGTGTAATATATTTGTTTTTTTCAAATAAAGCCTTTTAAAATGTTAAGTTTACAGTTAACAACATATCCCGGAAAATGAAAAAAATTTCTAAATTCTCATAATCTTTTGTAAAAACTAATATTCAAAAGGCATATTATTAAGGCCATGGCAGCACTTCTCAGAGTGGTTAAAAAAGTGTAAACAAATCAGAACAGCATAACTGAGATATTGAGTAGGTTCATTGAACTAAACAGGTAACAAGCAGTAGATGATAAAGTGTAAAGTGCATGGATAAAAAAGCTATGAGGATACAGGAGAAAACTATGAATATCTAACACTTTCTGCTTAGCTTTGGGCCTCCTTGCTAAATCTGAGAGTAGTGTGCTACTGACTAAATAGGATTGAAGATGCTATGTCTCCCACAGGGCTGTGTTGTGAAACACTGCATGTATCTTTTCTGTATTTATAAGACAGAATTATTTGGGTTTAATCATTCCTGAAAAAGCAGAGTCAGCATCCAGCTTGTGAGCAGAACTCACAGAACTTTGTCCACAGTCTTACTGCACTTGTATTTTATCAAAACCAAGTAAGACACTTAAAAATGCAGTGACCTACTTTCAAATCTTGCTCCAGCCTATGATCACCATAGTGCAGATAGAAAACATGCCTTATTGATTTCTTCTCCATGCTGTTACTATTGGCAGGTTGTTTTAACAGAAAACAAAAATGCAAGAATAGGTTATAAACTAGGACTGTGTTTTTGTATTGCATTGTAAGCAGTTCCTGGGATCATCTGAAATCAGCTACAATGTCTGGAATTGTATTTCTGTAATAAAATTTTCTGTATTTAATGATCCTCTATCTTCAGAGTTGGTTGGATATATCTGGGAGAATGTTTAATTATTTAAGCTCCTACTCCTTAGTTAGACTTCACAAGGCTTTACTGCTAAGCAAGGGACTACACTGTTGCCTGCAAACTTGGCAGTTATTGACAATTTGATGTAAACATTTTCTTTTTTTATTTTTCTATGTTGACACATAGATACGACTTTTAGCCGAAACTGCTACTTTCTCCTGGAATCAGGAGAACTGGATATGAACTACAGTTAGAAATGGACTTCTCTTCTGGATTTGTCCCTGTGATTCCTTAGATTATTTTTTAATGCTTGATCTTTTTCATAGCTTTAAGGATGACATTGTTTTCTCCTCCCAGAGTGAGCCTGGGAAATTGTGTTCTCGATATGTGTACTCCTTCTTTTTATTTCTTTTAATCTTATTTCTTTGTAATGCTGAATTCTGTATGAATGCTGCTTGCTTGCATTCCCCAGTTTTCAGCTTTTTACAGCAGGAGAAAGGTTCTTCTGTTTTAAAAAGTAATTTAGAAGCCCGTCATAATAATTAGCAACTATTTGTATTTTTGCTTCTCCAACAGAGTAATTATTATGTTTTTTTATGGTGGTAACTTTAATAAAGGTATATAAAATTTTGTATTTTTTTATGGATACTGCATGTGATCATCTTCTTTCTATAGTCTACAATACTTCATTATCTTTAGGTAATCTTCACATAATTTTTTTTAATCTGTCATAGAAACAACTAATGGTGATTACCTACTTTTTTAGACCAAGTGTATGTTACAGTTAACTGACTTTCTTGTTACAGTAATTATATATCAGCAGTTTGTGATCATCAACAGTTTGTGATCATGTGTTCGTTAAAAACAAGTTGGGTTGTTAGAATATAGGAGTACATGCAGGGCTTCTTGGGGAAATGGATGTTCATTCATCTTATTGTACAGCTGACATTCAAAACAACATACAAAATCTAGGTTTGCTTTGTAAATAAACTAAGCCTATTCTTGATAGAAACTGTTTATTTTATTGAACCGGTGACAATATTTTCATTCAGTAGCTTGTTTTTAAATTAAGTATTTACACATCTATAAGTTTTAGTCTAGGTAACAGACTAAAAACCTAGGTATCAGATTGAAATAGAATGTGTCCCACATAATCAATTCAGAAAGTTTGAACTTGTATTTGGACTGAAGTGATTTTTAGATGTAGCTGAAACTGCTTATCACAGGGATTTTAACTTGTCATCTTAGAAGAAAATCACAAACTTTGTCCCATCCTTCTAATCTTTTAATGATAGTTTAATAATGTTCATTTCTTTCTTTCTGCTCCAGGTCCTCCATCACATGAAAGATCTTGAAGTATGTCAAATACAGATCCGTGACTATGAGAAGGAAATACAAGTGCATGGGATTAAATTAAAACAGCAACAAAACCTTTGTGAAACTCTGAGAACAGAGAGGAACCTGTACAATAAAAATCTGATTGAAGCTAAGGTAGAAGGATACATTTTTCCTCCAGTTTCTCTCTGCTCTTGTTGTGGTTTTTTCCTGAACTAATTTTAATTTGTTAGAAGGAAAGCTCAGTGGATCAATGGCAGAAGTGGTTTCTTCGTCCCTGTGGGTTTAGGGGAAATGAATGTTTCAGGTCCCTGACATTTTATCTGCACTGTTTGTATTTGCACTGGAAATAGGAGTCTGCAGTCATCATGTGGCAATATCCCTCCTTCAAACCATGCGTAAAATCGTGGTACAGTGGAGCTATGGGATCAAAAAGCCATCCTGGCTCCACTCGGTTTTATCCCTTTAGGAGTTGTATGCATGTATGTGAAATAGGGTACAAGGGGGATAAGATTGCCTCCTTAACCCTGAATGTGTATGCACATTACTATGAATAATGATTTAGAAAGCAGAGGGAACACTTTCCCAGCTGAAGTGGAAATTGCTGACAAGAACCAAATGCTTCCACATTGATTTTTCCTCTCAGAGAGTGTCATTTTCCTCAGGAAATTATTCTCTCCATTCTTATCTCCTTCTTGGGGAACCTCACTAGCAATGCTAGAAGAAGAGAACAGACCAGTTAAGGGTATATTCTGTTATTCTGATGTAAAGATCTGAAATAATACACAAATCCTATTGTAATTGGCAGTGATTGGGACCTTGGATAACTCTGATTTACAGGATTGGGTTATTTCCAAATGAGGATTTATAACATAAACAAGGTTTGAATAGGTAGGTGTTTTGCTTGAAAAGCAGATGAGAGTGAAGTGTCCAACTATGTGCTGAATTTTATGAGGAATGAACCATTTTGTCATTTATGTAGAATGCTTTACTTGACCTTAGTCAGCCCCTCATCAGTGGATGCAGTGTTGGGATTCCTGCTGCCCCCAAACAATCACTCAGAAGAAATAAGGTTGAAAAATTGCAATGCTGGTTCCGTATTTATTTTTATTTTGAAACACACAACATAAACTTTCTTACTTACAAGGAACAGGCATCTGTATGCTGAGTTAGATAAATGAAGCAGCCTTTTTGGATTTTGCATGTTACATGGTGGTATGTACTGTGCTGTTCACCATTCCAGTGTTTAGACTGTAATTGATTTCTTGGCAGACTACAAAACTTTCTTAGCAAGTCCAGTGTGAGAAGATAGCTGACCCCAAAAGATCTTTTGGTCAGGGCAGTGTTATGTGCAGCAATGAGAAAAATAGCCATTCAATGTTCACTAACACGTCAGCCAGTCACAAAAAAAAAAAAAAAAAAAGAGAGGGTTGTTTCAAATGTTATGGTAAATTATTTTTCCTTTTGGGAAGTGAAACAAATTTGCAAAAGCTTGTTTAAATCAAGCGAGATGCAAATATATTTGGATTGCCACCTTGCCAGTGGCCTACAGAATACCATAATGTTCAACTCAGTGAAATCTCTTGGAAAAGACAAGCTGGCAGGCTGTTAATATGAGATAAATACTCAATGCTTTCATCCTTTGGGTTTCTTTTAATATTAGAAGATCATTGGTTTAAGCAAGTTGACTAAGAGACCAGTTTGCAAAATTGTGTGTTCTTACTGTTCTTCATTAAGTAAAGAATTAAGAATGTATGTGAGTATATGTCTGGGTGCTTTATAGTGAATCTCTGTTGTCTTTTACAACAGTAAAGAGATCTATAGATAGGCTATGTAGCAAATACAGCTTTTAATATAATTTCTGCATTCACAAGAGTGACTGAACATGCCAATAGTTGGGCCTAATGGCATATTACTACTAAACAGTACTTTTCCTGTACTGCTTGTGTGAAGATTTCTGTGTCTTGAGTTCTTGCTTAGCTATATTGAGCACTTCATTCAAGAAAACGTCACTCATTTGTCAGGTCAATCCACACCTGTGGTGGACAGAGCTGAAAGAGCTTTGAGCTACCCTAGTTTTGTACAGGAAAGAGGAGATATTCACAGGAAAGATTATCATGTATTTTCTGTGAATTTTTAGCCTCTGTCAGAGGAGTAATAGATTCTAAAGCTACTCTCATTAGCTCCAGAAGAGTATGTCTGTCTAAGCATTGAATTTGTTAAGCTTCCATTTCATGTTGTCATGTGTGCTGTCACTGTGATGAGCTGAAATGGTTAATTTTCTACAAGCTAATCTACCTTTCTAATTCACCTTTGTTCTGTGAGTGAAAGTATTCCTGGAGTTTGAAACTTCTCATACTCTGAGAACTCTTTTCCCCCTTGCACCTATGTGCAAGCTAAAACATAGGCAAAATGGAGATAAGCATTTTCTATTCTCCATTGCAGCCTTATAGGTATCTCACTTATGGTTATGTTCTTTTCTCCAAAGATTTGTGCCCAGCTACATAGAACCTTATTGAAAAACTCATTACAAGAAGCATGAAAACAGATGGGTATGATTGAATGTTAATAATTCCTATTGACTGCTAGTTCCTATAGTATGTCCCACACTTTAAATTAAATGGCTTATTAAACTTATAATGGATGATCATTATTTTTGTCAATATATCTTTTAAAGGCTTTTTTATTGCAATGTAATGCTGGCATAAACAAAAAATTGTCATTTAATGAAACTATTTTGGTCTGTTGGATTAAAAAGTGAGGTTTTATAGGATGTACAACAAATCTCTCATGCATTGTGGCTGCGTATTCTAACATCTGAATAGCCTGAACTCCTCATCACAAATAACCTTTTTTAACCCCCTCTGTTTTTGGTTATTAGGATGAGATAGCAGACATGAAGATAAAACTGAAAAGTGCAATGCATCAGGTGGATCAACTGAAAGAGGAGCTCAAAAACAAAGATGGAGACCTTGAGAAAGCACATCTAGACCATCAGCATTTAGAAGAGGAGAAGGAATCACTGAGAGTAAGACTCTTTACACATATACCTTCCTACAAAAGATGTTTTCCGTGATTTCACAGGCTGCTTTATGTTCTGCTCTGTTGTAATTATTTTGCTGTATTTTAATAAACTTTTCTGTAATAAAAACACAAGATCTCAGTACACTTTAGAGATAGTAGATGCACAAATCTTCTGTGTATCTGACAAGTTTAATCTCTGCCTATAAATATAATCAAAAAGTCATGAATTACCTGTTGGAAGCTTTAAATCTCTTGGTGACTGAACATTTTTTACTAAAAAGTTCCATTTTGCTTGCAGAAAAGTGGCTTTTGGGGATAGTCTGATTCTCTCAAACTTCTTAATATGGACCCTTACAACTCAACTTTTTAAAAACTGCTTTTCTGTCTGCTGTTTTTAAGTGAAAACCCCATTATATTACACTTCACAATGTTGTATTTCTGTGTAACTAGCAAGCGTTAGTCTTCTGGGAGTTAGGCAATGCCTTTAGTAGGTCCCTCTGCACAGAAAATTATTTTAATATTGTGGTAAAAAGCGGGAATAATCTTTCATAAATCAAAGGAAATCTGAGCTTGAAGCTCTGGTTCTTCTTCTCAGTGCTGGCTGCAGCCCATCCTTAGATAAGTTTTTGGATTACTGGTGGTATCTCAACCCAGTTTGCTCGCTCTGAAAACATTTAATGAGTTTGTGGCCACAGAATCTTGTTTTTAGTTTTCACTAAGCACTACAGGAAAAAAACAATACCGGGAAGAAAAAACCCCAACCACCCCCCGAAAAAGCAAAAGTTCTCTGTCACCTTTCACAGCATTTTCTTTTGTCAGTTTGTTGTTTTGCTACAATGATTCCTTGAGTTTTCAGCCCCTCTCAGCACATTACAGTTATGACAAGATGTCAATAGGGCTTTGTAAAAAGGTGATGAATTTGTGTTCTTGTACCTGTTCTATTTCAGAGTTGTTCTATCAGTGATGGAGAAGTCAAACAGCATCTCATTTCCTGTGTGCAGCTTTTTGCCTTAACTAGTCCCCAATTCTGTCTCATCACTTCAGAACTGCCTGCCATTGATTTGACAAACATATGATTGCTGCATGGTTTACACACTCAATTACTCACTAGCAAATTTGTCCATACACTGACATGACATTGCTGACTAGCTCCTGGGCACTGTGGTCTTCTACCTGAGTGTCACTGCTGAATACTAAGGCAGAAGAGAAGTCAGAGAGAGCTGATTGTCACAGGCACAAAAGAACCCAATTATTTGTGTTGCAAGCCAGCCTCAATTTGTCCTGTTTGCACTGATATGAAGGAAGTAAGAAAGCTCTTCCTGGGAAATAAAGAATGTGCTTAATCACGAAGGACTGAGATTCACAAGAATGAGAGTATACAGACATTGGATTTATGCTTGCCTCAGATGGCATAAAGGTCTTAAAAGTGTGTAATCATGGTAAATGAAACAGAGGATGCCTGATCCAAGCTCTGTTAAAGCCAGCACAAAGCCATCGTTTGGCTTCTGTGGGCCTTCATACAGGCTTGCAGATTAGAGTTGTTTTGCAAAGCATCTGACTGTTGAAAACAATCTATGGCACTCCAGATTTGAGCTGCTGGCAAGTGAAGTGCTTTGTACATTTTTGTAGATGTATATGCGTATTTGTTTGGTTAGAATTTTCTAGAAATCTGTATGTAAAACCTCTGATTTATTATTTCAGCATTCTGTGTTCAGTCCCAGTTGCAACTTCTGTAAAACTCATATTTTCCTTCTACCTCTAATACCAATAAAAATATTTCAGTAATATTTCAGAATCTAAACAAGAATTTAGTTTGAATTTCGTTTGAGATACTAAGATAGGTCCCACATATATTATTCTTTCTTGCTGTCTGTTCTTCAGTTCTTGCAAATTCTCTGAACCAGCCTGAAGTGAACTATGCTGATTTACAGCAATTTCAGACATGACCATTTTTGTGCTTGCAGAGTGATTGTGTTTATTCATTTCCTTTTCTCTTACCTAATGTACATAGACTCTTGTAGTGTAGTTTTCAGCATATTTAATCTAACTGAAAGTCCTGTTAGTTTGTTGGGCCTTTGTATGGCTTAAAGTATTTATATTCTTTACTATACAAGGCAGTTCAGATTCATTTTTACAGTGCATTCCAGTGAGGAGATTTGTTTCTATGAATGTTTGCTGCCAACATCTAATGCTGCTTCTTGTTTACAATTCATATTTTTCTGACATAAGGAGACCATAGAATTTTGATTTATTAAAAAAAATACTATCCAGCAATGCCAAACGCATGAGCAGTTTTACATTTGTAGACAGCTTTTGCACAGTGTTGATTGCATTTCAGTGTGAAAGGGCTTGCATTTTCATTCAGCTGATGAATTCTGATAAATATCTACCACTGACTAAGAGAGATATGTCTTGCACATTTGAGAAAATGAGAATTTTATTAAAGAAAATAAGAATGGAACAAGCTATTTTATTATGATGATGGAACTATTTCTGTCTTAAATTGGTGTTTTTGCAGGTGCAGCCTTCATCACAGCCTCATTCTTTCAGCACTGGATGATGCTTGTTCCCAAAACACAACTTGAACATCATCCTTTATAAGGGCCAGAGCTGTGGCAAAGTCTTTGAGTCAAGGCTTAAAAGTTTTCTTGTCTGTGACAATAGACTGTGGTCACCTCATTCCACCTTGGCTCTAGTTGCATAGCAATGATAGAAACTTCTAATAATCCAAGAAGACCTTATTAGTTTTTGTCTACATAAATGCCTTGAAATATACATTTGGTGACAGGAGGATAGAATGACTGGGCACATTCCAGTGTTAGTTTATGTTAGCTGTGCAGTTGCTGTAGCAGTGCATTACTGCTCCTTCACTTAGGGACAGCCCCTCTTTTTCCAGTCTTCCTCATTTACAATCCACTAAACAAAGTGCTATAGCTCTTTTATTTTGCTGTTCCCTGCCTAGTTGCCATCTTCTTCATCAATTCTGTTATTCCAGTCTGAAGCCTTTTCCTGAGTTGATGCTGGTTTGTATGATACAGCATAGCTTGTTGCCCTCTTCGGATTGTTGTCCTTTTTCACATCCCAGACTGACTTTAAACTTGGAAAGCTCTTCAGGAGTTCTTATTCAAAATATGACCTATATAATTTTTAAAAGAATATATTAAATGGGGCATCCCTGAATTACTTGAACCATTGTCATAGATAAAAATCCTTTCCAGTTTCTAATGTGCATAAAACAATGATATTAAAATAGTGTTTATAATATTTCTTTATGGATCTTCATGCTTGCTTGTCTTGGTGGTTTGTTCTCAAAAACTAACAAAGTATGTATCTCTCGGGAAGCTAGAAGAATGTATGAAGTATTTTTTTAAAACTTAACTCTTAATTGTAGGTTTGTGTAATGCAAAGTTATTACTAAGCTCACTTTATCTCCATTCTTTCTCTGCATCAGGCTGAAGTGCTTAAGATGACAAAACAGGCTTTGGAAACCAAAATGTTTATAGAAAATCAGGAGGCAGAAGAGAAAAAACTCTTAAAAATCATTGCTGAAGCTGATGCACAGAGAATGAAGCAGAAGAAGGAATTTGACAAGGTAGGAATCTCTAATTTGAGTTTTCAAACACTGCATTTTGTTCCCTTGTTTGTCCAGTGTATTTTTAAGATAAAGATCCTCAGCTCCTGTGAATGTGGTACTATTAAAGCTACATAGTGCCATTAAAATGAAAATGTTAAAATATTGATGTGAACAAAATACTTAGTTTATACTATTGAGGTGACTGAACCTTTATAGGAGAAACTGTTAGGTTCTTGCCATATTTCTTTCATTAATGACAGTGAAACGTCTTAATGCACATGATTTTGACCGATATAAATATAATTGTGATACTTCGGGAGGGTGTGAAGGAGCTGTAACTGGGTTCATTGCTTTGACCTGTGCCCTTAGGTGCTCAGTGAGAGACATGCCCTGGGGACCCAGCTTATCCATCGCAATGATGAAGTGTCTCTGCTCTATGAAAAGATAAAAATCCAGCAGGCCATCCTAAACAGGGGTGAAAACGAGTACCGGCAGAGAATGGAAGACATCCGAATTCTCAAGCTGGAGATCAAAAAGCTTCGGCAACAGAAGGGAATACTTGGCAAGAGTGTGGCTAATGTGGAGGAGCTCAGGTAGAAATGCAATACATAGTGACTGCAGCCTTGATTTTATGTTTGAGACAGAAAACATGTTTTATGCATGGTAAAGTTTTGAATCAACAAGCATTATACCTGTGAGAAAGCAGTTTGGTTTGACCTCAAACACAAATTGGATTAAACTCATAAAACAACGTATCAGCAATTAAGAAAATTAAAAGGCAGAAAGAAGGCATCTTGGCCAAAGTTGAAACAGTTTTTGTACTGTGAGTTACTACCTGCAGAATAAACCTGATAGACAGCAGCACAAAAGGTATTCATAGTTCCATGAGGTACTTAGTGGTACAGTGGTACAAGGCTCAGGTTAGTGGAACTCCTTTTTGTTAAGCAATCCATAGAATACTTGACATATTTATGACAAACCCCTGCACATTTTCAGAGCTCTTGCCTTTCAGATTTATATGCAGACATGCTGTCTGAGAAAGATTTAGTTAAATTTTCATTAAAGGTTGTGTTTCTTTAAAACAGAAATTTAATAGCCCAAGCCTGATTTATCTCCCTCTCCTCTGGCTTAATGCTTCATTTCATTTTTTAGCCCTCCTCTGTTTTAGAAGTATTCTTTCCTGATGAGAAACTATTGTATTTTTCTATAGAAAGGCAGTTACATTTTTAGAATTGTACCAATCCTATGTATCTACCACAGTTTTGGGCAAGATCTTTACTTATCAGTATAATTCCATGGCTTTCAGTGGAACAAATTAACTTCAGTCCATGGTTAGTCCCATTGACTCCAATGGAATTATGCCAGTTTGATTTGGTGAAACAGAAAAGAGAACTGGGCACTCATCATTAGCAATTGCAGTTTTCATCGACTGACTGCAGGCAGGAATAGGATTTGAACTTGCTGCCTGAACGCATTCAGCTGAAAGTCTGTTACTGCATTGAAACTCAGTGATTGTATTGAAGTATAGTGTGCTGCATGCCATGATGGGTGGATCAATTCTTGCTAACTGCAGCAGCAATCACATACTTTAATGAAGTCCAAAACCATCATGAAAACTGCCCGTCGAAAGACTCCATTTATCACTTGTGCTGGTAATTAGCTTTCTTGATTTGCCAATTGGAGATGGGAGCTTTTTCCTCTTCCATAACCTTGTCCAACCTCACAATTAAAAAAAAGGGCCTTTTTCTCTCTAGTGAGCTAAATGTAACTCTGAGCTTAGCAGGATAAGATTCAGTGGTGGAACAGGCACATCGTGATCCTGCACCCTGTTTTGACCTTGGAGAACTTAGAGGATCCAATCATTAAATGATAAGGGTCAGACTATTGCATTTTTGCTTGTCTTTAACACCCTCCTCAACCCCCTATCCCTATCCCCCCATAAAAGCCTAATCACCAAAGAATCTTGGTAGTGCTCAATTAATTTTGAATTCAGCAACAAGTCACCCCTGAAATTCCTTGTGGAGAGGTAATAAGAGTAAAAGAAATCAAACTTTGTTTTTTTAGGGAATGGTGTCCATCTCACTTAGATCCTAGAGTATGTTTTATTTAATGGATTCTGTGAGCTTTGTAGATTTAAAACCACCTTTCAAACACAAGCTGTTAGATTCAATACAGGGGTAACTGGGTATGACCCATAACTGATTTGTAGGTTGATGAACTAGCTGTCCTTCTGGCTTTAATGTACATGGGAAGATGTGAACAGTGAGATCCAGTAGGCTGTGGAGTAGATTCCTCAAGAGTCCTCCTTCTGAGATGTTCTTAATGGAGTAAGTGAAGAGGTCTACGTGTGTCACCTTATGGTTTCACCTGTTTAGTGGCATCAGTGTTGTTACTTTTTTGCCACTACAGTATTGCTGTAGTGACAAAATGACTCTGTGCTTTCCATGTAGTGCTTCCTGTGTGCTGTAGTGCATGGGAGAACAATTTGTTAATGTTCATATTAGTAACTTGTTCACATTAATGTGGTCTCAGCGTGGGGTTTTTTCTTTTTTTTTTTTTTTGCTTGTCTTCAGATCTGAGTTTCATCACATGCAGAGGGAACTATTAAAGGAACAGACTCGTTGCAAAATTTTGGAAGAAGAACTGCAGAAGCCCTTGAAAGTTCACAGATGGAGAAAATTAGAGGTGATGTGTGAGCATTTCATGTTCCTAAAGCCCCTATTACTAAGTCAGTGACCCAGCACAAAGCCTATTTCGTTTACTGTTACGCAAATGATGTGGAGGAGCAGGCAGACTGAATTTTCCATAGTACCAGTGGAATGCTTAACTGCTGAATGGTTTCCTTGCACAATGCAATCAGTGTTATTTTTGTGTCACTTTCTCAATGAAAAATTGCAGAGGGATTTGTAGAGACAGTCAAATGCTAAAGGGAATAAGAATGCTTAAGGTGAATTTAGAAGAGAGAGATTCCTTAACTTGGATGGTGAGGAAAAGGATGATAAGGGAAAGATACAACCCTACCCTCACCAATCAGGGACATGTATATGGGAAGAAAGCTAGAATTTGAAAGGGTCATAGAATAGGTAGACTGGAGAATGGACAGACATGAAGACAGCAGTTAACTACATCTGGTAGAAAGGTAAGAGGCCTCCAGATAAATAGCGGTGGTTTCCCAAAGATAGTCATTCCAGGTAATGTGAGTTCAACTGTTTTCAGTAAACAGCTAATCTAAATTTTCACACGATTTGAACCTGCCAAGTGAAGGGGAAAAATAAAAAATCCGTCAAGCATAGACCAAATATATGAGCATCAGTTGGCATTACTGGATATTTTTGAAGTAAGTCAGAGCCATCTGAGATTCCTCTCTTGCATGGGTCTCTGATCTGATGCCAGCCTGGGTTGCTTAGCTGCTCTAATGATGAGTGGTAACATGCTCGGTCCCTACAGAAGCAAAGCTGAATATTTTGACTGTGAGAGGTAATTTCAGATCTTGCCATGCGGAGCTTGAAGATGAACAGTGTGATTAGCTTTTCTCATGGAAGGGAGGTATAACACAGGGTGCTAAACTAGGTTAAACACATGTAGGTACAAACTTCAGCACCACCTCGTAACAAAGAAAAATCAGGCCAATCAAAACATACAGTGCTGGGAAAATGAATGTATGAAGAGATAGATAATGTATGAATGTATGAAGAGATTCATAATGGGAAATCATGTCTTTCCATTCTAGGTTACTGTTTTTTATTTGGAACACAGAAAGACCAGCAGATGGCAAGATCTGTATGAAATAATCCTGATGGGGTTTTGGTTCAATTCCTAATGAGCAAACACACCCGTATCACTACAGTTGCTATAAATTGGCACCATGTTTGGGCAGCACTATAAAAAACCCAAATATTGAGTGGATCATGGGGATGATCTACTTTTTAGTCTCTAGTTTCTCAGGAAATGATGTTGTGTTTTGAGCACTGCGTGCGTATCTGTGTTAGTGTCCTAGTTACACTTGCATTGATTAGTCAATTTAGATAAAATCAGAAAAAAGATTAAGAACGGTGAGATACCAAGTTCCTTATAAGCTCAAGCAAATATATAGGGAGCAGGACTTTAATGGAGCCTTTACTGCAGTGTGAGTTTAATCCTTATGTGACAGCACAGATGAGAGGAGAAACCAATGAGAGAGAAGTGTTATGAATCCCTGAGTGGGGAGAAGCTTCAATCAGAGTTGCCCTTCATTAAAAGATTCAAGAAGAAGATAGGAAGTAGTGGCAAAGTAAGCTTTGCTGGCTGCTTCTCACAGAATTACTTCTTTGATCCTTAGAGCTTCCTCCAGATTCAGTCTGTGACAAAAGAATGAGAAGGGACTGAGAGACAGACATCTACTAGCTCTTGGTCTTTATGGGCTATGTAGATAGAGGGCAGCCGTACAGTGCATAAACTGTCACCATTTTAAGCACTTAATTGTATTAAAGAATGAGATTTCACATGTATGGACACTTTACAGCCTCATAATAATTCATCAATGTACCTCCCCAGTTTGTTTCATTTCTCAACCTGTTTCAAGACTATATTGCAGTTACTCTTTATTTTGTTCAATAGAAAAATTTTCCTCTCCATAAAACTCACTTGGCAGTGTTTGAGTTTCTTAAACAGTGGAAAGTACTTGCACTTCATTTGTCCCTGGGCAGTTTCAGTTATTGTGAAACTTGATACGCTAAGTTTCAGGACTGCTTGTATGCATGCAATTTAAAAAAAAAAACAAACAAACACCCCTTCCTCTCCTTTTCTATTTGTTACTTTTGAACACTTAGGTATTATGATTGTCATTTGCAAACAAGAAACATTAACTTGTTATCATATATAATTTTTGAGACTTCTTTTCTCTTTTCTAGGCCAGTGACCCCACTACCTATGAGCTGATTCTGAAAGTACAGAGGTTACAGAAGCGGCTTATCAGCAAGACAAGTGAAGTGATAGAGAAAGAACTTCTCCTACAGGTGCTACAGCATCATTAGTTTGTTGCATCTTGTTAACGTATTTGCCTTACACTGCATTCTCTGTCTACTGACTTGCTTCCTGAATTTTATGATGCATGACTTTGAATTTCTTTTGCATGCCCTTTAGACAGCTTTAGATGGCAGCACTGGCTCACTGAAAGAGAACAAACAGCATCTGATTAGTTGGTTTTTATATACTGGTTACTGATACCTGGACAACTCTGAAACAATACAGTTAAAGTTTTGCTTTAGTTTGTTCATGTTGTAGATTAGTCTTCAAGTCAGCCTTAAAATTTTTGAAAGGCTTTTCTTTGTCCTTTTAAACAAGTCTGTTATGACCAGAACATGAATGGAAACTCTTGTTTGATTCCGTTTGTGTTTAGCTTGGCTTTTTGCAGAAGGAAACATGCAGAGTTTCAGTGATTCAGATATGTTGCTTTGTGGGCCTTGTTTGATTTCAAGGTTTTTGTGCTGAACTTTGCCAAGAAGTTATTTTTGTGATAGTTTATCTTTTTTTTTTCTTTTTTTTTTTACTGTATCAGATGTCCCTTAACCCCAGTGATACTAGTAAGATTTATGTTATAGAATGGAGGAGAGACTGTATTCCTATAGTGCAAATATTGCTATCAAATACAACAAAAAAGGACTCTTTGGGCTTTAACTGTAGGTATAAAATTGGGAAATCTGTCTCCTCTCTGATGACTGTAGGAATAGCTACAGTTTAACATCTCTAGGTGTGATTTTAACATTTTGGTCTTAAATACACTAATACTCCTGATGCCTGTGTTTGGTATCACTCATTGGAGAGTAGAATGTGACCTGAATCTTCCTCTATCTTGAGAAGCTCAGGAGATGTTATCAAGGCAGAGTTTGTCTCTATTTATTGTTTCATAGTTAAAAATAGATCTGCAATTTCATGTGAAGTATTCATGCTTGGAAAAATGTGATCTTTGTTTCACAGCACTGAAATGTTGTCAGTGAAACAGTTATCTTACAATGTAGCAAAAATAACTTCAAATTTACTGTGCTTTATCCATGCACAAACCCAATTCTGTTAGATTTTTTACATAGTCTCTATTGCATATCTTGCCTTATCCCTAGTATGCTCCTATTTGGCTATTATCCTTATTTTCAGCTGAAGAACTGAGAGATAGAGGTATTAAGTTGCCTGCACAAGAAAATCTTTGAAAAAGTAGGTATTTGAGAGCACGCTGCTGTAGTAGCCATTGATACAATCATCCTGTCTACGTCACAGTCCTCCTGTGGCAACTCTATAGCTTTTTTATTATTTTTCCTATTTTTAAAACAGAGTTTGACTGTATAGAATTTAATTATTATAACTAGAATTGTTAATGAGTTACTTTGTGTTCTTAATTCAGGCACCAATTTCCCATGCAACAATGCTGAAATTAAGGTTTCCCTTGGACAGCCCAACAGAAAAGGCCAAATATACCGTGCTCCACATCATGTTCAGTGATTTACCATCAACTTTTCTGAGCTGTTTTCTGTTTTTCCAACATTTTGAGTCCTCCATTATGGCTGAAACAGGGCTCTTTCATAGCAGGGTGTGGGTAATGAGAGGTAGCCATTTCCTTGAAGGGCTGTAAGTCCTACTGGATCCCTCACTGGTGTAGGGCGAAGAGTTAAGTGTAGCAGCTGAGCTGCTTCTGCTAAATGTCTAGATAACCTTTATCAGCCATTTTATTATTCTTTGGACATTTCCTTGGTATGATGATGATATCTGTTTTCTAAAATGATACCCTGATACTCACTAAAACAAAACACTCACTAATAACTTAAAAGTAAACTGATGCCATCAAGTTTCAAACTCCTCTGGTAAAAGAGTGAGTCTGAGGAGCACAGCAGAAGGAAATGAACAAGGCAGTAACATCAACCTTCTGGAGAGATGGGAGCAGCATGTACCAGGAGGGTTGCTTTCATCAGGCCCCCTTCTGGGCAGTGTGTCCTGATTCGAAAGATAGTGTAAAGGTTTGATCTTGACTTTAGAATTATGGGAAACAGCAGCAGTTCAGCTCTCATTTCTGGAATTTTTAATTTTGTCCTCTCAATATCATTTGTTTTGCTTAGTGAGATCTTCTTTCTTTTTTAAAATCCTAGTAAGTTCCATTATGCTTAAGGGCATTCAACACCTTTTTTTTTATTTTTATTATCTCTGCTGAAGTCAGCTCAGCTCAGTCACTGCTCATTTGCAGGTGTGGGGGGATTGCTGGTGACTTGTCCTGTGCCTGTTTGGTGTAACATCCCCCATATTCAGAGTCAGAGACTGCGGGAGCTGAGGAATACAAACTTAGTGCATCAGGGAGCTACTGTTTTTCCCATGTCGTGTTTGGTTACATAAATCACACCTCCTCACTCCCAGTCATCTTCATCCACATCTTGCCCTATGACAACGGCATAGCCATTGCGTGTATCTACTTTCAAATGATCTTAATCTCTTGCTTGCCATATGTAACCTTTTTTCATGTGTGTATGGCCCTCATGCTAGAAAACCGGATATCTGTGAGTACCTGTGTCCATGATTTCTGTGTGTGCATATTATGTAACTTAAATTCCCTCACATAAAAGAGTAGTAGTAAAATAGAGTGCAATAAAACTTAGTGGATTAATTATTGTGTATTAAAAACACCTTGGGAATTTAGAAATAACCCATGTCTGGAAATGGTTGAGCCCAGAGTCAGCAACCTGCAGTTTGATTTGTAGGGTATTCACTTTGCAGTTTTCTCATGCAGAGCCATAATGTTTGTATAAGGGAAAAATAATTCCATTTGTATTGTATGCACTGTAGTTATGTCTTCTGACTTGCGGGGGTTTTTTTGTTGTTGGGTTCTTTTTGTTGGTTTTTTTGTTGTTTTTTGTAGCTGGTCTTTTAAATAAAAGCTGGTTTATGCAGGGAACAAGGTTTCAGCTGGATATATAAATGGAAATTTTTGCTAAGTATCACAGTAAATAGACTCATGTAGAAAAGCATCTGCCTACTTTACCTGCTCCTGAGGTATTTAATCATATCCTTTTTATTAGATTTTTCATTATTTCTCACCTGTTAGTTATTTAAAATTGAGGCAGGTGTAGAAGCAAGATACAATTCATGCTATGTGATTAAAAGAATGATTCACTACATTTTCAGTCAGAATATTTGGATTGCTGACAGTACAGGAAACACCCAAATTGACTCTAAAATCTCATACAAAAATATCACTTTACCAGTCATCAGGGCACATTTTTAGGGTCAGACAGATGCTGAGAGATACTGAACCTACAACGTGGTCAGTGTTGGGCTTGGCTAGTATAACTTTTCAGAGTTGAACAGAGTTGGAGGTGTAAAAAGATATCTCAAGTTATAGAAATTATTAAACTTTTTCTTGGTTTTGATTTATCTGTGCCCCCATAGCTACAGCACATTGGGTTATATTCTATCAGCTCTCATAACTCATGTAAGCCATATCAGCTCATATAAAGTGTGGACATCCTGAGATGCTGCTTTGAAGAGTAGCTGCAAAGCAGGTGCTCATACTTTCTCCTTTAGCTCAGACATTCTCAGTTGTGAGCTGCTGTGCTGATGAAAAAGGCTGTCTTAAAAATCAGATCTGAACCCAAGGTCTTGAATATTATGGTCAATAAAAATCCAGTGGCATTTTTGTCAAACATAGGAAATGATGCTTCAGGATTAGCCTGCTCTCATGTCACTACCTTCCTTCTGAATTTGTGCACTTAATATGGAGCATTTTTTGCTTCTTTTCTAAACTGTACTGCAGAGCTCTGTGGAGAAATATGTTGTGTGTTAGCCAAGGAATCTCAATCATGGGTGAAAGTCTTTATGAACACATGTGGGATGAAGAACATGTGTTGCAAGGCCATAAAGTATAATTATTAATAAACAGAAGTCCTCTGCTGAACAAATCCTGGCTGCAAAAAAACAGATGCTCACTTTGCATGTGGGGCAAATCCCTCACATGACTGAAGCTCTGCTGCTCTGCTGTGTACTGAGCAGTGATGTGGTAAACTTGCAATGGAATGTATTACCTTGTTAGGATTATGATTAGTGAGGTTTTAGGAACTTATCCCATTAAAAGTGAATTATGCACTGCTTTATTTGTTTCAAATTTAGTTCTTTCTCTTCAGAGCAAACTCCTCTAATTTGATTTTATGTCTGACTGAGCAGGATTTTATTCAGCTGCATGTCTTGGAATGGATAACAGTGTAAAGATTCACATTATATGTCAGTTAACTCTTTTGACAGTCACCTCAGAAGATTGTTCATAAATGTAAAAAAGAAGTGCAACCTGGATTATTTTTTCAGGGAGGCAGAGGCAAATGTGTCTTATTGAATGCATAGATGTAATAGTGAAAGGCTTGTTTTTATATACATACATATTTTTAATTACTATTGTTTTAAGTTGTCAGCAATCAAAGCCCAGGACTGGGCGGTCAGGATGTGGTGGTTCCAGACTGTTAGTGTCTTGAGCTCATAGTTTCAAAGACTGTGAGGGCAAAAGGCATGATTAGCTCATATATCTGACTCAGAGATTACAGCCAGATAGCACCCACATGTCCTTATTTTGAGCCAAGTTTTGAGCTAAGTTTCAATCCCTCCAGAGAACTGACTGTCCCACTGACAGAGAGTAGGAGGAGTAGAAGGGATGCTGCTGTCTCCAGTAGAGTTCCATTTCAAGTATTGTGAGACATGAGGAGGGGAGGGCGAGACTTTCTGTGTGACCTTGGGCAGGTTACTTAGCTTTTGCATGCCTCACATCAAGTAAAAAGGGAATAAAATAATTTCCATTCTTATAGTGGTGTGTGAATATATATATATATATGAAACATGACTGAATTCAGTAGCTAAACACATAAAATGGACAGATGTTTTATTTCATTTGTGCTAACTTGGTAGTAGAGCTGTTCTGTCCAATTTGAGGTGCTTATTGCTATAGTGTCTGGAGATAAACATAACCATCTTTATCTCTCAGAACTGGTACTATAATTCATAAAGAAATCTGCTTTAGAACAGTGTGTTACCATGTGGGTTTATACAGGCTGGCAACTACTGAAATCAAAGTTTTCTCCCAAGAAATATAGGAGTTTTAGGATTTGCTTACCTGTATTTGTTACACAATTTTCCTCCCCCATTTGTTATCTAAAATACAATTTTTTCAATTTCATACATTTTTTTTTCACTCCAGTTTATGAGAGCCTAGTCCTGAAAATCATTTCTTTCCCAAGCTTGTGAGTTTCGTGAGGCATCCTTCTGCTGGGTTCTTCACTGCTCTCACAGTAGCTTCCATTATACAGCACACAATACAGAAATGTGTGCTCAAATGCTGAGTAAGAGATTTTCTCATCTGACAGCCTGCTAGAAGAAATAAGAGAATGTTCTCCTATCACCTACCTTTATTTTGGTATTCCTAAGGCCCAGATCAGATTTATCTTAGATTTCATCTTTACGTCTTCAAAATGGCTGAGATCTACTTTACCCTCTCAAATTTAGCATTTATATATTTCTGGTATCTGGTGTAGATTCTGCTTGGATATGAGAGTAACCTGCTTCCATGTTACCTGTAGGGTAGATAGTCTTAGTTGGGGAGTTTTTTGGGCAGAATTGTCTATTTTTTTAACAATAACTGCAGTTCACTTCAGGAAACTAATGACTGTATAATCCCTAAAAGTCTCTTTTGACCTGCCCATTATTGTTTCTCTGTCATCTTGCCTTTAGAGAGATTTCAGCAGAGGTAGTTTGTGAGAGTGCTTTGTATGTACTGAAACTTACAGGTGAACTGCAAAATCCCCTGCAAAATCCAATCCTTTCTTTACTGCTCCTTTATCATTTATATATGAAGCCAGCCTTTTGAAGGGATTTTTCCGTCCTAAATTGAAAAGGGAAATTTTCTTTTCAGCTTTTTGTACTGTACTAGGAGTTGACTCTTTTCTATTTCTATTTCCTGGAGGATTTGACTTCCTCTGGAAGCACTGGATTAATGCCCTGTCTTGTGGCTCAAGCTAGTGGTTCTCGTAGCCCTCAATTAAGAGTTGACTGTATTGGGCTTTAGGCCTTTTCTATGCTTAAGAGCACCATTCACACTAGCAAAAATGTCACTTTTCTGATTTAGCTTATACCAGCTCCTGAATGGTAGAAGACTTTCTTGCCAGCAAAATTGCATCTAATTGCATAGCCAGTAGTTGGCATAGACATTTCAGCACAAAGGAATTGCACCAACTAACTGAATTGAAATCGGCCAGAGAACAAAAACCACAAGAAAGGGTTCTTCAGGTATGTAAACAACAAGCAGAAACAGAAGAAAAATATTGGCCCACTGGAGAAGTGAAATAGTCAACTCTGAAAAGGCATGAAATTCAACAAGGAAAAATCTAAGGTCCTAAACCTGGGAAATGTAATCACAGAGTGCAGTACAGGCTGGAATCTACCCAGCTGGGGAGTAGCTCTGTGGAAAGGGGCCTGGGAGTCCTGGTGGCCAGCAAGCTCAATAGGAGTGAACAGCTTGCTGCTGTATGAAAGAATGGCAACAGGATGTTGGGGTACATCACCAAGGGCATCACCAGCAGAGATCATCCCACTTTACTCAATGCATTTCAGACCACAAATGGAATACTGTGTTCAGTTTTGATCCCTCTTATCTATAAAACATGTGAACAGACTGAATGGGGTCCAGAGAAGATCCATAAAGATGATCAAAGGACTGTGAAGCTTGCCATAGGAGGAAAGACATAGCAAACTGGATTTGTTTAGCCTTGGAAAAAAAGGGTTTAGGGGTAACCTTATAACTGTGTTCCAGCATTTAAAGGGTGGCTAAAAAGAAGACAGAGACTCTCTTTTTAGAAGGAATCACATGGAAAAGATGGGGATGGATAATGGGTACAGGTTACTCCTAGGGAGATTTGGATTGGACACTAGAGGAGAATTGTTCACTATGATTACTAGTGGAAGCCATTGGAATAATCTCCCAGGAGAAGTGGTGGATTCCCTAACACTGGACAATTAAAAAATCCATCTGGACAGGGTTCTGGGACATCTTATCAAGATGGTGCTTTTGCTGAGAAAGGGTAGGCCAAATGATTCTTGAGGTCCCCTTATAATCTGGGATTCTATGATTCAGAGATTGAAAAAGTGCCAGTTGAAGATCTAATCCCAAAACCCTTGCATGAGTGGTCCCATTAAAGGGGCATCAAAGTTACTCTTTGCTGTCATAGATTTGTACTGGTTGTCAAGCATGAGCAAATAAAAACGGAAGAAAGGTTGAACCATATAATCTTTGAGGTTCCCTTCCAGCCTGGTATTCTAAGGAAGTTAATTTGCCAACACTTATAACCATTGATCAAATGGTTCCTGACATGGAAAAAAACAACAGAAAAATGCTTTCCTGTCCTTACAGAAACATAAGCCTTAAGGAAGCAGGACAGAAAGCAGTAGCTGGAGGAGTGTGGATTTTGAGTTTATGACTGCACTTCCAAGCTGGTGGTCAGAATTTCAAGGGATTTGTATTGAAATATAGAAATGACAAATACAGTAAAGCCTAACATTTACTTTTTGGCTTTCAGCTGGGTATGAATCATAAAGAAAAATTTTACTTCCCCAGTGTCATGTAGAACTAGGCATTGTTGTGTTAAAGGCACATTGTAAAAATTGCCTTGATTTAGAGTTAAGATTCCAAAGACAATCTCTGGGTTTTCCAAATGAAAAATAACGTATGCCTATGAACTCTGGCTGTAACC
The DNA here is from genome assembly GCA_013399895.1 of Serilophus lunatus. Lineage (NCBI taxonomy): Eukaryota > Metazoa > Chordata > Aves > Passeriformes > Eurylaimidae > Serilophus > Serilophus lunatus. The sequence goes on from VXBA01001255.1 coordinate 132,867, forward strand.
TAGTTCTAACTAGTGATGAAAGAAAAATATTATCAGTCCAATATTGTGATGTACAGCAGTCTACAGAGTAGGGCCATCAAATTAATTTCAGTCCAGTATCTTGAAGCTTATTTGAAGTGGAGTGTCCAATGCAGTATAAAGTGACATATGGACGTACCAAAAGCATCAAGTCATCCTTCAGGACTACTTTTCCAGATTCTTTCCTTCTTGTGGCATTTTTTTATTTTCCTTTTGTTGTTTGAAAGGTTCATTGCTGAACTAAGATTTTGATTGAGGACATTAGCTTTGAGGGTAAGTGGAAACGTTTTGTATTTTAGTTTTGGTTTTAAATTGAAGGATTATTGTCTTTCAGTGATTTTGTGCCTGGCATGATGATTTTTCCATACAATTAGAATTTCTCAAGTGCCTTTTGTTATGACACTGAACATTTTTTTTCTAATTAATTATTTTTTAAAAATTTGTTGTGTAGACAGTCGCGTTCTGTGAGCAGGGAAGAACCACTCACACTAAGCCAGTTGTAGGATCATTGTGTTAATTCTTGGTACAATTTATCAGGAATCATATATAATCCTGTGATGATGTAATAAGTAATCTTACCTCAAAAACAGGGAAGATGAGAGTCACCTGTGAGAAGGTCTATTGAGGGTCTGCATATCTACTTCAAAGTTTTGTATAAGCCTTAGTAATTCGTAAGGTATTTGAGGGATGTTCTGTTCTTGCCCTAGCTCTCCTCAGAAAGGATTTGATTTCTATTTCTGCATATTTTGAATATGTTTCTTGGCGCATTAGTTTATTTTAGCCCTTCTAATCTCAGTCCATCTAGAATTAGAAGATGTTCTATACTATAGAAACTTACAGCGTGATAAACTACTCTTAAAAACATGCTGACATTTAGATTTTTTCCGTCCTCCCACATATGTTGCAAGTCAAATGGAAAAGAATAAAGTCTTCCCAGGAAAATATTTTTTTTTTTTGTTTAGGTATGTATAAACAGGTTTTTTAAAAAACAGTTAGGAAATATGCTGATCACTTTAATGTCACCAGGTGAAGATAATTGGCTGCTCTTTGGAGTGAGAAAATAATTTTTCAATAAAAATAGTGCAAATATTTTTGGCACTGAGAAATGGGAAGCAATAAGATTACTTAATGATCAAACAGAACATTTTTAGTGAAGAACTTTCTTAGTGGAAGAGTTTAATTTTTACTACAGTGCCTTCATAAAGAAAACAGGTTTCCCTTGATAATTGGTTTTGGACAGAAGCAAGGTGCAAATTTATTTGAGAGATTGTAAGAAAACAGATCAAAATAACTTGTGGGGATCTGCACCATTTTTAGCTCCTCTAATGATGTTTAGTCAGAAATATTCAGATGCCATTTGCAAAGATGAGGAACATGCAAGTGGAGTAAAAATCCCTTAAGGTTTTTTAGGTGGCAAATGTACAGGAATGCTTAATCTGTTTTACAAGTTTTTTAGGAGAATTGATGTATTTACTTGAGTTTGAGCTTGAAAGAGAACCCTAGTGGGTCAACAGATTTCATCCCGCCACATCATGCAAGATCAATTTAATTCCACAAATACTTTCCTTGATAGAGGAATGTTAGGTATAGATTTGTTTGCTACATTCTAATATATGTGCTCCCAGTCCATGCTGCAGAGATTGTTGGCTTCAAGAACATTGTGGTTTATGGTAGTGAGTTTTCTCCCACACTTCTGACCTGCTGCTGGAGTGTAGCCCTGGTGTTTGTGAAAAGCAAGGAACAGATGTTTTGTCTTTCTCAGCATGGTTGTCCTGGGGGACATTTCTGTGTGTCTTCAAGGAGTTTTAGTGAACTTTGGCAACTCACGTAGCAATTCTTTGTGTCTAGAACCCCTGTACAATGAGAAGGGGATCACTGTCCTGCCTGGTAGCAATACTTCAGCATATGTATATTAAATGTTTAATAGCATTCAGATACTGAAATAAGGAGGCCATATCATCTATAATCTACATTAGAAAAAACAGAAACAGTGTATCAGCAAAATGTTTTATTCAAATGCATTGCATTAGGTTTGAACCCGAAATCCTGAGCATGGATTAATGTCATTAGACTTAAAATATTTTGTAAAATGACCCATTCCTAAAGTTCTTAGTCAGAATTGTCCTTAGCTTCAACATTAGTTCGCTACAATAAAGCTTGGGTAAAAGGATTAGGAATTGTTCCAGTAAATTACAAATAACTGAAAACAGACTTGTTTACTCCTCATTCCTGTGTTCAGCATGTATCTGGGAAGGAAATAAATCTGCTGTGCACCCCAGGGTAAAGTATATTAATCAACCAGTTATCTTGTTAAGGGAAAATAAATGACTCTGTGCTGACTGAATACATTGCAATGCACAAACTTTGCAGTGCTGTTAGCAATCCAATACTGACTGTCAGCCATCCAGAAGCAGCTCAAGAAATTATAACACGGGAGGAGTGTGACAGCAGTGTAGCAATAGGATCACAAGCCCATGTTATATAGTGTGGCCCAGAGTCAGGGGTACATCTTAACTGTTCAGGTGTATCCTTTGGCAGATGTTCTTCTAAAGGCAAGGGTAGTCTGCTCTTTCCTCAGCAGCAAAATACAAAAATTCTACAGCATCTGAGTCAGTGATGGATTATTATTTTGTTTGACAGTTGCAACAACAACAATAAAACCTCGCAAAAAAAGGTCATTCCACAGGGACAGACTAGATTTTATCTATTCCAGTTCACTTATTTCATCTTTATAGGAGTGTGAATGGTGCTGTTGTTGAGAGAACACATGCAGAAAGATGCTTCAGGCTAAGGCTGTTTTGCAGCAGAGAGGCAGGCAGTCACTGTGCTTGGGTGTTTTTAGAAGGGGAGCTTAAAACTCGATGAGGACACAAACAGGTGTAGAAAGAACCCTATTTCTCCATTCTTCTCTTGATAATCCAGAAATGTGCTGCTGAGTGTATTGGAGCCATGAACCTCACGTGGGGAGACTCTCTGCCAAGTAGGATGCATCAGTCAGCCAGTTGCTGCACAACTTCTGGGCTCAGAGCTCAAGTCTTCCCATGCATGTCTTAATAGATACAGCTGTAGTCTTAAACAGGGGATGGCACACTTGGGCACAGCAGTTGTCTTTACAGGGACATTAGGATTCACTGTCTTTCCTCTTCTTTTATTCCTGTTTCTGTTTCTTTGAATTTTAAGAAGCAGGCAAAGGGAGCTGAAACAGAACTCCTTGAAGGATAACTAAGGCTCAGCTCTAATTACAGTGAGTCTGAAGGAAGCCACGCATTAAAACATTCATGATTTCAGAATTGCTGTGTGTGTTTCTTAGATGTACTGTTATTTCTTAATAGGTTCCAAAGTGTAACAGGAGACCAGTCTTTCTTCCCTGAGGTACTTGGCATACACAAGGAAACTCTGCCATCCTGTCAAAAAGATGTCTGTAGGCTTTAGTGCCTTGTTAGGCAGGTATTTGTAGATTTAAGTGGTGGCTTGACTTTGAGACAGTTATTCAGAGGTAGCAATTCCAGAACACCAAAGGATTTGAAGCAAAGTGCTCTCATCTTTCAGGGAAATCTAAGGATCTAAGTCAAGCAGGTGATTAAAGAGGTGTAGGTGCCCAACTTACAAATAGGTATTTCTAGAAGGAGCTCTGCAATTTCTCTGACCCCTCGAGGTCATCTGTCAGATCAGTCTGAAGTGAGAGCAGAAGCTGGGACTGCTGGGAATCCCCGTCCCAAGACTCCACCTGCAGGAACAGCTAATCAGAGCTGTGATAATTCTTTAATTCATTTGATATTTTAAAAATCTAAATGGATATTGAATAGCTAAAATACATGCTGTTACACTGACATTAAAGTTCCGGTTTTAAGTCAAATGCTCTAGATTTGAAGAAGAGACTTATTTTTTTTTTTTTGCTTGAAACCCTGTATAAAGTAATTATTATGCAGTAAAAGGTTCCCCATAATTTGCTTTGTAGATTTACTTGCTTAAAATATTTAGATACCTTGTTGATAAGACTTGTATCAACCTCTGAATATCCTCCCGGACACTTTAAGACAAACTGCTACTAGGATGTGAAAAAAGGTTTGTTTAGAGCTCTCTTCAACCCAGCTGTCAAGCTGCAGGCACTGTGGAAATAGTGAGAATAATTACATCAGCCCATGTCATTATCAGGGGTAGTTCTCACTTTCAAGGAAAAGCTCCCTTTTCTTTTCTATGTGTGTATGTGTCTTTGTTCACATGTATAGAATAGGACATAATTAATTCATCATCTTCTGCAATGTAAAGTATAAACACTGTGATTAAATGAGCTACTCAGATTAATGATTTTATAAACTCTTGTGTAGTGTCAATAGTAAAAAGGGAACTGGAGATGTTATTTCAGCAAGACACATCCATGCCATTTTCTTCTGATAGATTGTTATCCTGATGTCTCAGAGTTGAGAAGTTGAAAGGAGTATATGTAACCTATTTGTTTGTTTATTTGGAGAAGCCTTTGTTTTCCCACAGCCTTCCTAAGAAGGATCCAATAGCAACAGTACATTGCAGTAATAATAAAAATAATAAGCTGCAGTTGCACTTCAGCTGAAATGTTCATACTTTGTTGTTCCTGGAAAATGGTAATAATGGCACATTCAGCTCATGCTGTTGCAAAACAAGAGGCAAGGGTGAAGACCTAGAAGGTGATTTTTCCTCTCTCATTAAGCTGTTTTGAAAATGCTAGTCAATTTACTGCAGTTTGCTCTGTGCCAGAGGAGACAGATTTGCTCTTGAGAAGCGTTATTATGAGAGGGATAAGTAACAAGACAGGTTTATTTTAACTCCATCTTAAGTGGTGCAGATTTCACCAAAGATAGGATTATCCAAGCCTTTCCTTCAAGTTGGTGGCAGCATTTTAAGAAAACCCAAAGCATCTAACACAGTGTTAATGTTGCCACACTGTGAAAGGTCCTTAGTGTCCTGCTTCAAACATAATTAATGTACCTAATAAAACTCCTCACATTGGACAGTTAAAGAAATGTCTAGGTGATGATGAAAACAGAAATGCAATGGTGTTTGCTGATGGATGTGGAGTAGACAAAAAGGAGGAGCTTTAGAAAATTGTTTATACAGAAAGTTTATGCTGCACATTTCTCATAGTGCTGGAGGCAACTTGCTTCTGTTATTACAAAATTTGTGAAGGTCGCTGTATGCTAATTTTTATCTTTACCTCCTAAAACTTTTAAAGATAGATGTCCTGAGCCAACAGCTACTGTTAGGTATATACAAATACACAAATAAATGTGCAGCTTATACAGGTAAATGTCTATGACTCGATGTGTATGTCTGTGTATGTATTTAATCCAGTTTTCAGTGTCCTGTTTAACACTTACGGGAAGGGATCACAACCCCTTAAGGATGCTGTGCTGTTTCATGGCATTGTAAACAAAATGGTTCAGGAGTTCAGCACACTGCTGACATTTTGGTTATAGTGCCAATAAACAAGAAACCCCCCTGAGCAACATTGACTGACTTGTTATCTTAACCAAAGCCATAAGGAACTGTGGAGCTACCACACAGTTCTTTATTGCTTTCTTCACCTTACTAATTAAAATAAGGATTTTTAGCTACATTGAATGTTTTGGGATTTGCTGGCATACACTACACTGCACATTTTTACATTGCATCTTTATCTTGTTGAGTTTTTTTCTTCAGCTTAATTGCTGGAGATAGGAACTCACATAAATGAAATTCACTCTGAATCAAAGGCATTTTTTGTGTGTGTTTCTTTTTTTTTAATAATAATTTGTGTGATAGAAAGCTTTTCATGCACAACACAATTTTTGTGGGTGTGATGGAGAAGGTTTTTGAGGTGCTGCTATGCCAGGTAAATTTATTGAATTATCTACTTGGAAAGACAAGCTGATAAAAATGAGGAAGTTGGGACTTCAGGGCCTATTTCTGCTGTGACTATGTCTTTATTAAATGTATCATCATCCATCATCTCTGGCCGAGAATGAAACCTTGAGCCAATTAACAAAATGAGTCATTTCACAAGTTTCCTGATATCATGGTGAGGGACAAGATGATATAAAATGGAGTCACATCTTTAAAGCCATTACCAAGTACGTTGTTCTATCCCAACTTGGAACTGGTGACTGCTTTCCACTCCATGGCAAAGCCTTACTGTCGATAGTGCTGATGGTCCTTTTCACAGGGAAAAGTAAATTGGGCTGTGCTGATAAGCAGTGATAGCTTCTTCTGAAGTAGGATTTTGCTGGCAAAAGTCATTCTTCTGCTGTAGACTGAGCTGACTTGTGACCACCTGATCCTGGAGAGTCAATTGAAATTTACCAAACACCAGCCAGTCTTTTGCAGAAGAAAATTATTTTTTTCCTCTATTTGCTATAGAGCAAGCAGGGCAGGAGAACTACTGAAAATGGCTGAGACAGCACCTAGTTAAATTTAGGAGAAAGAACCACTCACTTCCCCACTCTCTCCCTCCAAATTAATGGCTGAGAGACTTAGAGATGAAGAAACTTATTGTCATGGCTGAGCCTACAGGAAGATCTGTGAGCTCCTCAGAGATCCCCTGGAAAACAAATCCTAAGACAGGAAGGGCTGTTCAGAAATAATGTGCAGTTTTATTTACACAATTTTTACAGCAGATATTCACAGAGGAGCTGAAATTCTCTTTGGAATGCCTGAAGTTTGACTGTAACCCTCAATCTGAGTGTCCCAGTGTGTCCTACGTACACAAAATGAATGTGCCATCATCTCTCTACCATCAGCTTGGCTTAGTTTATGTCATAAACAATAAAGCTTGTTGACGTTATGGGCTCAGCCCTACAAACACCTGCTGAATTCCATGGGAGTTTTGCCATGGAAGGATCATGCAAAAAAGGCTTGTTACTAGCCTACACCTAATCTGAACACATGCATGTTACTCTTACCAGTGAAGGCTTAACAGCATGGAGCTCCAGAGAGATGCGATGGATCTTCCTTCACATCCCCAAGAAGCAGAGTTGTGCCTCACAGCGTGTTTGTGACTCTAAGTTCCTTTAATCTCAAAACTGCTTAACTCTGGCAAAATGTATGTTGTGATTGCAGCGTGGTGTGAGGACAGAGGGAAATGTGAGGGGAAGCAGTTTGGGACAAGCCAAAGAAACCCCATCACAATGGATTGACTTAATTTATTATAGAAAAACACAGGTTTCCTTTATTAATTTATGCTGATATTTTTTCCTGGGCATTCTTGATTTCTTATGTGTAGAGGTAAAAGTAGCTGGTATAAGCAATGTATTTTTGGTGGTAGAACCACACATAGCATGTGATTCACTTAGATTTACTCTGGTGGTTTCAGTTTCAAAATTAATTGAAATGAATTGATTTTTTTTTTTTTTTGCATTATTAAATGGCAGAAATTATAGAAATGCCAAGCTGTGAATACAAACTTCTGCTGATGAGGAAAGAAATATCCAGGATTTTCTTTTCATGTTTTGCTGACATATGGTGTTTCTAACCCAGTGACAAATTAATTGACTAGATGTAAAAGAGATGGACAGTGCTTAGCAAAGGAGGACACGGTATGCATTATAAGACATCTGGTTCTGCCTCTGTTGGATTATGGAGACAATATGCATTGGACAGCTAATGAGTCTCTGTTGCATAAGATAGATTCTCCTCATAACAGAATTGCTCGCTTTGTCTCTAAATGAGGTTATTATACACACCATTGCACAATGTTTGAAGAGCTTGTTTGGCCATGGTAGAGGGTCAGGAGGGAAAAAATTGGAAAACAATTGCATGTAAGACCTTCAATCCATCTACTACTCCATATTTATCCAAATTACCATTACACTCTTCCAAAATACAAATCTATGATACATTCAGGGGGGAAATGTTAACACTGATTGGCCAGATTTTGACAAGACAGATTTTTCTTTTGCTGTTGTTTTTACCTTGCAGTAAAATCTTACTTCCTCAGAAAGAAAAGCTGGGAGTGGAAACCACTTGTAGTGACATAACTACTCTCTACTTAGAATAAGTTAGCAATTTAATTTTTTGCCACTATTCAAACTTCAGTCTGAGTCTCAGGAGGCTTTGATTTTTCCAGAGATAAACTGTGAACAACTTCATTTATAAGGAATTCTTCCTCAGTAGCCCTTGGAGTTTAAGGGCAATGCTTGTAAAAATAATGTATGATTTGAAGTAATTACATTTTTGGGTCTCAGCTTGTGACCATTGTAGTGCATAATTTCCAGAAAATTATGAGATCTAAAAAGTCCAGACTCCTTACACTCTTGAAGACTGGACACCTAGAAGTTTACATCTTCAAAATTACAAGTCACTTCTGAAAATCCTGGCTCAACCATTGAGCAAGACCAAATGTCGCAATTCTAGATGATGTGGAGGCATCATTTCCCACATTGACAGAAGAATTCTGTGATAGTTGTAGATGGTGCTTATAAAAAGGCAGCTAAGAGGGTTTTTGTCAAATTCAGTGTAAATACTCATCTATCCTACTTCCTTCTTGGCTTTTTTGTCTTCCTCAGTAAATCTTTTGTCTGCTAATCTCCTTTTTCATTCCAGCTCTCCAGGTACAGAAAATTATGTGATCTTACTATATAATATTAAATAATAATGATCTCAGTTTGATAGGGTAGATACTAAAACTATTGCAATGCGCAGAACTATGAAGGTGGCTTTGTGCAGAGCTTTATTTCTCAGACTAAAAGCAAGTACATTTTCAAAACACAGCTGAAAGCAGCTTTTCAGTGTAGAGAGCTGTAAGTGGGCCCATGGTGTGGTTTCTGTTCAGGAATGACTATATACAATTCCCACAAGTATTACCGTTCCAACATAAAAGAAGACGAGACACATGACAAAACAAAATTACTTGATGGTAATTGTGCTAGTCATAGTTGTTGCTGTTTATACTTTCTTTCCCTTTCCCAAAGTCCCTGCAGTTAAACTGAAAGGTTATATATGTATATATATAAATGTCTGTGCGTGTGTGTGTACGTGTGCTCTGCAGGATTTTCTTTGGAAGAAGTTATTCTTTTATACAGTCCTTCTCTGACATTTCTATAGCCTGTTCACATCCTGTTGGGTGAAGCTATGATCCTTAATGTAAAGCACTGTGACTCATATGCAGAAAGATTGCAATAAACACAGTTACTAGTAATTAATTTCTCAGCTCTGGATACTCTTCAAGTGACTTTTGTACATTCTCTGTGGTAGAGTGTGCTCGCTGATGATAGTGTTTAAGAATATTCGTGGTTCCAAGTAGCTGAATGTTTCTCTTAATGAGCTCTCCCATTGCTACCACAACAACTTTAAATACCTTATGGCTAGTGAGGAAAGACTGAAACACAGGCAGATTTGTTACTCCACATATCTTCCTGATTAATTTTCAATTTTCAGTGAGGTTGATTTCATCACAGGCTGAGCTGGTGCCATAGAAGTTTTATTATGGCTCTTTCTCTTGTCTTTCTCTTAGGAAAAGGAGAAACTGTATGTGGAACTGAGGCAAGTCTTGGCCAGGCAGCCTGGGCCTGAAGCCACAGAGCAGTTGCAGCAGTACCGGCACACTCTCCGAGAGAAGACTAAACAGCTGAAAGTAAGAGATGCCCTCTGCCTCTGCTGAGGGGCTGCCAGCCTTGCAGAATGACTGCACTGGGGGTCCTGGGGAGTGAGGCTTCAGGAAGATTTTCCATGAAGGATGTGCATGCCCTAGTAGATCAGATCAGGAAAATGAGGTTAATACAGTATCTCCTCAAGGAAGAACCAGTAGCAGCAAAAGAACTTTTTTTACAAGGAAATCAAAGCCATTTATGTTTCTTTTTTAACAAATGAGTGGGAATATATTGAGAATCCAATCTTAATTGTTATTTCTTTTGCAATGTATATTGTACTTGCAGATTTTACAGGGATGAAAGGAGAAACTTTTTCTAACCCCTTGTCACTAGAAGGGAGGATTTCCTGGTTCCGAAGAAATCTTGTAGAAAATTTTAAAAGTATGATATTAAAAAGTGATTCTTTGGTAGAATTCTGTGATACTCTATGAATAAGCTGTTCTCCACTTGTTCTTGCCTGCAAGAGAGATCAGTCTCCCCAGGAGTTCATCTACTTCTACAGCTCTTCTCTCTGTTGAAGTCATCATCTCCTGTTCACTGTATCATAATCACGTCTATACTAACCATGAGGAAAAAAATCCAGGAGCAGATGGGCCCTTAGGAAACAAAGAGGCTGTTATGCAAATCTTAGCTTTCATGGAGAAGAAAAACAATGTAGAAAATGTGAACTAAAAGCCAAAGTTTAGCTAAGCTGAATGTGATTTGAAGTTTTCCATACGGGCCTTATGTGTCCTTAATGCAGTCAATTGCTACTGTGTATTTCAGGCACAGTATGGTGTAGCATGCTGGTGTGCATGACATTTTGGGGTGCCAGGTCAAACTGTTCTCCTTTTGAAAGAAAGAAAACACACTGTGCATGCTCCTACTTTTCTGAAATTCAACTGACTTGCATGAAAGTGTGATTGTATTAGTATTTACACTCCCTGGTACTATTTTGCCTGTGTGGATTGAATGACTCCAGTTAATGGTGGATCCCTGTGAATAAAGTCCATTATTGTTAAATGATTCCCCGATTTATTATTTTTTAAGCCCTTCACTTTGGATTTTCACACAGATTTATGCCCCAGAAATTAAAAGCTAATGTATATATTAATACCATTCCCATGAAACTTGGAGCATATTTTACATGTTGTATTATGGTTAAATGGCATAACCTTAATTTTGTAAGTTGTCCTTAGGTAAACAGATGTGATGAAACATCATGATGGAAGAAGAGTTGTGTAGAACATGGTGATGTCTTACATCATCAAATATGACAGGAGGAAGTGCTTGTAAAAATACTCGCTTATGTGTAAGTGAAACTAACACCTTGTATTTCTGCCATTTGTCTTTTAGGTTTTGTCCTCAGAACTGAATATGTATGAAGCACAGAGCAAAGAATACAAACGTGAAATTGAAAGACTTAACAACGAGCTTCTGGATGTGAAAAAGAAGTATCTGGCTCAGAAACGCAAGGAGCAACAGAACAAGTATGGGAAAAACACAGTTTTGTCTACATAACATTCTGCATAAGCTATATTTTTATTTTTAGATGCTACTTTACCCTTGTGATAAGAATGTGGCCAAATTTGACTGAGATGATATAGTATTGTTGCCTAATTTTCTGAATTTTTATCCTTCATGTTACTCCATTCTGGTCTAGATTTACCGTGATCTATGGCCAGGACAAGGACATTCAGCAAAGATGTTGCTGAACGTGTTCTGCAGTCCAATTAAATTATTCATACCAATGAGATGGTGCTCAGAGGATGCAGATTAATGTCTAGTCTCTCAAACTGAAGCATAGAATTATAGAATAGTTTGGGTCAGATGGGACCTTTAAAGGTCATCTAGTCCAAACTGCTGCAATGAGCAGGGACATCTTTAACTAGATCAGGTTGCTCAGAGCCCCGTCCAGCCTGACCTTGAATATTTCCGGGGATGGGGCATCTGCCACCTCTCTGGGCAGCCTGTTACAACATTCACCACCCTTGTAATAGAAAATTTCCTCCTTATATCTACCCTTATTTAGTTTAAAACCATTACTCCCTGTCCCATTGCAGCAGGCTTTCAGACCTGCAGGCACACATTGCCAACTGATGTCCAGTTTTTCATCCACCAACATCTCCAAGTTGTCTCAGCAAGACTGCTCTTGACCTGTTCATCCCTCAGCCTGTGTTGATACAAGGGCTTGCCCTGACTCAGGTGCAGTGTTTTGCACTTGGCCTTGTGGAACTTCATGACGTTCCCATGGGCCCACTTTCTGATCTTGTCCAGATTCCTCTTGGATGGCATCCCATCCCTCACATGAGTCAGCTGCACCATTCAGATTGGTGTCATCTGAAAACTTGCTGAGGGTGGGCTTTACTTTTAAAAGGAAATTTCATAGGTTTCTGCAGTCAGATGATGTTACCTGTTACCAAGTTTTTCTGTATTCACAGAAAGTCTTTTGTCTTTCCACCCATTTCCAACCTCAGCCTGTCCCTTCCTGACACACTTAAGCCAACAGTTCTCTACCTTGCTGAATATAAATTGAAATTGCCTGTATCTTTTCTTCCTTAATCCTACTTCAGCCAGCAAATGATTGTGATGACTAAATTAGCAAAATAATCAGCGATAAACAATGACTTTTGTCCATCTGCGAATTGCACAATGTTACCTTAAGGTTTTGAATTCACAACAATTGTGCAGTGCTAATGGCCTTCCTGAAGCTTTAGGATCAGTATGTGAGGCTACCATAATGCCTGAAAATCCATTTCCACCAGCTAAGTGTACTCTTCACAGTAGTTTTGATGTTTCCATTTCGGACCTGGTCTCTTTCTGTTCATCAGGTGAGGGGATATTCACTGATGTTTTGTGGTTATATCTCGTCTAGAATTAATTCCTGTCGTAAAAACTCCCCTTGTTAGGGACATAACTGCTTTAAGGTAAAACAAAAAACGGTATGTGAGTTGATGGTTACTGAACTGGGGCATACTAATCATAGACAGTGGATATAATTTCATGTTGCATGTCAGTTAGTGCTGGATACACTTTTTATAGGTTCGGGGTAGATACCTGCCATTAGTGCAGCTTGTAAAGTTGTTGTTCTTGTGAACAAGTGTGTCTGTAGTGCCATGAGCCTGGTGTCTTTTTGACATCTGTGTTTTGGAAGTGCATTCAGATGCTGTTGGTGGTGCTTTTGCAGGATGGTATCATCTCATTTTGCAGGCTCAGAAGGCACCAACATTGTGCTGCCAGCCCTGGCTTGCACTTGTCTTGTGGCAGCTGAGAGTTGTCCAAGTGCTGGGTGGGCTTTGCTGTTCTCTGTGCCTCATTGTTTTGTTCCCCAGTCAAACCTGTTGGACGACATCCCACTTTGAAGGACACAAAGGCATAAGTGGGCATATCAATCCTGGATAACTGCAACTTCTGCAATCTCTAGGCTTAACTTTGTACCCTAAACTAGAAGTGCAAAGGAAACAACCTCGTGCAGTCTGCCTTGTCCAACCTGCCAATTGTGTGAGATATCTTTTGCTTTCAGCAGTAGAGGACCTGTTGTGTGGTCAAGTCCTTCCGCAAGGAGTCCTTCTCCCCTGACATACAGCCATCCCCTCAGGCTGGGCTGGACCGGCAGTGCCTGGTGTGTGGATGCCAATGAGCCAGGGCTATTTGATTTGTACTATCTCGACTGCTCTAAATCCCAGCTGACACAAAACCACTGAATTGATCTCTATTGTGTCGGCTAATGTTAACATCATGTCTGAAAGAAATGTAGCTGGTTTTGCTAATAAAAAGAGGATCTCGTCAGGACAATAGCATTAACAACATTATTGACTACCCTTGTATGAAAGAGAATTAATACTCTCAGATAGCCTTACATAAAGTTATCATCTAAAGCCTTTATTGATTTGCACAAGATAGCTTTGATTTGTGATTTAAAGGCTTGGTAGTGAACAATGCAGCTTTCTGTGTGGTGCTGAAAGAATATGACTGACAGCAGGAATTTAGTTTTATGTTCAAAATGAAAATTCAGCATTTAAGATTTTAGTCGTGAATCTGAAATCCTCTTTCTCTTCTCTCTGATTCTGAATGTTGTATTTCCCAGTTGTCTTATCCTTTCTTATTCTTTCTCTTCCTCTTCCTATTCTTTCCTTCTGCTTCTTGCACCCCTTTGGCATTACTACTTTTCCAAATTGCTTCTAGCACCAGGATTTCACTTTGATCTTGATAAGAATTGGTGAGAAAATATGAAGCTTAAATCCACACCAGAGACCTGATCCAGCAGTCCTATATATGTAAATAACTGAACTCAGGGATGTCAGTACTGACTGGGAGCTTTTGCACGTGACTGCTTGCACATTAATTCTGCATAATACATTGCAGTATTCAGTTGCACAGAATTTTCCATATTGATGAGCACATCTGTTGGTTGTCTCCATGGGAGCATAGATTCTGGATCATTTTCTCTCCACAAACTTGGAAGCCCAATAGTGAGATAGGATGAGCCATCTAAATACAGCATGTCAGCTTTTAGTGCTGTCAGCTGGCATATCCATTAGTGCTACATTGATACAATTAAAAACAGTTATAAATGGTTTTCATGTTTGTGTTCATCTGTGTCATCTTTTGGCTATTCTCCTACCTCTATACGGGTTAAATTTGGACAAGGATGCATAACTAGTCATCCTACAGGGTTTCTCTGAACTTCTTCCTCTCCTTATAGTTATTTAGGAACAAAGAGAAAAGTATTAATTTCAGGAAGTGTTTTATTTTCCCTTACTGGGGAATGAGAAAAGGCACTAATGTGGCAAAGCTAGATTTTGTAAAAGTGTGGTTGCACTCAAGTTTGTGTCTCAATCTCAGTGACTGAAATAAAAGTAGTGGCACGGACCTTCTTTGTAAAGACTTGAGGCCTCTGCTGTTATGATAAACTGGTATTTCATAAAGCTCCACTTGGTTAACCTTTAATATCTTGGGACCTCTCTCTGAAGCATCCAGCTATATGACAGTGAGTTTGAAATACTGCCCTTCGTATTTGTAGTGCTCTGCTTACTTCCCCGACCTTGTCAGTGTGGAACCAGCTAACCTTTGTTCCCTCCTCTGAAAGCCATCAAATTCAAGCTCTCCTGGATCCTCAGATGTAGCAATTCCTGGGGCTATCAGTGCATCTACAGCACACTGTTAGTTTTCTGCAGATGCCATGGACAGGGTAATTATCATTGGAATTTTGTTAAAATGTGAAGACAGATAACACTATATAGACATTAAAATTCAACAAAGGAAAAAAACCTCCCCGTTTTGCCTTTGATGAATGTAGCTGTTTGTTTGAAAACAGGCAAATTCTTGCTAGAATGGGATGGTGATTAGCAATCTCAAATCATGGAGCCCACGTACAAACTTGCTCTAATGAGGTGCTTTGACCATTTTGGGGAGTAGTGCAAAGAAAGCTCATTTATTTCTAATGTTTAATAATTCGAAAATCCATCAGTAGGCTTGTAATTAGATCCAAACAGACACCTAGTCTTGGTGGTTTAGTCTAACAGGCTTTAATCAACGTTTTTTTAATGATCTCTTGATCTGTGGTTGCCTCAAAGAATCTCTGGAGGACACAGATTTTCTTAGTTTGTAAACATCTCTGGGCTGCAGAATGAAATATGTGTTTTCTGTTTTTTTGTTTCTATTTAAAGGGAGAAGGGTAGGTCCTGCCAGGATATGAAGATGAAATTACCACCTCTCAAGACTGATGTACCTCACTTCACTATAGGGGGCTTTCCTTCAAGCAGACCCCTTCCCAAGACTGCAGCCTAGGAACTGAGTAATTACATTCCCATTCTCAGTTTCTTGTTAAACTCTTTTTATGGGTTGTTTGAGAAACTGTAATTTTAAAAGAGAACCAGAATCTACTGAAATCACTGTATCGCCTTCAGGAAATTTTTATATATTGTATATAATAAAATGGATTTTTACGTTGGAATTATGTTTTATATTGCATTTGTATTTCATACTGCATTTTATATTGGAATTAACCTAGGGGTTTTTTACAAACTGTGGACCAAATCTGCCCATTTGATGCCAGCAGAAGACTGCACTGATGTGAGTAGCAGAGATATTTCGTGTTCAATAATGTGTCTCTATTTATCACTGTAACACCACCAAATGCCTTTATATGTAGTTATTTCCCTTTTATCTACCTCTGTTGTAAGCACTCACTCCATTTATCTTCTGACTCAAAGCACCTAAAAAAAAAGAGAAAACAGAAAAGAAGAAAAATTAATAGGCTGATGTTTCAAGCCCTGCTGAGCAAATGCAAAATTAACAAGTCTTTACTTAGATGTACACATGTAACAGTTCTTTGTGTAGGAAGTATATAATGGGGTCTAGGCAGTGTTTGCTACAGTTGTTAGTAAGATCAAGGAAGTTTGTGGCCACGATGTACATTATTAAGAGCATGATTGTGTTTACTCTGGTAGATACAAAGTGACATAATTATGTCTGTTCAGCTGAAGAGACTCTGCACACTGAGTGGGACATGCTGTTCTTCCACTTAAATCCTTCCAAGCAGTTCGAACTTGGGCTCAAAACATGACAAACTTTATGCTTTAATTTCTAGACACTTGGGAATTTTTGTAACTTTCAGAAATTGTTTTTGTAATACAGCAGGAGCCCTCCAACCTTTTCAGCCAAAAGAGATATAATTACCCTTCATTAACAAGTGAAATAACAAAGTCACGGCATGAGGTGCTGAAGTGTAGAAAACTTTCAAGCTGTAAAATAAAATGTTTTGAAACTGATTTGTGAAAGTTTTTTTCCCGCCTGGGGGATAAAAATACTTGTCCAAAGAGATATGCTGATAAATATTTCACATGCACCAAAAATCCCCAACAAAAAATACCCAAACCAAAAACCTAAACCACCCTTTGCAGAGGTTTTGTTCTTTCCTCCGGTGGAATACGTAATTAAATATTAAAGCTTCTGTGGGAAACTTTAATGGAAGTGTTTATTTCAAAGGAATCAAGTTAAATACGACAGGGATCTACTTTGCTTTTACACAGGGGACCAGAACACTTAGTCATCAGATCCATTGTATTTTTCTTTTGTTCTTGAAATAGCTATTACTGCTTTTTGACTGTGAAGTGCATTATGCTAAAGTTATCATTTTAGGGCACTCATGCTATCAGAACTATCTTCTGTGTACCCGACTTGTCCTTGTAGTTAGAATAACTGCCAAAAACTGACGTGGGCACTTGATGAATCCCAAGTAGGTTTTGCTGAAGCTTTTAGAAGCTGATAATGGTTAAGGTCCCAAGTATCCAACCTGGAGCAGGACTCTGCTGTGCTTACTGACCCTGGCAAGTAATTTGTATTGAAATAGGCTGTCATCAAACCCAGATTTGTCAATTCTCATGAATGAGAGAGGCACAGTGAATATTCCCAGAATACCATTACTCTATAGAGAAGCAACTTACATATTACCCTCTAAACTACCCCCTAACTTATCCAGAGTTAATCCAAGTCTGTGTATATCTTTCACAGAGTCATTTAAGTTGAAAGACCTCCAAGGTCAAGTCCAACCTTTCACTGAACACCACCATATCAAATAGACCATGGCACTAAGTGTCACATCCAGTCACTTCTTGAACAGTGCCAAGGATGGTTACTCCACCACTTCCCTTGGTAGCCTGTTCCAATGCTTAACTGTCCTTTCATTGAAGAAAATCTTCCTAATATCCAATCTGAATCTCCCCTGGTACAGCTTGAGGCCGTATCCTCTTGTTCTGTGACTGGTTCCCCATCAGAAGAGGCTGACCCTCACCTTGCTACACCCTCCTTTCAGGTAGTTGTAGAGAGTGGGAAGATTCCCCCCAAGCCTCCTCTTCTCCAGGCTAATCTCAGCTGCTCCTCATAGGACTTACTCTCCAGATTCTTCCCCAGTTCCATTGCCCTTCTCTGGACTCATGGCAGCACCTCAATATCCTTCCTGATTTAGGAGTCCAGAACTGGACACAGCACTCAAGTTGTGGCCTTACCAGTACGGCCTCACCTGTGCTCTCATTTTCTATCTGTTTGTGGTCAAGGTTTAGAACAGTGGTCAGAGGAAAGAAGGGGAAGCCAAGCAGATAGAATCTGTTCCCTACTTGCATATATTTTTGAGTACACTAAAAAAAAATCTTCTCTGTCTTTAGATGTACTTAATTGTAGCTTGCATTTCACAAGTAAGAAGCTCCATCCATAAATGATTCTTGACATGAATTTTCCCAGCCTCTAAAACAGGCGGGATAGTATTTGTCTAAAGACTTGAAAAGGTGAATTCACTTATGTTAAATACACGATTAGTCTTCTAGATTGAAAAAAAAAATGCAGGGAACTGCAAAAACTTGTGATTTTCTCATGCAGCATGTTCCAGACTAAAGAGCTGGGAAGGGAATACAGTAAATTCCACCTACAAAGTACAAAAGCTTTTACTTGTTCATCCACAATTTGAGGCATTGAGATATGAATGTGTTGGCAACCATCTCTAATTTTAGTGCGTTATTTACTTACTGCCAGGGAAACTAAATTCACAGGTTAATTTGGAAAAGAAGAGTGAAAAAAAAGGGAAGAAAATATAGTCATCAAATTATTGCAAGTAACTTGCAGCATAATCAGGAATAGAGTAACTGCAGCCAGCTTAATTTATAGTGCTAGAGAGTGAAAACCATTTCTGAGTTCATATAATAGAACGGATTAAAGCACACCAAATCCCTTCCCCCTGGTCTATAAAAGTCAGGGAGCTTGAAAAATTGCTCTGGATGTCTGTGAACCCAGCTGATACTGGGGTGCTTTTAGTGTTCAAGGATTTGCCTTGCACAGCAGGGAAAGGCAGAGCGTTAATGAGAATATCATTTGTTCAGTCGCTGTTGCATTGTGAGCAGCAGCTCTGAAATGCTTCTCCAAGTTTTGTTGCAGAAAAATGTTAATTGAATTCTACTCTGTGCAAGATGTAAGCTTAGAAGTAGCGAGTATATCTTTAACTTTTTATTCCTATAAAGATACATGAAAAGATGGAGGTGAAGGGCTATGATCCATAGCACTTAAGTTAGAGGAAATCTTTCTTCACTTTAATTGCTTCAGATTGGAGCTTGCACAGTAAATCTATCCTGGAGTCTTTTTCAGTGAGCAAAGTATGTAATATTACTCATTTTCAGAGTTCTTGCAATATGTAGATAATATTTTAAGCAATTTCACATCTAACAAGCTCTGGTCTTGTCTGGCAGGTCTGTATTCAGTGTATTGCACAAGTGGGACACAAACAAGACACCATACACTGAACTATCAAGTTCAAATGTGGGAGCATGACCCTTTTGTTATCACCTATCAGCTACCAAAGACATGGCACAAGAACCCAGTCCTTAATTTACACTTGCTTTGTGAATTTTGAACAGCAGGAACACATACTGCATGCCCAGTAACAAGTCCTGCTGCTGTGAATCTGGAAACCTTTTGAGTCAACAGTGAAAAGCAGGGCATCACTCAGGCCTTGTTGTGCTGAGATCTACTAACCCCAGGACTTGGGAGGCAGTGAGAAAGGCTGGGAGCTTGGCCCACATAAACTTTTCCCGGCACCACAGAGCAGAGGTTTTGCTGTGACAGGAGCAGTAGGTTCTGAGCCCTGAGGCACTAATGGACCTTAAGGGCTTTGATCAGCACCCCTTGAGTGCCATTTAACAAGCTCCACCCTGCAGCTGAGTTACTTATGGTCTCCTGCCCTTTAGGGATCAGTTGGCTCTTGTTGTGCTCTCGCAGCAGGATGTAGGAACAACTTTAGTTCTCTCTTCTAAGTATGTCAAAGAGTAAACTGCCGCAGGACAGAGAGGGATGGAGCGCACAGGGAAGTGGTCTGTGGGTGTTGAAAGCCCAGGTGAACGAGAGGAAGGGCTTTCCTCTCAGACCCTGTGGGTAAGGAGTGGCTACAGAGGTGCCTGGCAGCATGGCCTAGAGCACTGTCTGCAGGTGGGTTCCCAGTAATTCTCTGACTTCACAGTTCCAGCTCTCAGGCTGCTGTTTTGTATCCTTGTGTTGGGGTGAAACTTATGTCCTAAAGATGTTGCAAAATAGAGTAAAGAGATCTTTGCCTTATTTTCTGCAAACCACTACCTGCCATCTCTGAAGTGTTCATGACTTTCTGAAAATTGGCCCATCCCAACTATCTTTACCTAAATTAGAGTCTCTAAATCATGTACATTTGTATTTAGGCATTTTAGCAATTGAGTATTATTTTCCTAGCAGGTGGTTTAGCTGTTGTGCCATCTCCTCTAGCAGAGTGTATTTTTAGCATGATTCTAAAAGCAGGCACTTGATTTTGATGCTCTTTCCATTCCTTACTTGAGTGCTTTGTAAGCAGCCCCACACAGATCAGCTGTTCAGTGTACAGAAAGATGTCAGGATCTCATCCCTTGAGCTTGCTTGAGAACCCCTGTTTTCCAAAGGGGAGGTGAAACTGTGCTTGTAGAACCCGTGGTTGTGAGGCAGCAGGGCAGGACCTGTAAGACCATGCCATGTGTGGCTGAGGTCAGAGCAGCTGCCTCTCCTCTGGTAAGCCTTACTTTTCAGCTTGCATTTTCCCTGAACTGGAACAACTATGTAGGTTTATTGAACCCACATACTTTTTAATCCATCTGCTTAATTAATTTGGTTTATGTACCTCATTGCAGGTGTACAGAGCTACTCAAACAAGTTGGAATGACTGAGGCTATGGGAATGCAATAGGCTCCAAACCTGCTGGGATGCTTGTCCTTTGATGCCTCTCTCCTGGAGAGTGCAGGGTGCTGAGCTTTCTGTTGGGGGCTGCTCTGCCTCCAGCAACCAGATCCTTGCAGGCAGTAGCAGGAGGAAGACTATCTGGAGGTGAAGGTGAAGTCCTGCCCCCAGTTCACCCCAGTGTGAAGGGGCTGAGTGGGAATCTCCAAATGTTGTACAGCAATTGCTGTAATGTGGCCACCTCCAGGGTAGGAGCTATACTGTGGCTGTCTCATTGAATCACATTCCCACAAGGATCATCAAGTCCAACTTGTAAGTGAATGGCCCATAAAGGATTGAACACACAACCCTGGCATTATTAGCACCAGGTTCTAACAAACTGAGCTAATCTCAGGGACATGATGCAGCTTGGGAGGTGGGTGTCCCCAGTGGGTGCCAATTGGGTAAGTGAGTGATCACAAGAAGGATGCCCAGGAGGGGAAGTGGCATCAATTCTTAGGATAATGGGGGTGTAATTGAAGAGGAGGAATCAAGTTCTGAATTCTGCAGGCTGCTGTGAAACAAAGGGGAAGGTAAGCTTTGCTCTGGTGATTTACCTTGGCTAGAAGCAGCATTTTCCTTAGGCTGTATTATCTAATGGTGGGGCTGTGATGCACACCATTAGTGCTGGCCTTCTGCAGGTTGGCTGCTGTCAGCCAAGGCTTTGGCAGTAAGGGAGCACATCCACGAAGATGTTTTTGACTTGGTTTTCAAGAGGAATTAATATTCTTGGTGCCTTTGTGAATCAAATAGCCCTTGCTTTAATTGCTGCTGGGGCTCCAACTTTCTCTGCTGCCTCACTGGCAGTGTGGTGCATCTCTCTCCTCTGAGAGGACAACCATGGGCCTGAATCTCTAAATCATGGGCAAATTGTGGAACTGTTTCTCAACCAGGATGTCTCTGTGAATTTTCTGTTTGTGATCATTCTTATCTTATAGCCTAAGTGTGTTCGAGAAGACCCTGTGGTTTTCAAGGAGGTACTGGATCCTCCAGGGATCATGAAAGGTTGGTCAGACTTTTCTACTAACAGTGAATTTTCTAGTTGCATATTCTATGCTGGCTTTAAGGGCAGTCACGCTCCCCTTTTCTGAGTTCCAGATTAGCTGTTTTCTTTTTTACTAATCTCGTTGGTTTGTTTTTTTGTTTATTTGGTTGGGGTTTTCTGGGGAGCACTTCAGCTTACCTAGGATCCAGAGAGGGGGGAAAAAAGGTGCAAAGGTTGTTTTGAAGGAGATTATTTTTGCAGGCTGGATCTCGACAGATCCATTTCATTCCAAGGTGGCTAGGACCCTCCCTTTCTGATGGTGGGTATTTTAACATGCCTAGGTGTGAAGTGGATATAACAACTGTGCTTTCAGGCAGTCTTGCCTATTTTAAACTTCACAGTTCTTCACAGCAAGAGCCATTTCTCAGGGCTTCTTCCTGGCAGAAAACTAAGCAGTAATTTAGAGCCATTTTAATCTGAAATGAGAATCTCTACATGGGGCTTGAATGCACTTCAAGTGAAGTATGTATTTGCAACTTCTGTTGATTCCTCTTAATTTTCCAAGTGTCCCTGTAGAAACAAGCATGTTTGTGTAGTGGCAAAAGACAGCAATCGCTCAGACTCATTGAGAACCACAGGGTGATGAAAGCAAAAGTACTGAGAGTGCTGTATTTGGCATCAGCCCTGGGATGTAGCTGATTAACATGGTTAACATTCTTTCCTACCAAAAAATATTGAGAAAGTGGCAAAGCCAAGCTCCTGTCTCCGCTCTCCATGAACACACTGAAATTTTATCCTAAGCACAGGGTATTTCTGGAGGAAAATCACATGTTTTGTTTAAAAAATAAATCAAAAAATGTTTATAGTGCTGTTCCCATGTCCTGCTAGAAAGCACAATTTTGTAGGACTGCTTTGACATTCATGTGATTATGCCAAAAGCTATTCCGAGGTAGCTGAGCAGCGGGAACTGACCACAGGTACTTAGCTGGCCCCAATTGCAGAATAAAATGTGTTTGTTTAAACCATCTTTGTCACTTCAAATGAAAAGGTGTCCAAAGCAGCAGTTTCAGTAAGCCTGGTTTACTTTGTAATCAGGGCAGGCTATGAGCAACCATGCTCGGTTACTGCATCTCCCCTGAAGGGTGAGATAGAGTAACTCACAAATTTGGTAACATCCTCAGAAGTGCTTGATTTGGCTCTGCAAAAGCTGTGCCTTTTTGCAACTCCCTTTAATGAAGGATGGGTAGAGCCTCGTGGTGTGGCTGAATGACAAGTGCAAACACCAGGGGCTGCCTGGGTAATAAACGTTCTTGCTTCCGAGTCCCCCTTTGAGCTACTTCATCCCCTGCAATTTCTGTGCTATAGTTCAGGTGTACTCCTGCTTGGTTGGTTAGGAAGACTCAGTGGAGCTCTAGTTTAACCGAGTGTACACAAGTCTTCCAGAAATTACCAAGTGTACACAAGTCTTCCAGAAATTACCAAGTCCCTTGCTGATTCAGGTGCTATAGAGGAAAAAGACAAGCAGACCTGAAATGTCTTAGAGCAGCCTTCTTTAACAGACCTGGATTGATTTATTTGCTCAGTGGTGAGCTATTTGCTAACTCCTGGTGCTTGCACTAGTCCTGAATTTGCAGCAGCTTTGCTTGTCATCTTCTCTTGCAAAAGTTACCTTCAAAATTCCTTGAAGCAACCTCTTTTGTGGCTTGTATTTGGAGTGGATCCTCTTGTCCTTGTTGCAGAAACTTATTTTTCAACTGGTATGCAGCACAGCAGAGGAGTTAGAGTGAGATGCATTAACTGAAAGAAGTGAGCAATTAAGTGAACTTTTTTTACAGGAGTCAACAGATTTCTGCCCGAGTACAGGAGCTGAGGGTTTAGTGTATTCCATTTGCAGCTAAGCAGACACAATTTCTACTTTGCTTTTAAAGTGGTGTGGGCTTACTGGATCCACATGTCATTTTATTTTGTTTTGTTCTCTGAATTTTATCATTGCTCCCCTCTACTTCTGCAGCTCCTACCCATCTCTCATGGTATGGACTGGTATCAGAAGGGTGAGATTCATAACCCTGGGAGATTTTATACTTCTGCTGGATGACTTGAGTTTTTTTGCCTAATGTGGGGCAGATGCCTGTCTCCACAAGGTACCAAATGGCCCCCATGTGTCCAGCTGTGTCCACAGAGCAGGAGATGGAGAGGAAGGGATGAGTTGCATTCTCCTTCCCCAGATGTGCTGCCTCTCCCCACAGCTCCAGCAGCAGCAGAGTTGGCACAGGGATGCTCGTGCCCAGGACTGCACACTCTGTTCCTTCTGCACAGGAACAGATGCCTGTGGTTTCCAGAGCTGTCAGTCATGCACCTTTCATAAGCACTAAAATTCAAATCAGGTGATATCAAGGGGAATTACATGCCAGCATTGCTTGTCTGATCAAGAGCTTCACCTTGTGCTCTTGAGGGGTATGTCTTGTAATTTACTTCAGGCTGAGGGATAACTGATTATTTTCTTTCCTATCTGCTTTCGTGCAAGCTAGCAGCCAGCTCCTGAGCCCTCTGCCACCCATCACACCTCCCCTGCCCATTCCCTTCGCTGGCACAGTACAGATTTCTGCTGGGCTTTGATCTAGTTTTTCAGCTGGGGCCTTGCTTTCTTCACTCCCTTATACTCCACTTGCTGCCAGTTTTGGTTTCCCCAGCACCATCCCATGTTCCAGGGCTTCACCTGCTTTGCCCTTGGATGCCTCCAGTCCTTAAACTGATGCATCCAAATAGCCTGGGGTCTGCCTGGAGAGAGAGTGGTGGTACTTACTGATGTACTCCAGATTTGGCTTTTGCTTTCATCCAGGCATCAGCCTTGTCTGAGTGGAAACTGAATTTGAGGAAAGAAGCTGGAAGCAGTGGCCATGTGCTCCCTTTAGCACTCTGTGGGCACCAGAATAAAGACAGGTCACTGAGGTTTTTGTTGTTTTTTTCTGGAGCTGATGATGGGAACCCAAGACTTCTAGTGCCAAATTTTGAGCTAAAATTCACATGAGCACAACACAAAGAGTATTGAGGTTTGTGATACAATTTTGCCTCTGATGTCAGAAGAAACAGCTTTCTCCTACTCTGGTGACACTGATTCCCTCCTGTCACCTGGGGGTTCTGTGCATGCACGGACAAATCCCCCCAAGGTAAGCCAGGCAGGGATGCTGGCCCACTTTGCAGAGTTCTCCTCTCCCCCTGCCTTCCTCTGCTCATTGCCAGAGGCCAGGTTTGTTGAGCAGCCAGTGAGGTTTACTTAAACCCACATGGAGTGGAGTGTGAAGAAAGTCTTCCTCTATAGGGCTGAGACAGTGCAGGGCAGACTTGGGAAGCTGTCTTTAGCAAATGTCTGATGAGAGAGCCAGCAATCAGCAATCCTAGGTGGAAAAATTAACCCTTCTCTGGCTTTTATTGCACTCTTGGAAAAACAGTAAGACTGGGATGACTGAACAATGCCTCCACTGGAAAATGTGTCTATTTAAAGTTCACACAGTGATGTGCTATGGGCAAAATGTTGCTCAGGGAGAAGGCAAGCATTGGGAGCAGAGATCCTCAGGGTGGATGAGAGGCTGAAATGTCGTCTCTGATATAAGTGTGTGATACCTTCCTCCCTCTGCTCTCTGAGCATCTGCAAGGCAGAGAAAGGCAAAGGTGTGTTAACATGCAAGGCTTACAGATCATGGCTTACATCTTCCTTGCTCTTGTGTTGGACTTATGCTGAGGAAGAAGGGAATTTGGAATAAAGGTGTTGCAATAGTTGCCTGCTCGGAGAACGGCTCTTGCCTGGGATCACAATATGCCATCACCGTGGAGTCATTCACCTGACCGCTGCAACACACTTCAGCTCCCCTGAGCTTTATCTGTCCCTTAGCAAACTTGCCCTCGCCACTGTCCTCTGGATCAGTGGTGCTGCAGGAGAAGGTAGGTTTCACAGAGCACATCTGGCTACAGACACGGTGAGGTCTGTAACAATATTTCAGCTTTCTCTAGCACATTCCAGATGGAGATTACAAGGAACAACCTCATTGTAACAACCTCGTTCAGAGGCTACATCACACATCAGAGAGGCAGCTGGAAGCACAGGGTGGTTTCTTTCCAGTAATGTGTATGGCAGAGTACTTTAGTGAAATATTTCAGGTGTGCAAGTTCCAAGCATCATCACAATTATCTCTCATCTTCTGGCCCCGCAGTGATGGGGACAGGCCTCCCAGCCCTGTTGCACAGACAAAGCAGTGGAGCAAAGCTGGGGAGATGCTTTGCAGGCAGAACCTGCAGCCAGGTTCCCTATATCAAGCACCCTGGCCCTGGGCATTTTTTCCCTTTGATTTACTCATGAAAAGAACATTTCAGTATTGAAAAGTTTCAATGCTGAGCCTTGGGCAATCCCTTGCTGGATTAGGATATTACAAGCATAGCTGTAAATCTACCAAGAAGTTTTTCAAGTCGCTGCTTTCCCTGTGGAATCAACACAGCAAAAAGCGACATCTAGGTGAGGCGCTTTATCCCTTTTTTGAATTTTTTCATCTAACACCCTTGTCAAAGACTTCCAGGCAGCTGCAGCTCGAATCATCCTGCATTTTTCTTGTGATTGCTTTGCCTGATATCATGGTGAGTATTCGTATCAAGTTGGTGCATGATAGATGGTTAGATTTATGCTGTATGTTGTGATCTGAGGGTATAAATGTATTTAAGTGACTTATTCAGCTTAAACACCAGCAGTATTTGCTGCTCTCTCATCAGCATTACAGGCAGAGAGAGATAAAATAGCAGTGGTAATTGTGGTGATGGAGTGTCACTGGCAAATAATATGAGCACAAAAACCATTTTTAGAGACAGATGGAGTACAACTCCTCTGTAATTTCTCTTGAATTATTTTTAGAATGGGACAGACTGAAAGCCCCTTGAGGAGAAGGGCAGCATGGAAGGTAGGAAGGGCTGTGAGCCTGAGCAAACATCAGGACTTTGAAGAGTTTATTGCTTATTTAAAAAAAAAAAAAAAAGTAGACAGAAGAAACCAAAAAGTGAAAGATCTGGCAATCCTAGAAACATGAGCTATTTTCTGGGGAAACTGCTCCCAGAACTGGAGCAGAGTTTAGTCAGTGCTGTGGTGATAAATGCAGCCGTCTGGATCACAGGATTGTAACCATAGCTCAGGGCTGTTCATAAATCACTGTGGTGCATTTATGGCATTTTTATGCCATCTCCCTCCTTTAAATTTAATTTACTGTGCAGTTCAGTTGCCAAAGCCCCTTCGGCCCCAGCTTTCCTGCTCCATTTGCAGTGTTTAGGGGTGGCAGAAACTGCCTCTCCTCTAAAAGGACTTTAACCCAGTGCTCATCTTGCTCCCAGCCTAGATCTGCCAGAGGGATTTGGGCACTCTGTTTTATGACTGCCTTTAGCAACTCTGCTGCTCCTTGTTTTTTACCTGGTGCTTCCTCAAGAGCC
The DNA here is from genome assembly GCA_013399895.1 of Serilophus lunatus. Classification (NCBI taxonomy): domain Eukaryota; kingdom Metazoa; phylum Chordata; class Aves; order Passeriformes; family Eurylaimidae; genus Serilophus; species Serilophus lunatus. Next base: position 159,669 of record VXBA01001255.1, read on the forward strand.
AAGTGAGCTCTGGAAACTGGGAATATTGGGAAAGGGCATCATTTTCTGCACTGAGTGTGAAGCTGCCCTGCTCCCATAGGATGGGGAGATCTCTGGGGTGGGTGAGGTGCTTGTTGGTTAAATCTTCCTCCCAAGAAGCACTAATAACCCAGCCTTTAGTTTAGTGCCTTGCTGCACAGAAGGTGTTGAATTATTTCTTGGTGAGTTTAGGATGTTGTTCTCCAATCTATGCTCGTTACCTTGGATGGTAAGTACTGAGTGGGAGAAGTTTCCAGCTGGTTTTGGTGGGAAGCTTTTCTTAAGGCCCAGTGTGTTTCCAGGTGCTGAGAGGGTGGAGGGAACACATGGAGCTGGGCTGTGCAGAAGCAACAATCCCCCACATCCAAATAGTGTCAGTTGGGTACAATAAATTAGGAATGAGAAAGAAAGGTGTGGTCAACCTTTCTGGCATGGGGGGTGATCATGAGGGAGCAAACATGTTTCCTCTGTGATATGTGGTAGTTTTTATCAACTGGATGACATTTTGCCTTGCTTGGTGAGCAGGGAATAGAGAGTGACTAATGAGGAGCTGGAATAATGTAAAGTCAGGGACTCCTGGGAGACACACGAGGAACATTTGGACGTTCCTAATACCTCTCTTTGTCCTAGATCCCCAAATTCTCTTTTCTGAAACTTCACACTCTTCCTCTGAATGCTGCTGTACCACTCTTGTCTTCTCTCCCCTCCTTGTGCAGTTCCTCTGCACTTCCATAGCACAGCAATAGTGGGTTTATGTAAGGAGCTCTGTTGCTTTGCTTGTTGCTGCTTCTCCTGCTCTGCTGGCGAGGAGGCAGGATTGTGCCTATGATATATCTCGGTGTCTGCTGTTGATCCAGCCAAGTGTGTGTCAGAAGGCCAGGCTCTGGACAGGAGTATAGAGCCAGGGTTAGATCTTCCTTGGTGTAATCTGTGATCTGCTGGGGTGCTCTTGGCTGTTACTGCTCCTTTTTGGAGCCACTTGTGGTGATGTTTCAAAGGGTTCTGCCTGTGTCATGGCTGCCATCACAATCATTGTACCAGGTTCTGAGCAGCTCATCTGCAATTTCGTGGGTGAGGGTGACCTTTGCTCACTGAAGGTTATTGCCATTGCTGGGTGGGCAGGCACCTGCTACAGTAGGATTGATCCTGATTCATTCTCGAGCTTATGGCACTTGGTAAAGCCACACTCAGGTAAGGAGAGCTACACCTGAACCCGTGCAACAGCTGAATTTGATGGCAGTATTGGCAGCAGGATGTTATAGGGACAGGTGCAGCTCTGAAATGTCTCGAGTGCTCTGGGCTGATGTCTGCAAGCACAGAGCCTGCAGCCCTGCTCATGTGATGCCAGTCTTCCCTTCACTGCTTGATCCACTGTGCTTTTCTTGTAATAGCTTTTATGGGACTATTATTAAAGGTTTGGTGCAGGCTGCCAGTGCCTGATGAATTGGTTGAGTGTTTCCAGTATAAAACTGGGTTCTTCTTTTAGAGTGCAATGTGACAGCGTGGTGATTGTATGCTGCAGAGGAAAGTTAATCAGGGATCTTTTTGGAGGGAGAAGAAGGGAGAATGAGGTGTGCAGCAGGTTTAGTGCAATGTGGAGCATCTTCCTTTTGTTCTGGAGCTGCAAAGGCTTATCCCTTGTGCAGATTACCAGCCAAATGTTCAGCCAAGAGGCAGCCTGACTTGCAACAACCTTTTAGCATCAACGATTTAAAATGATGCTCAGAGATGATGCTAAAGATGATATGAAAGAGAATGAGCAAAAGGTCATGGGCAGTGGATGAGCCACCAGAATAGACGTTCCTTGGCCACAACCAAGTTCGAAGTGTCCAGGACTCTGCTTTTTGAGTTGGATGAGAAGAGGATCATTGCCCTTCCCTCTGAGAGCATCAGACTCTGGTGAGTGCTCTGATTTACATGACTTCTGTGGACACAACATACCATCATCCCACATGATTCCTTTGTTGAGGTGCCCTGGCTCCCTCTCTGTATCAGAAGACCTCTGGTCCTGCAGAGGAGCTGTGTGGGTGATGGGACTTTGAGTACTGAAGCATCCTCCTGGATCTGCTCTGCCATCCTGGGGCAGATTCGCTGCTTTGGAGGCCTCTGCGGGGAGGAACCAATTTGCTTTTTTTGCACCAATTGTCTTTATTACTGGTCCTCTTGTAGAGTATCCTTGCTCCATTGTTCATTCAAGAGTGGTCCTACATGTAGACAGATATTATGGGATGGGAAATAACAGGGAAATTGCTTCTTGAAGCAAACAGCATGATTTTTTTATTAGAGAAGTACCATTAGTGAGAGTCCTAAACTGCTTCACATGAATGCTGCTGTGCCAGGGCAGGCTCCTTCCTAGGTCTGTGGTGCATAGCTCCCTGGTTCTTGCCTGGAGGTGAGCAGTAGCAGCAGGGGACTTTAAGACACCCACCACATTGCTCTCAGATGAGAATTGGCTGCACCATGTTGTTGTTGACAGAATTACTCCTCCCTGACTGCTTGGGCAGGGGCACAGCACACACATGTTCTGAATGTCACTTTTCTTAATTTAACCAAAAGTGGTGTTAAGAACACAAGGAAAACATCACAGCTATGCCAATGTGCTGGTCCTCAGCACTGCTCTGTGTTTAGGATGGGAAAAAGCTCTGATTTACAGAGCTGAAGGTATATTTCACCATCTTCTTATTTTTATTTTATTTTGTTACATTTTTTCAATTATCCCCTCCAGGGCTACATTTTTTGTTTAATATCTTCATTTTTAAAGGCAAAGTCATTACTGTTTTGGAACTATGAGTAGGTTTTATTTTTATTATTTTTTAATACAGCAGTCATAAGCAATTTTAAAGCACTGCTTTACTGTATAAAATGATCTTCCCTTATGATTTGATGTTGATACTGCATTCTGATTTATTGTGGAGGACTGCAGCAAATGACATAAATACTTAAAAGATAATAGTGTTGGTGATGGACGTATGGGTAGCGTATGCACAGCACATATTTAAAAGACAGGATGCATGTCTGCTGCCAAGATTTCCTGGTGCAAACAGGGTACAGTGGTAACTACATCAGCCTCAGCCTGAAGGAGCTGTGATCTTCCAGCCTTGATTTGGGTGCTTGACCCAAAGTCAGCCTGGCACCAGATTTAAAGCAGATGGCAAAAGTATTTGGATCCTGTCTCAGTACTGGGCTCTGTGGGTGGCTATAAGGTTTTAGCTGAGGCCCAGATGTGGAGGATTTAGTGAAAGAGAGGGAAAGGGCAGAGATGTGGGAGCATGGAGGAGCAGCAATAGAATGTCAGGGCCTGTGGCAGAAGCCAGGGCTGAAGGACCAATTATATTTCTATGGAAGGGCCCTGGGCTTGGTCCGTTACCTCCCCCTCCATTTCCTTCTGTTGCTGTGCTACCTCCTATGCAGCCACCACCCCAACAAATGTTTTGGTGGGCTCAGCTGCTGCGTTGTCATTAACATCTGATTTGTGGGGAGATAAATGTGACTGACAGCAGTTATTATCTCTGCTAAAAATAAACACAGACTTTAGCCAGTAATATAATTTTTATGCTTTCATGCAATGTAAGTTGTTGGGGGAGCCCTGCTGTCAGTGGCTGTGTGCACCCCTCTGCCCTCAGTGAGGGCAAGAAGACTGGTTTTATTTCTTGCTTTTGAAGCAGGACTCACTCACTTGTTTTCTGGCTCTTCTGTCATGAATGTACACCAAAGTATGTTATGTGGAAGCCGTCACAAAAAAGGGTTTGAGGGTAGGAGAGAAAAAGAGATGGTGTGAATAGGGGGAGAAGAGGGCAGGGGGCAGGAAAGTAGGGAGGAGCAAAGGGAAAGAGACAGGATGAGGATGTGTTTAGGTGAGCAGGAAGGCTGCTTTGTGCCTTTACAGTCTGCCTAGAGAGATAGTGAAGGAGGCCAGCCCTCTGACCGAGCTGCTGTAAGGGAATCAATATCGCTGCCCCTTGCAGGGTAAGGTTGCCCCAACTCTGTGGCTGGAGCTGGCTGTGCACTAACTTAAGGATTTCCCTGTGTTGGGTGACCATTTTTTGGGGAAGGTCTCAGTGCTCTGGCATTTGATCTCTACTGAAGTTGGTTGATTATGAGGTTATGTTATTACTTTTTTTCCCTTTCTGGTGGATGAAATGCAGATCGGGCAGTGAATGTGGTGATGGTGGTGGTGTGTTTGTTTGTAGTTTGCATCAAACCTTTTTGGTATGCAAATTAAAAGTGCAGATTCTTCTCTGGCCTGCTCGCACCTCCCAAGCTCAGCAGCTCGAAGTGGGGCAAACTGCACTCGGGTAAGTTGGAATAGTTTGAGTGACTGCACTCAGCTCAGCATATCCAGTTTCAGATTCCTGCTGCTCCAGCATCCCCAGAGAGCCCCAGTGCAGGGAAGGGGCTCACCATTTCCAAGAACTGCAATCCTGCAGCTTTACCCCTCCCATAATCAAGGTGCATTTAATATCCTTCAAGCTTTGTCTGCCTCAGCCCTGTCTCCTTCAGCTTCTGTGTTGTGATGAATTTAACAGAGTTGACCTCCTCTGCCTTTGCCCCAGCACTAAGTATCCCCTGAATGGAAGCTCTGTGCAAGGAGTCGGACATCCTGCTGACATAACCCTGGGCAGAATCTGTTTTATAGCCTAAGGACACAATTTAAAATGTTTTATTTATGTATTCAGGGCTTCTCCATTAGAAACATTGAATTTGCATAGAAGAGTAATAGACACTTTCCTGTCTTTGTAGAGGATTTTTGTAGTTGTTGTAATGTTTCAGACACTTACATTATGATAAGGGGCAGGACTATTAAAACAGAAGGACGAAATCTTGGCTGTCTCCCTGTGAGGTACTTCAGGTTCAGTACAAACTGTTTAAGTAATGGCATACCTCACAGTGCTGCTTCATTTTCCTGATTCTCAATGAGTTGAGACAGCAAATACCTCACCAACTGTGGAGGCAGTGGCAGTCTCGTGCAACATATCTAAGGATGATTAATCCTGAGAAATAGCTTGGCCATTTGTCTAACTCAGGTTCCAGCGGCTGTATTGGGTTGTCTGGGCTGTGCAAAATGTAGTGCAAGGGAACTGCAGGCAGGGCAGGATGCTCAGTGCTGGTGTCAGCTCATCTCTGCTGACTTGCACTGGTATAAACTCCAGAGCAGAAGAGTGCTGGACAAAGAGCAGGTAATTGAGGGTGTCAGGAGTGGACATCCTGTCCAGTGTCCTGCCTGAGTCAGCCCAAGTCCAGGGGCAAATGGCAAGGAGCAGCCTTTTGCAGCCTCTGAGGTAGCTCTTCTTCATCCTCTAACAAACAGTGCCAAGGTGTGTCAGCACACCACAGTTTAGCACTTCCAAATGTCTGATTTATCTCAAAAGGATTATTTAACCCCTATGAGACTGAAGTAAAACCTGTAGTGCTCTGTTCTGTTCTTTTTCCCTCTCCTCCTGATTTGGTGCAGCTGGGCTGTCCTTTCTTGTGTCCTGCCCTGTATGTCCACTTGGAAGCAGGAATTTCGATAGAGGTGGTAGATAGTGCTTTCTAAACAAAGCACCCTGAGCCCAGGAAGATCATAAGCTTTATCCTGAAGATGCTGTGCATACATTTGGTGAACTGGTCACTGCAACATGTTTCTTCATTGCCCAGTATAGCAAAAAGGTTGAGGTTGAAACACAGGAGATGGTCAATCCCTCACCATCACTTCTGTGGAGATGGCACATTCAGAAGACTGGCTTATGGAGGATTGCAGCAGCACCCTGAAACCCAGGGCTGCAGCAGAAGTGCGAGACAAACAGGCATAACTAGCGCTGTCCCCAGATGCTCCAGGGTTTTTTCCTCTGGTGACATCATGCACAAGCAGAAGGGACTGATGCCATGGCAGATCTAGTTTCTCCATACTCAAGGCAGGTGCTGATTCCTCTACTCCAGCAGTGTCAGAGACTGTGGTGCTCCTTTTGGTGTTAAAGATGTGACAGGACTTATCACATGAATGCTGTAATCATGGCAGGCGAGGAATGGCTGAGGAAAGCTGAGTGCTGGGAAAGGAAACATCTGCCCTCTGTGCAGCAGCTGCTTTTCCCTTTACCTTCTGGCTCAGAAGCTGCTTCCCATTGCCATGCAGTGCAGTGGACGTGCTCTGAGCTCCTTGCGCTGTGTTCAGCCCTAAGTGCATGGAGGACTGTGACCTCCTTCACCTTGCTGGGAGGAGATCACACTCCAGGGCTCCCATCTTCTTCTAGCCTTATTCTCTTATGTGCCTTGTAGGGGAGCTATTGGCAGATTAAGACTGAGCTGCTAAAGCAAATGATTTCATAACTTCTCCAGGACCTTGCTCTTTATTTTGATTTCCTCCTCCTGACGTGTCTGTTGGGGGTAGAGGCTATTCAGGCATTCGAGCCCGTGTTTTGACCTGTTGTGCCCATCCCTCTGCTGATAACTGCTGTTTCTGAGAGTGCAGAGAGAAAGCAGAACCATTCTTCTGCTTCCCTCTGCAACTGACTGAAGGCAGAAAAATGCCTCTATTTAATTGCTAGAGATTAGTTTATTCTGGGTACTTGTGGGAGCCTTATGAGCTTCAGAGCAGCCCCTTAAATGTCTCTGTGCTCATAGAGAGTGGGGAAGCTTAAAGGGAAGTAGGAGACAGGGAAAACAGAGTGGAACAGAGCAACTCTCAGAGGTCGGAAGATTTTGGAGAGGAGGCTCTGCCACTGGCTGTGTGCTGAGTATAAAGAAGGACAAAGCTGCTTTCTCCAACCAGCCTGACTGTGCTTCAACACTGGCTTAGCCAAAAGATCCCACAGAAAGCATTTGGGTGCAGACAGAAGCTAATCATGCTGTTTTAATCTTCAGTTCACCTAATCTTCTCCATTGATGTTTCTACAGCCTTCTCCTTTCCTTTTAAAATTAAGGCTATTGTTTTTCCTCTTGGGGAACTGCCACTATAGAAAGCAATGTTGGAGGCATATAAACTTTTCTCTGTCACTTTTTAACTTAAAAATACAGTCTTTATGAATGATAAATAAATTTCATAGAAACTTCGAATATTATCACAGCTGGCTGGGAGTTTTCTGACTATATGCATTTTGGCAGAGTATGCTGGCTTGTTGAAACTGAAACACCTCAAATACATGTGCTAATTTTAACAAAACTTGCAATGTCGAGGTGCTCTCAGCTCCATGACAAAATGTTTGGCTAGAAAGTGAAAAGGAGTAGGGGCAGCTAGCAATGCTCTGATACTGGTGTGTTTGCTTATGATGGGGGATGTTTTGGCCAGACCAACCATTGTAATGCTGGGTGCCTTAAGAAACTGGCTTGGTGATGGGAAGGGAGTGTTCCCTTCAGCTGTCATTGAGCCTCAGTCCTGTTTCATTACTTGTCTCTTCTGTACAGTGTCTGTGGTATTGTAATATAATGTAATGCTGCACTGGGATACATAAGTTCCTCAAGTTCTTGTGGAGGCAGCAATCCGTGGGTCATGTGCAGCTGCATCACAATGTGCCAGTTTCTGTAAAACAAAGATGCCTTTTAAGGACAAGCTAGGAGGACATGATGGAGGGATGAAAAGGAGTCAGGGGGCAGCTGCAGAGAGAATGCCACTGGAAAGGCTGTTCTTTGATTTGAGGTTAAAAGCAGATTTCTGTGCATTTCAGCAATAAGCCCTGTTAAGTGCAGCTCTAGGCAGCCTGGAGCTCTGTGACAAGCACTAATTTTGAGAGATTGTTCTTTGCTGATGGACAATTACACACCAATCACAGCAGGAATCTGAGCATGGCTAATGTAAATGGTCTGGCATTTTGCTATTCAGGAAGTAATGTTTTTTATTTGTTAATGTTATAGAGCATTTACCCTGTACAATAAAAGTTTAGATGTTCTCCCTAGGTTTCATTATTTTTCAGATTTATTCAGTAAAGGTAAGGCTGAAATACAGGGGCACCAGTGTTGTTTTTGGAAAATTACCATTTTAATGTAGGTAACCACTCCTGTGCATGCCACCTGTAGCACCTGGAAGACAGGCTCTTGTCTGAGGCCTGTTCCTGGTGCGTCTTGAATTGCTAAATCCCTCTGCTGAGTCCCGCTGACCAAGAGGACCTGTTGGTGGCTCACAGCCCATGGGACCTGCACCCAAACAGCAAGATCTTTGTGAACACAGTGTCCTTGGGACACTGCATGTGTCATCATCAGATGGAAGCCGTAGGGTAGGTGGTAGAGAAATTAATATGTCTGAGACATTTTTTTTCCTGGTAATGTACTATAGGAATGAGAGGTTTTGGACAAAGGTTGAACTGAGCTGATTTTTGTCTGTCTGTCAGAGCTGAGAGCAGTTTTGACATTCAGATGTTGCTCTGTTTGTGGGTAGTGCTGCTGCTCTCACTGAGGAGCACTGCCCAAAGGTCAATGCTATTTGCCACGAGTGCAAGACTTCATACAAATTATGATGCTATGGCTCCGTGCTGTGAATTCAGCTACAAAGATCTCATTGGTATTTGGAAAATATTTGACTGGACATCTGCCTGGAATTCTTCTCTTCTCTCCCTCACTCAGGGAACTGGTTCAAATATCTAAAAATTTGGTTTGAGTGCTCCAGACCCTGCTTGAGGAAATAATGACACTCAGGGGTGTCCCGCTGCAAAACTGGCTCTCAGACACCTCTGGTGACAAGTGCAGGAGAAACAGTGGAGGCATCTGGGGGCAGTCACTGCTGCACTGTACAATATGGTGCCTTTTTCCTACTGTTGTTGCATCCCAGTGCTGGATGAACTGGGGTCCAGCGTAACCACACGTGACTAAGTAGGCTAATCAATAAATCCTTGGTTAGTATGAAACATCTGTCTTCAAGGGAATTGCAGTTCCTTGCACCAAGGAGTCCAGCCATGAGCATCCAAATTCATCTGAGAGCAGCTTGTTAGTAGCACCTAGATACTACAGTAATTGGTGAGCTATAAATACCAAAGGCAGACATAATATTAAACAGGCTGTGTCATCAATTAGCTAATGACAAAAGCATAGAAACATTGGATAAAAATAACCCGTAATAGCACAATACTTTCTTCTTACTCCCCTCCTACTCCCTCATCCCGAAATGAGCAGCTCTGGGACACCTCATTTTTTACTATTAATAATTTGGGAGCTGTAACACTCTGTGTCAAGCAATGTCTGGTCTGCAAAACATTTACTTTTTCAGATTGCTTTACACTTCCAGGAAGTAAAGATGATAAAAACAAGGGGATTTGATGCACAGGATTGTTTCAGGTAATGAAGTGGAACCTGTGGCACCGTTTCTAAATGGAGTTTGTTTAGTTCAGTGGCAACATCTACTCTTCGTGTCTGTGTGGCACAACAAAGAGCGCACAGGCATAAAGGCACGTAGGGTGCTCTCAGAAACATATTTTTACATTAATTCCTGAGCTTGGATTTGAAGCTGTGGATCAGGTTCCACAAATGAGTCTCAGATCAATAAAACCTGGACTAACCCTGTTGGAGACAATGCAGCGTCAGTCTGCCTTGTGCACAGCAGAGCCCCAGTCCACTACTTGGTGCTACAAGTCGATAAATGCTGTCATGGATGGAGAATTCTGGCGCCAACAGTAGCCCCCATATTTCTCCTTGTTTATTCCCCTGGGCAGAGGGTGCATTCCCCACACCACCCCTGAGAAGCCCTGTGGCAGTTTTTTGTTCCATAGAAATGCACGGGGCCTGCCCATCACCAAGGAGCAAAGTCCCTTTCCCTCTGGATGTGTCTGTTACAGCTGAGAGCAAGCTTTGTGAGGCACGGAAAACTGCAGCCAAACCTACATGGCTCTGGTAAGGGCAGAGAGCAGATTTCCTTCATTATTTTTGTTTTTTTTCAAAACTGCCAAGCTTAAATGATTGTGGAGGAGGATACAAGCGAAGTGGAGTGCAGATAGACTGACCCACAGACAGTGTGAGCATGCAAATCCTGTTCTTGAAGTTTATCAGCCCAAGAGAACCCCTTAGCAAATTTCCAGGAAATAAAATGGAAACATAGAGTTCTCCTGAGTCTCTGTCCCAGCCATTAACACCCTTATCAATCTTTTTCCTTTTGGCAAAGATGTTCCGGATGTGAGCGGGTGATCTGAGAGCTGGAGTCTGGGGACCTTCTCTCCCCTCTAAGTTTCTCTCTGTGATTTAATAATTGCTCAGGATCCTTTATATAACCAGCAAGACAAATGAGCCATGACTTCCTGTGGATTTTTAAGTAGGTGCAGAGCTGACTGGCAGGCTCTTGGTTCACTCACTCCCTGTCTCTGCAAGTCTTGGCACCGCTGCGTGTCCAGGTCACTGCCGAGCTTGTCCCTGAGCTTCACATGCAGCCTGAGGTTCCCTGTGGTCCCCAGAGAAAGAATGAAGGTGGCTTTTGGGACCCGCCTTTAATCATGTTTTAATGCATGATTAGTGTGTATCACAACAAAAGTGGTTCCTTCTACTCTCTGCTCTGTCCCAGCTATTTTTTTGTTTGCTTGATAGTGCTTGCAGCGACAGTTTAAGATTTGGGCCATGTGGATTAAGCCCTAAAGCAGACTTTGTGAGACACTGGGGATGAGGATTCACAGAGGAAAACTTTCTGCTAATCTTTCCAGTTCTTTGGTAGTCAGGGAGCAGCCATCTCCTCTGCATAGTGATTCAGAGAGGCTAAATTAAGCTCTTTCTCTGAATCAGCCTCCGGGGCAGCTCACTCTGCAGTTCCCATCTCTGCAACAGCCCCAAGCACTGCAGCCAAGCCAGGGCTTGAAGCCCAGAGCTGGTCAGATACAGCTGCAAGGAACAGGAAGCTTGGGGTGCTGCAGGTCCATGGGGCTAGGGCTAGACCGTCCCAAGGGATGCACCTGCTCCCCAAGGGAGAAGGTCTCAACCATGCTGTTATTATCATCACATGCTGGTCATCAGGAGAATCAGGGATTCCTCAGAAAATCCGTGGTTTGGGGAACGTCCTGGTAATTCTTTTTCATATTTGGGAGTAGTTAGGAGTTGGGAAACCTCTGCATAGCCAGGTGCATTGTCTGTGCACCTTTGAGCTGAGCAACTCGAGAGCAAATAATGGCTGAACCTAACCTTGAGGGGAGAAGAGAAACTGCCATGATGCAGTTCTCATCTCTGCTGAAATTTTCTGCAGTTGTTTAACAAAGTCAAACTCAGTCCACTGCTATTTAAATAACAAAATTGCAATCCAAATGTTGAAATTCAAACATTTTGACTTTCCCAATCTTTTCAGGTTCATCTCCTAGTTGTTTTCACCGTCACATTTTCTCTCTTCCGGGTTGTGGAGATTAAGACAGAGTTTGAATGGGATATCCTCAAATACCTCAGCTTTTGAAAATGGAAAGAAAATGGCTTGTTTGATTGTTTGCTTGATTCTTTGGGAACTTCCATCAGTCTTTAGGGGAAAAAACCAAACAAACCAACAAAACCAAAACAAAACAACTTTCAAATATTGCACACTAAATGCTCTGTTTTTTCTTTTCCCCTGGCTGAAATACCTACCTATGCACAAGAAGCAATGCCCTTGACTCATAGTGGGCAGCTTGTGCTCACTAATGGGCAGGCTGGAAAAGCTTCTAAAGAAAGATTCTGACTACCTTGTGCTGTTGGGAATACCCAGGCTCATAGCATATCAAACCAAGAGAGTGGAAAAAATGGTGGATAAGTGAGAGAAAAGAGCAGTGATGGGCACAGACGACGACGATGAGAGGATGGAGCCGGCCTGGAGGGAAGGCTGGGAAGGGAGTGAGGGTGCGAGGGTCTTGCCAGGATTTGCTGCTTGGCAGCAGTGGGAGCTGCAGCTTGTTCCCAGGAGAGCAGGCGGTGACTCCTCTCACCGCTTCTTCTTCCCACTTCTGGCTTTTGTGAAGCTCTAGAAATTGCAAGCGGGGGTGATTTAGTGTGTCACTGCTGAACACGGGAGGCTTTGTGGTAATTAGCTTACTGCTAATTAGGAATATCTTTGGGTATTTCTTTAGAGGAAAGCACTGATCCATTTATAACAAGTCACCTCTTGTGAAGCAGTTATCTGAAATATGTTTTTCCTTTTCTATAGAAAGAATTATCTTTTTTAATTTTTATATCAAAACATGTTGAATATGCCTGTCAAAAGTGATAGGTCTTTGTAATTTAAATGTTGCGAACATATCCTGTGAAATGTCTACAGTAAGTCTGAGTTTTATTAGTTTAAAAAAAAATTAAAAGCTCAAAACGCAAAAGCAAGAATGACTAACTCCTCAGAGTATAAAAGGGACATTTTATCTTCCTAAAACTGTGAGAAACTTTTGAAATTCAGAGGCCTCTGTGCATACACGTTTCGATGTAAATACCACAACACCCATGGCTTTTTGCCTTGTTCTTTTTTTACTGTTGACTTCCATGACTGGCTTCATGTCTGAGTGATGGAGGTGATGCTGGTCTCTTCCTTGCTTGAGTATGAGAAACAAGGTTAACACAGGAGTTGCTTGGGAGTGCTACCTGTGACCTTTGTGTGTCCAGCTCGCTGCCTACTATGAATATCGGGCTGTTAAACTGTGAATATTTTATATGTAGCCAAAAGATGGAAATAGAGCTGGTGTCAAAGCTATTTTATGTGCAGTGAATAGGAATGACTGTGGTGAACTCTTACGTCTTGGTTCCTCTCTTCAACCATTGCTTTTTGCTTCACTGTATTTTAAGTAACAGATTCGTAGTAGTGCTGAAAACTGATCTGAGATGTGTGGACACTGTCACAGTCTTATTTATTCTCAGATATATTAGTTATGGTACCAATATCCTAATCACAGAGGTTTCTATTCTGCAGGGCAGTGTGGTGAGAGGGCAGTCAGTGCTGTGGGCACTGCTGGTCGCTACTGCCCCATCTTTTATGTGCTTCTCCAACCTGTCTGATTGTGGCAGCAGGTTCTTCTTTCTCCTTTTGTTCGTAGGCTGCAGAACCAGCCAGGGCAGGGACTGAGTCTTTGGGCCAACTCCCACACTCTGCAAGTGTAGTGGTTTAACCCGGNGATGGGGTTTACTTGGGTTGAAGAGGCATCCACATGCTTCCAGCTCTCTACTAGAAACCACTCCCCACAACTTGAAGGGAGAAAGCCAAATGCCATCTTGTTTTCTAAACCCTTCTAACAGTGATGATGGCAAGTTTGGCTGAATAAATTAAAAGACTTAAGAACTCAAAGTGGGATGTAATGTTATTTGTGTTTTAAAAATACATGCCACTTTTTACAATGTTTTCATATCTCATTCTCTTTAATTTCCTTCCTGGAAACTGTATGGCATACTACTCATTGCTCAAACTCAAAATGGCATTTTTATCATTGGTGCTGTTTTAAATATGTTTGTCAGTAAATTCTTCTTATTTCCCCCTTTCTACCCACCCCGGGCTTAAATAGCTCATAAACAACAATAAGATCAACAAAAATTGTTTTGTTATTCAAATGAGACTTCATTTTCCCACTGCAAATTTCTTCCTCTCCACAAACTGTGTTTTTTAACAATAACAACTGCCTAAAGCTCTCTGATTTTTCTTCATAGACAATCATTCTGGCCAAAACCAAACAAAATAGGGAGCCTATTAAACTGGAGCCTCTTTTGCTTACACCTGCAATAACTATTTAGATATGCACATCAAAATGAATAAGTTGTTGTACAACATAATTGGTTAATTTTGATTATGCAGGAACATCATCCTGCTGCATTGGTACAGGAAGGTTTTGCTTGTAGGCCTGTCAGTCACTGATTAGAGATGGGCAGATTACTTCACAAATACTGCATGGGTACCTGTGAGGTTGGGGTGGCTTTGCCATCGCTCCACAGATTCTTTTGCTATTTTCCTTCTTGTTAACCACCTGTCTGTTGCTAGAGACCTCTTGACATACTCAGTCAAGGGCTGGCACTCACAGAATTACATATATTTTGCCTATGTGTGTGTTTATAACAAATATCTGGACATCTTCAAGTGCATTAAAATAATTAGTTAAGCCTCACTGCAACTTATTGAGATGTTATCAGCATGAGAACATAATGATGATCATTAGGAGACAGATGATGTCTCCCAATGGAAGGAGACATGGAAAGTTCAAGTGATTTGACCAACATTGACTTGCTCTTGCACCAGACTTGGGACAACTGATTATGAGAGGGGAGATCCTTGCAGGCAGCACTGAGGGGAGCAGGCAGACGGACTGGCTGCTCTGCTTGCCTGGCACCTGCAATGTTGCTTTGAGGGGTAGGAGGTAGCACAGAGCCAGTGCTCCCAAAGGGAAGACTCTGCTGATGCCGCGCTGTATACCCTGCTTGGGTCCCAGGTTGTCATCAGGAGCTGGGGTATGGCACTGGGTTGTGTAAGGGAGGGTCCTCTGGTGGTGGTAGATGTGCCGGTGGTGGAGGTGTGGAATGCATGCAGGTCTGAGCGGGGATGTGGATATGGGCGGGCTTGGTGCCACAGCCTCGGGCTGTGAAGAGAGGATGGGTTTCACTGCAGCCAGTAGCCTGAGGAGGGCCTGACTCGCTGTTTTCCAAACAGAAGAAGAGTTTAACGCGCTCTCTGGATAGGGAAATGCTTTTCCTTTCCTTTGCTAGTCTGGGCGGCAGATGGTCCTCACTCCACTGTTTGCCCTTTGGAGGAAAGTGACTGCCCTAGCCGTGATGGAAGGGCTCACCTGAGCCCTCTGATCTGCTGCATGGAATGTCTACTAGCTTGAGCAAATGTAGCCACAAAATGGGCTCGAAACTCCTCAAGCTGATTTTCTATGAATTTGACTAAGGAAGACTGCAGAGACCCCCTCCTCTGGCAGTATCGCACAAGCAGCAGAGCTGGGAAGTGGAAACACAGACACAGGACGGTAACCCTTTTAATCAGCGTGTCAGCCTGCATCTTTCTCCTTTGTATCTCTTATAACCACCATAATTGATTGTTTGGCAGCTTGAACCTCTTGAACTCAAGTTCTTAACGAGCCGAAGGAGAGCACAGCAACAGGGAAGTGCTCTTAATTGACCGACTCTCCTCGGGGTTGCTCTTTGGCAGCAATTATTCAGGTCTGGCAATTAAATAAACACTGTTACGAAGGTGTGTGGTGGGAGGAGCCCGACGGCAAACAGAGCTAAAATAGCTGATGAAAGTGCTGCCATACTAAAGCAGACAGTGGAATCGGTGGCTATACCTCACTGTGTTTGGCAAGTAAATAGAGTTTGGCCTGACAGACTTGCTGTCTGATGGTGCTAGCTGCTGGCTGGCCCAAGGGTGTTGGGCTGAGGCCAATCTTCGGGCAAGATTTTGGCTGCTGTCAGATAGAGGAACAGGGGACTCCTTTGTACCTGTGTGGGAGGTCTGGAGGGTTGACTTGAACAGATTATTGAGCAGGGAGAGTTGAAGTGTGTGGTTCCCTTTTCCATGCATTTAAACTCTTTTGCCTGCATTTTAATACTTTTCTATTTCCTTGTTCTATTTTTTTTTTTCGGAGGTTGGGGGGAGTGGTGGTTTCATTTTTTTAATTTTTTTTTTTTTTCCTTTTGTTGGGAAGGATGGAGTTTGTTCATTTTTTTCAGAAGGAAAGGGCTCTCCCTTCCTCTGTGGACAAATAACTTCAACACCCAGGGACTTTCTGAGGGCCTCGTGCCAAGGCCTTGCAGAACTGTGCGATGTGCGGACAGGCAAACATACCCAACCAAGATGCTGATTTCACCAGCACACTGTTTTTCCTTCTGTCTTTAAATTCCCAGCCCCATGGCTGTTATGAGCTGGGACGCATAGAAACCTTTTCCCTGGACCTGAAGGGCAAATTTTGGCCAAAAGAATATAATGGCATTGCTGAAAGGATAGAGAAACTGAAATCTTGCCCTGAATTTCCGTGTTTTGTCACAGGTGTGAAAGACATGACGCTCCTTTTAGAAATCTGGGCTAATCGGTGAGAAGAAATTCATGCTCTGCTTCTCTTTAAAGCACTATTTTTGCTCTGGTTGGTGGTGGCATGAAGGAGGGGCCAGGTTAATAAAAAGAGGAGGGATTTTTGAAGGCAATTCAGAAGCCAACTGCTGACTCGTATCTTTTGTGTTTTGGTTATTAAAGCCAAATGCAGTGGGGTAGATTGTGAGGAGGGTGAAAGTTTCAATCAGATGCTGCATCAGCTGCTCTTGAATGTACACTGTGGAATTTGAGAAACAAGAACTGGGAGAGGGAACTGAAATTCCCAGTGTGCATGCTGATCTGACAAAATAAGCATCTCTATACAGTGCTTTGGGATTTATTCATTGACTATTAGCACAGACTTGGACCTTGTTATAACTCTTCGAGCTATTCTATGTAAAGTACCTTGATCTATGGCTAAAAAGCACTATTTAAGAGATAGATATTAGCATTATGTGGAGGGGGGTTTTATGTCTTCTAGTTCTGAAGTGGAAGATTTGACGTGTGATGTGAGAAGTGGTACTGCAGGAATTTCTCTCAACGTGTATGGATTTGCAGAAGTGAGTGTATCTGGACAACTGTGCTCTGTGGGTTTCTCCAAAGGGGACTTTTAGGCTATCTGAGTTTTTCCCATTCCACCATTCTAGCACTTCCTTGTTTTAACCGCATGGTTAATGCAGTGAAGGCGAGTCTTTTCTTGCAGTTTTGATCATTGTGCTTACCTGTGAGATTTGAGGGTTTTGGTATTTTTGGGGGGCAGGGAGTACAGCAGTTTAATACTCCAAAAATCTCTGTGACAGGAGACAGGCCTTGTGCTGGGAAAGCAGAACTGGCTCTGGGATCACAAACAAACAATCCTTGGTCATTTCTCCTGGGCGTTAGATGAGTTTTGCAGTCTGGCATGGAGAACTGGTTGTTTTCCCTCTAATTCAACTGATCCTACCACTGACACTGTCCTCGTGTTTTCTTGAAGGTGCTGGCTAGTCTTCCTAATTCTAACAGGAGGGAAATGGCATAGCCCATGACTGCTGAAAGAGAAGATCTCAACTCAGGCAGAGGAGTTGTGTGGCCTGGGAAATGGAACTGTTCAGCTTTATCCCTGCCAGCTGGCATCTTTTCCACTGCTCTTTTTCTTTTCAGTGGCACAAATCCACAGAGCACACCAGCCTGTCTGTTGTCCCATAGCCTCTAATACCTGGCATGGGCACTCAAGTGGTGCATGTAGTCTGGTGTGGCTGGAGGGTTTGAAGCCACATGGACACTGAAGGGTTTTGATGGAGCTGTGAGCCACAATGCCAAATTCTTGACCACTGCTTGATGTCTGTCTAAATTGACTGTAGCATTCAAAGAGGGGACTATCGGAGAACAAACAAGGCCAGCGTTTATTCCAGAATTGTGCAGAATAGGACTTGAAGGGATATGACTTTCTTGGGCATTATATTTGACCTAAAACTTGGTCACATTTGCATAGAAGGAAGCTTGATGAGGGCTAGAATTTCATTGTCTGAAAGTAGGCAGAGATCCAGATCTACTTTGCCAAGAAAGACAAACTCTTTTAAAAGATATTCTTGGAAATCTAGGCAATTTTCTCAGTGCTGTGCAATGTTTCAGCTAGTGTAACTTCAAAAATCAATTGCTTTCTTGTACACTAAACAATGATTAAGCTGTTCAAAGCACTTGGCAAACAAACAGCTGCAGCATCCACAGAATGAGAACTTCTGTAAAGGACCATAGTGATGGCTTAGATATTTACCTTTCGTGAAACTACAAATACACATATATTTCTCTCTATTTCTTTCCTCCAGTTCTGAGAAGACAGGAAGTTCTGAACTTGTATTTTACATTCTTGTGCCTACCTCTGAACCAATCAAACATAAATATTTGAAAGTGTGACTTCAACTGCTTCAAGTGGTTTCTAGATTCCCAGATGAAATGCTCAATTGCCTAAAGAGGAGCCTGAAGATGAAATGAACTCTGCAGTAGCAAAGCAGACCTGAAGATTACATATTTTGGTAATTGATAAAAGCACCACCTTTTCAGACCCTTCATAAGAAAAAGAATCTCTGTATTAAAGCCGCAGATTATCTGGGCAGACTCTGTAGCCACAGAAATCAAAGGCAAAGTGTCAGTTCTCTTTCTGATTTCCCCTCCTCTCCAGGGGGTGAACTTCTCTTGAAAAGGATTTATTTCTTCCATGAGAGCCTAGAAGGAAATCCTGGAAAACAGATAGAGGTTAATATTCTTGATTTGCAACAGAAAAAGTGGGGGCAGAAAGCAAGATATTTAACTCATATAAGACCGAGTAGTCTGTGTGCAGCAAGGTGATGGTTTTTCAAGACGTTGGGAAAGTAACTCTTAATTCCTCACTGTTTTGCTTGCTATTTTGGGAGGGGACGTATTTCTCTTTTACTTATGCAAGAACCTTGCCTCCCTGCATAAGTCAACTCCATTCTCTTTGTAGTGGTCTCTCTTTGTGAACACCATGGTTATGTTAATTTTTAACAAGCAGTACAGTTTCACCCAGACTCTTAATCCTTGTTAAGAGGCTTTAGTCAGGGTATTTTGAAAGCCTTTTGCTGCATATGACCTCCCTATAGAAGTATTTGGGAGTGGTTTTCTGTTATTTCTGTGATCCTTCTGGTCTCTAGCTGCATGGGATGTCCTGGCTGTGTGCAGCAGAGGTTGAATGCAGTGGGTCACCTAATGTTTTGCATCCAAAGGGGCCAGCATCCCAGCGGGGCAGCCAAGTACCTATGCTCCACACATGAAAACATACTTGCTTTTCATGTTCCCACTGTGGGAAATTTCAGGATACCTTTGTGCCTTCTGTGCTCTGGGGCTTGCTAGAGGGCTGTCTGTCTCTGCAATTCAGAGCAACCTTTCTAGAAAAGCACAGCTGTCGTAGGGAACTAGGCCACTGTGGGAGACAGTAACACAGCTCTGCACAGCAGTGCCTGATGCCTGCAAAAGTCAAACGTTGTCTGGTTGTGTATCATGTGATGGTGCATAGCCCCCAAAAGCTTATTCTTTTTGTCAGCTCTTTTTTCCCTCTGGGTTTTAACTTTCTTCTGCTACTTAACTTTGTAAAATAATAAATGACAAAAAATATGTTCTTAGAAATTCATGCCTGGGGCTGGGGCTTTTTCTAAGTGGTTTTGACTCTTCAGAGGGAAGCTACTACTAAGCAAAAATTACCATAATTAACTATAGTAAACTGTCTGTCATTTGATGTCTGAGACTTAAAAGCTTCAGTTGGGATCCAGACGGTTTTTGAAAACAAGGCCTCAATGGCCTAATTAAAAAAGAAAGGAGAGAGAGAGAGGGAAGCAGGAAAAACTGGTGAAAAATCTAAATAAATCACAATGAGCTGCCAAGAGAAAAGGTAAATGCAGACTGGTTTTTTGGTCCAAATATATAGCTTGGGAAGTCTGGATTTCATCTTACCCCAACATACTTTTCCTCTGAAGGTCTCTTATTGCTCTAGATGCACTTCAGTGGAAAGGGATTTTGGATCAGGGCACAGTGTTGCTCTGAGCATGCAAAAGAGAGACATCTCCTTTAAGATTTTCAGTGTAGGGAAAACACATCAGATTTTGAGTGAGTTCACCCAGAGGCAGCAGCAACAGCCTTGTGATGAATGTGGGCAACACAAATATTTGTATAGCAATTAACTGCACAGAGCAATGATAATAATGCAAATATGTTTTTAGTGATAGTGCTTATAGCGGTTTAAATTGGGACTGTAAATACATTGGCTTCCTGGGAAACAGATATTCACATCAGCAGAAGTGCTCTGTCTGAGCTTGTAAGCTGTCACACTGCTACTGCATCGGTGGGGCCAAGCAGGTTTCACAGAACCATGGAATATCATAGAAGGGGCAGTGCTGGTTGCACAGGCACACCTGCAGCACAGCAGAGGCCAGACATATTGTACCAGGGAAGGATCTTCCCTTGCTCTTCTGCATGATCAGACTGCTTCCCTGCCCAGTGAAATGGGAGGAGGTGATTCTGCTTTTAATCATCTTGTGCTGGAAGAGGGCTGGAAAAGGAGTCCAGGTAGCAGTAACCTCTAGAAATTGCTGTGGTGGGTTCCTGTTGCTTTCTAGGTGCTTTCCAGCAGGCTCTGACTGATACAATCAGTTTGTGTTCTGGCGTTGCAAGGTGTTTTCCTGTAAATAGCGAAGCTTGAGGATTGCATCCTGAGCTTGGCTCACAGCACCCCAGGGCAACACCTGCCACATCCTGGTGTATATCTATGCCTGTTGGGAAGGATTGCTCAGGGCTGTGAATTTCAGTGTCACCGTAGCAACATTTTGCACTGCCCCCAAGGATGTGTCCAGCTTTTCTATCGGAAAAGCTTTGCTGCTGGGATATTTGGTGCTGAGATTTGGCAGTGCTGTACAGCTGGAGTATGGGTGCGTGTCTGGCTGCTGTGCAGGCAAAGTGAGTCACAGTGGGAGTTGCTGCCAAAAATAAGGGTGTTCCATGGCTGAGGACCTCGCGGTACCTGCTTATACTGCTGTGCATGGAGGGAGCACATCTACAAACTCCTGGCTGCAGGGGAATAGTGTGTATCCAGTCATACAGGTACAGCCCTACATATCAGCCTGGGCTGAGGATGATGACATTGCATGGACAAATGGATCAGCTGTTATGGGGACAGTACTGCCCAAAGTGGCACTCAGGACACAGATGCCTTTCTCACTTCTGTAATTGTACCTGGTCACACAGGACACACAGGATTTGCTGTGACTGTCATGTCACGCTTGTGAATTGGAAGCTCCACTTCAGACTCTTCTTGCAGCCTCCTTTAGTGGTGCTGCAGGCAGAGATTCCAGGAGGCATGTGGGGCCTTTACAGCCTCACACCTTCTGGCTGAAACAAAGTAAGGAGAAAAGAGAGCTGCTTGAAGGAGTTTGCACTTCTAAAAGAATAATCAGACTTTGCTCTCGAGGAGAAAGAGAACTGGGTTGCAACTGCCTGCCCCATCTGATGGTGGTTAGATATTTCTCTAAGCCTTTCAATGAAAGTAATTGTGCTCACCTTTCTCAAAGCTCTGATGTGATGCTGCCACTGTCCCTTTTGGCATTTTCTGTGGTGGGAGAAGCAATTTATTTTTCTTTGAATGTTAACTCATCCCCAGTTGCATCTCTGTGATGTACAAGTGAGATTTTGATTTTGGCTTCATGAATCCTGCTGTTCTTCCTAAGTCTACAAATGAGGCTGTAACCATGGCAATTCTGTTGCTGCTCACACAAACCATCAATGTGGAAGACTCTTGGCCTAATATGCCTAAAGGAAAAAGCAAAGCTTCCCTTTCTCTGAGAGCTCAAAGCAGAAGAGAAGGAAGGAGCAAAGATAGGCTACTGCCTCCTGTTTGGTTGTGGCTACAGTGGTTGGGCTAGGCCTGATAGCAGCCCCTGGTGGGTCAGAACAGAGATCTGTGACAACACTGTGCTGTCAACAGCACAAACACGTGTGCAAGGCCAGGGTGAGCGGAGAGTGATCTGCTTTCCTTGCTGCCATCCTGTACAGGTGGCTTCCAGAACCTGACATTGTGTCTCCTCCATTTATTTATACGATAAAAATCCTGAGGCATGTTGTGGCTTCTTTAAGGCTGCAAAAGTCCAGTGTGATTCCAATTACTAAAGCAGGATCACCTTGGCACTCCTTTCCCATGCTGTTACCATTACAGATGTCATAGCTGCATCCTGCCAAACTTCCTCAAGGCAAATTCCAAGCACAAATGGGAAAAAGCTACTTTTTTGTCCAGTAGAGCCAAGCTATCTAGCAAGTAGAAGAAACTAGGCCAGTGAAAATATAATTTCTTATATCCTGTGGGCTGTAGTGATGGGCACAGACCCCCCAAGAACAAGTCACAGAAAGCCATGGCGTCTACAAGGGAAATCATTTATTACTAAGCTAACTTTATACCTTAAGATAGTTTTTCTAACTGCTATTCTTTTTAGATAACTTACACTCTAGCTATAGGATATTTTAAAAAGACTCTGCCAGTCAACAAGGGTTTATTAATCAGCATTCCCTCCACCAATCCTCAGAGGGCACGATATGATTAGCTGATCCCATATGTGGTATTTCCGAGTCTGCTGTCCCTCTGTGAAAACTTCTGCCTTTTTTAGTCCTTCCTGTTTTTGGTCTTCCATCTGTCATGTGCAGTCTGATAAGAACTCAAGCATGCCAGTTTGTCTACTCTATCATATATAGCCGTATCAGGCTATAGGAGAGAAATTACCTATTTATCTAAAACAAGAAAGTCTAAAATGAGGTATTCCATGTTTCATGGAGAGTGCATTTCTGTAGTACAGCTGAGCTGTTCCAGTGTCTTCCTGATTGTGAATTTTTTTATTTTTCATTTGTATGTCTTTAGTGGTACAGGTATTGTCAGCTCTGATTTTGGTTTTGTTAGTCTGCTCCTGCTGAGATGATTCAACTCACTAAGTTGGCACAAAACCAAACTTGGCCAAAAGTTTTCCCCCAGGATAGAATAAAGGAAGCATTTTCTATCATGTTAGTGAGCTGAACTGGCTCTGTGGAGGGTCTGACACAAGGACAAGGAAGGACAAGGACATAGGGCTGATAATCAGATTGGGGAAAGAGAGGAGGAGAGACATGCTTTTCTGGTGGAAAAAAACTTTTTAAAATAGTCTTGTGTGCAGCTGAAATGTACCATTAGCTGGGACACATGACATTATGTGAGATTAATCCTGTCCACAGATTTTCAGCCACAGTGTTCGGGTCAGGCAGTCTGTGTTAATTGCAGTGCGAAAACCCAGCATGAGAACAACATTGCTTCCTTCTGGGGAATGGATATGCTTGCAGTTATGAATGATTTTGTCTGAAATTTCTCCCAAAAAGCCTCTACATGATTGTTTACATAATTGTGCCTTCTTTAACCTAATTATTCAGTGGAAACTCCACATGGAGCTGCAGTGTATGCTAGCAGGAGCAGAGGCACTGTTGGTAGACCTATTTTAGCTCCCTAAACAGCATTAGACACGGCAAAGAAAGCAGCTGTCTATGCTACAGTTGTTACAAGCTGTTTCCCACCTCCTACCTACCCTTTGAGGTGATAATGTCTGAAAAACACAGCAGTATATGTACAGTATTTATGTGCTATAAATTGTAGCACTTACTGTGAAGTGCACTATGGTGATGGAACTCCTTTTTCTTGTTCTCTGACTATTTGGGACATGCATTGCATTGCTTGGAGGAAAGGCATGGCACCAGCTTATGCCTGCAGCAGAAATTTCTCCCAGGAAGTCAGACACAGGCTTATTACTTAAAGTCACTTGGAGAAGGTACTTTGGGGGTGGTGCTGGGAACCACCGGAGGTATGTGATGGCCCTGGATTCAGGAGACCGCTCATCTTTTTACTGGGATGGATCAACCCTCTGGACCTACCTCTAGCACTGCACAGAAACTAGTATAGTTATCTTGTTACATACATGCTTCCTCGTGTCCTGACCTAATGTCTGGTAAAGAAGGCACTTCCGTGGATAGTAAATTCAGTGCTTCCTGCTCTTATCCCCCTTGCTGACTGCAGAAATGAAGCAGTAAGGGGGCCTTGCAGTGTGATGCTATTGCCTGAGGAAGGATGAAGCAAGGAGTATATGCTGGTAAAACAGTAAGCCTGGGAGCTGTACAGGCAGAAGAGGTTAAGTGTAGCTGTAGGTAATCCTAGGATGATTTGGAAGATTTTCCCTAAAGAGCAACTTGTTGCTCGAGGGAGTTAGCTACGGGAGTGAGCACGGATGTTGCTTTCTCCTACCACCTGCTGGGGACTGAATATATTTCTTTGGCTTCTAGTCTTGCATACGTCTTGCAACAGTTGCAGGCTGCTCAGCATGTGAGAAGAAGTGTCATGAGCCTTGGCAGATGTGCTTGTGATCTTGCAGAATAGATCTGTGGTCCAGTCCATAAATCCCAAACAGTGCACCCAGAGGTAGAAATGTGGTTGTTACAGGCTCCATATATAGGCAGAGATGGGAAAGGGCCATACCTTCAGCACCTTGATCAAGCATCTGGACCTGAATAGCCATTGATTGACGCCCAGTATAGCAGTGTCGAATGTTCCAGCAAGTGAAGTGCTTGCCCTGTGCCTTACTGTTATGTCCTGCCTATGCCTTCCCTTGGAAGAGGATCATTCTTGTTCTTCATGCCAGCAAATGCCCAATTACAGCAATAACACAACATAAACTACAGGTTATTAATGTCAACTGGCTGCAATTTCACCAAATTTGAAACTCCAGGAGCCAGGTGCTGGGCTGCCTTCTCTACATCACTCTGCCAAAGCACCTGTTTTTGAGGACCATCTCTTCTCTTCCTGAATATCTTGTGCCAAAGGCTGTTCTGTCTCAACTCCTGCAGCAGCTCCCTAAAGCACAGACTGTGTATGGATATGTCCTGACACATTCTCTTCCTCCTCTTCTAGCTTCATGCAACTCCCTACTCTCATCTTTTCTCACACTGCTGCTCCTTTCACCAGCTGAAGCAGCAGGAGAGGGTGGTTTGTGAACTCTGGCTGAACTGATGGGATCTTGTCATAACACTTCATATTTCCGCAATTAGTTGTTGGTGGGCTTTTTTAATTTAATTTTTTTTATTTTTAACAGGCTCTGCTCCCAGATTTACTGAGCTGAATGCAATTGCCTAGCTTCATTATTCTATTGCGATAGGTCTGCTTGCAAGTTTATTGAGCAATAAGGGATGAAAGGCAGCAAGTTTCTAGGTGGTTATAGTGTGTGTTGTGTAATGTTGATAAGGCACAAGGTCGAAGGCTCACAACTTTAATCACCAGAGAAAAACACCCTGGAGGGACAGAATCTTATTGGTATAATGACATGGAAGTGAGTAATAAAAAAGGAACTGCTTTAAAAACTACCCATTCCTCTTTGCCTGGAGAAACTGATGCTGAGGAGAGATTGTAAAATTGCTCTAATGTCACATCTATGGCTATCTTCCCGTCCAGGGTTATGTGCCGGGTGTGAACTTGAAATGGAAATCCCTGAGCCAGGTGTTTCTTTATCTGCTAGCCAGAGAGAGCTCCAGTTTTGTTGATGAAATTCTTGCTAAGGGGCTTTCTCTCCCTGCAGAAGCCCTGGAGCTTTCTGTGTCTGTAGAGGATCTGTCAGATCTTGTGAAGTCTGGCATTCTGCTGCTGGTAGTAGCCCTGCCAGAGTGGTTGTGGCTTCACCCTCTGGTGCTACTATTTCTCACCTGCTGGGATCCCATAGGTGTCCTACACATTTATAAAAAAGAAGTATCATCCTTGGGCCTGAATATAGCTGCAGCCATACCCTTTTGTGCACGTGGACTCTATTTTCCCTAAGCAAGCACGTTATAGACTGCTGTCTCTCATTCTTTCACATGTACTGGTGAGAAATCCAACTTTAAAACTTTTGCTCATGTATCTACTTTGTCGCTGGTCATCATTATGATGTCCAGCAAGTCATGTAATTGGTATCAAATTCCTGACCTTAGAAATACCCTGTATATCTGGCTAATAGTACATCATAACACAATAGTAATTTCAGAGTGAATTAACAGATTTTGGAGGATTAGAGACATATCCTTTAGAAATG
The DNA here is from genome assembly GCA_013399895.1 of Serilophus lunatus. Classification (NCBI taxonomy): domain Eukaryota; kingdom Metazoa; phylum Chordata; class Aves; order Passeriformes; family Eurylaimidae; genus Serilophus; species Serilophus lunatus. The sequence goes on from VXBA01001255.1 coordinate 185,178, forward strand.
TTAAGTAATCAGTCTCCCCATAGAGGCTATTAGAAGTTGAAAGATGACATCTGAGGGAAAACTACCATTACAACAACATAGACAAGCCAGATGGGCAAGTGATCCACACAGCTTATGTCAAGAAAACAGGAAGCATCTGTCTGTTTGGAGAATGGAAGAAATAATTAATAGGTCCATGTACAGCCTGGGAGATGGATAGCTGTAATTTAGCAGTGGCTGTTCAGCACTTCTATCAGCAATGACAAAGTGGCCTGCAGTGTTACCTGCTTCTTTATCAATCTCTTGATGGCAGTATGGAAGGGGCTGGATTTACCCTCTGCAGAGAGAGATCTTATGCATTGAAGCAGCAGTGACACAGAACCCATATGGGAGACCATACGTGAGGACAGCATCTGCAGAGAGCTTCATCTTTTCATTCACATATTTTCTCTCCTTCTTATGTCATTGTAAAGGGTTATTGCATTATTATACAGATCATCTTCACAACCATAGCTGAAGAGCCTGGTACTGTGAATTAGACTCCTATGATAGGGAAACCTGAGCAGCAGAGTCCCATGATGGTGTGAGAGATGCAGCAGATTTCTGATTTAATACTCCAGTATGCAAAGCCTGGCCTTATTGTAGGAGATGGAGTCTGGAGGGAGCTGTGCATTATGTGGTTGAATGTTGTTGTGGGTCACTGATGTCGATGTAAATTGCTGTAATTACAGGGCACTCTAAAGTAAAAGTGCTTGTCCTTGTTTTGTAGTTCTCCATCAGGTGACTGGAATAGTTTGAGCCTTTTGTAGGTGGAGTGACAAGGGTTAAAATACTTAAAAGCTTCTCTATTCTCCAAACCTTACCTCCCAGATGATTTAAGGTGAGAGACTACCTCTGACTGCTGATGTTGCCCCATCTGTGCAACACTTTGCAGTGCACCAAGCCAAGGAGTGTGCTGATTGCTCAAAAAGCAGAGCTCCCAGAAGTTTTCTCCACCTGGGCTGTGGGAGGAAACACAATATAGCAGAGCTGGGCGTCAGGAATAAGGAGTTGTGGGTCTGTTCTTGACCCTCATTCCCTGTGGCAGAGACCTCAGGACAGGGAGTTTCGATGATTCAATGGGGAGAGGAAGAGCAGGAAGGTGAGAGGGGGTCACCAGGAGAGAAGCACTCAATGTCATGGGCATCAGTACCTGAACCTCAACTGAGAATGCTTTATTCATAGGTATTCATTGGTGGAAGTGCAAGGTAATCCTGAAGACTGACTGGTTCAGACATGACCTGAAAGCCTTGCTGGGGAGTAGCTGTAGTAGAAGCAAGAATAGAGCCCAGGTCTCCAAAATCCAGTACCCATGCTGCAGTCCTTCGAGCTGGCTTTTCATCTGGAGAAAGTACTTTAATGATAGTCTAAGGTGAACAGGGAGAAGCTGGGCCTGTCAATCTATGAGCTATACTACCTCATGTGGTAAGTGGGTTGTATCTGATGGGTCTTACCAGGTTATGTCCTTCCTGTGTGTGTAAGTTAGCAAATGGAGGGCCTTGCTTTTCACCTGACACGGCCTCAGATTTGAAATCCAGTGTTGGAGAGAGTCTTACTTTAAGGACAGAAATTGTGGTTTACTGTTTTATAAGTCTGATTCTATTTATAGCTCTTTTCATGCTCTGCTCAACTTAGTGAAACAGAGTAAATAATGTAACTGTTCCTTCCAGTGGAACTGTGATGATTCACACCAGCTTGAGTTTGGTTCCACTAATCTTAACTTTTCAGTGCAATTAACTAACATAATTGTTCTCTCATACCCGTGTTTCACATCTTTGAGACTACTGCAATGATTTTATATAACCTGGGATAAAGAAGTTCTATCGGGTTTGAATTAAAGGTCACCCTGCTTCTGTTAAGGAGGGAGATATTAATGATTGGTCAAGCTTGATTTTCATATTGCTCAAACTGCCTGAGTTGTGTAAAGTTTTCAGTAGCACGGCACGTACCTGAAGTCTTCTTGCTTCAGGAGCCCTGATGACACTGGTAGCTTAGTGTGGTGCTGAGGCTTAACACTGTTACTCCAGTGAGAATCCCATTAGGAGGGTTTTACTGTTGGCTCACTGGCTCAGCTGTACTAGAGACACCTACGTGAAAGGCAGTTTGGAAACAATCTCAGTACCTGGGTCTTCTCCTTTGGTATAACACTTTGCTGCTGTGTTTAAACTGCAAGGATTTCTGGACAGGGGTTATGCAGGACTGTGGACATTTACTCTGCACCAATCAGAGTAAGATAGCTGGAGCTGACAGAGGGTAATGGGCAACCACAGTGTTTTCTGGATGCAGGCTGAACAGCAGCTGAATGGCATTATTCCCTTTCATTTAAAGTCATGAGACAAAAAGGGATATGAAAGAAAGGGAGTGAACTGACATCCTGACAATGGATAATTCCTTGCCCCATCATCTGGTTCCTTCATCTACCTCAAGGTCTAGTCATTCGTCACACAGCCTTAACTAAAAGCTCTCTCTTGCCACATTCTCTCCTTGAAGACTCTCTTGTACAGTGACGATGTACAATGAATCTTTCCATGGCTACTGCAGTGACTCTGGCCAAGAACCCATGCCATAGCCCTCTCACCTCCAGGAAAGATGATAGTGAGCCAGGGAGAGGCAATGAGCCACAGTAAATTGAGCCTGTGATGTACTACAGAGCTCTCTTCTCAGTGGAGGGAGGATGTTTAGAGGAAGGCAAAGTGGTTTGGTGATGGATTTTGTGGAATGGGACACCTCAGAGCAACAGCTATTTGAGAATAGAGGTGTGCTTTATGGAGAGATTATGTTTTTGTTTAAGCTTGCCTGGATGTCAAGATGACAGCTGTGTAGAGATTGTGTGGACAAATGAAGTGAGAGCTAATGCTCAGCAAGAGAAATGCAAGCTTCCCAGGGGGTATGGGTTTGCAGTACAACACAAAATCAGATTTCAGAGATCAGCCATGCTGAAAAGGTATTGACTGAAGATAAAATGCAAGTACTTACCTGCTTGTTTTCTGCGGTGTTTTATTGCTCACTTTTGTTTGGTTTTGCACTAAGTAAAGGGATCTTTCTATTTTCTCTATCAGGGCTACCCTTTGCAGGCCCACAGAGGTCATCATTCTTTTCTCATACAGGAAAGGCTGGATGACACAGTAGAAGGCAAGACTTCATTTTCTGAGTGTGCCAACAAGGAACACTTTTCATTATTTGGCCATATCTGCTGTGGACTGATGGAACTCCTTCATCTCTTGAAGGATTTTTGGCCTCATTTCCCATTATGGGGTGAGAGAAGAAAAAAGAACAAAAGAAATTATGTGACCAAGCGCTGCCTGCTGTACTGCCCCTGGCTGTATAGGGGGATCTTCTGCTCCCTCACCAACATTCCTGAACATGGACAAGTGCTGAAAGGGAACTGTGTGGGTGCAGACTGTTCTGAGCCATGGAGCTCCCGAATGTTTAGGTTGATTTAAATGAAAATCTCAAGGTCAGGATTTCTCCGGAGGACTGCAGCGTGATCTGTTGATTGTGATTTGGGTACTTCTTTGTTCTGTGCCTGCAATCAGACCTTCCATCTGCTTTTCCATAAAAAGCACCAACCACCTCAGAAAGTCCTATCCCCACTCTTGACGGCCGGGGTCATGAAGGACTCATTAAAGAAAGTAAATAAAGGATGTGGGCATGCCTGGAAGCAACAGCTTTCTTGTGGTGCCAGCAGGCCCTCTGCCAGGTAACGCCGAACTCCCGGCGAGAGCTTCTCAGAGCACCTCTGGGATGTGTACAGAAGAGTTCTGTGGTGACATGAAATATTTAAAACCACTTTGGGTTGAAGCGAGGTGGGAGAGCAGCAGCCTCTTTAATCTGTGCACAGCTTTAAGACTTTGCGTGAATCATTTATGAGGAGGGAAGAGTGTTTCTAAAGCTCTGGCAGGTCATTAAACCTGGTGATGGACTCATTAAACAGGAAGCTGTATGGAAAGCCCTGGACAAAAGCACCAGAGTATTTGACATCTCTTGCCCTAAGGAATGCCAGGACTTTTTACCTGTGACTTTCAGGGTATTGTAGCAGTTTGTTATTAATAAAGGCGAATATCTTAGGTCAGTGGATTGTGTTGTGAAAGGGAAAATTTACGAAAGCGGCTCTTTGATCTGTCAGGCAAAAACATAAAAAGATAAAATAGCTGGAATTCAGGACTTGTGGTGTTTCTAAATATCTGAACGCAGTGCATATGAAGTTGGGGAAATCACCACTGCTAACTCTTTTAACTGGAACTTAATTGGGCTGGGGAAGGTGAGGGAGTGTTGCAGTGTTAGTGTTCCCATGGCTTCGGTGGAAGAGAAGCAGAAAACGCCTCTTTGCCAAGGGGCGTCCTCAAATCCATGCACGCTCACAGCTTCTGCTGGCCTTAGTACCCACACCATAGTGCTGTTTGACCTCTACTGTACCTGCTTATCTGTGCCTTAGGCTTTCTTTGACCCACCTGCAAAGATTCTACATGCTGTTCAACGGGTTGGATAATTTTCTGGCCACGGCAATGACAGATGCAGTGTCAGATGATCCCTTCAACTAGTTGAATTTTGTTCTCTTCTGAAAGAATTTTGCTTTTCAGCAAAACTGTGCTGAAATGCTTGCCATAGACCTGAGTAAGCCTGGCCTTATTGCTTACAGGCCCTGTATTTCATTGCTAATTATTAAGTACACAGACCTAGATACTTGGATGGCTAAACTGGTATTGCCCTCTTGTCTTCAGATAGGTTTACAGGATTTGAACAATATCTCCTGATTGCTGTACATTTACATAGCTGTGTTCCAAAGCACTGTGTAAATGTCATGTAGAGGAGATGGTATCTGCCTTCTGAAGTGGCCTGACATTGTCCCTCAGCTGGCAAACAATCAGCAAGTGACCTTTTCTGTAGAAAGCTGCAGCTGTCTGCCCTTGCTTCCGTGGCCCTCAGGACAGAGTAGGAACAGCTTCAAAGGAAAAGAACCTTCAAATTTGCAATGTGGAGGAGGAGCAAGGAGTTAGCAGTGTGGAGGATGCTTCTGGGTTGAGAACTCTGAGTTCATCTTTTCTCTGTCTCTTGGTTTGGAGAACAAAAGGAGCTGGAGGCATCTTAGAGTAAGGGCTTGTCCACCATTGCAGGGATGTTGGGATTTCTCAATTAGATGAGGCCTGATGGTTCAGGTAAGTCCACTCATTGCTTGAAGCCATAGATGGTGAAGGGGTGTGAAAGAGCTCCATTCTCCTTGCTGGGTGTGGTAGCTGCACGTTGAAGTTTATACCTTCTACTTAAACTTCTGTTGGGACAGCTGACTTCTATATGCAATTGCTTCTGATAGTGTGGAGAGCTGATTGCTACTTAATATTGCTTAGGAATTCAGAAGGGGAATTGGAGAAGAATTAAATACCAAGTTCTCTCAATGTTGCACACAAAGTTATTAAAGATCCTCTAGTTTTGTCCTCAGCTAAACAGTAATTGAGTTGTTCCTTTTCCTTTTTTTTTTTCTTTGTTCATTGCTTGAAACAAATAAGCTCTCTCCTGAATGAGCTATTTCCAGAAATCCTGTAAGCAGTGTGCTCAGTGGAGGTGGGAAGAGATGTATGAACGAGAGCTTGGGAATGCGCAATTTGGTATAGGTAGTGCAGTGGGAAAGAACCAACGAATTCTGACAATGTAAGTCAAGATTAAGCAGTGAAGAGAGTGCAGCTTCAGCTGGCAGTCATTGCACGAACAGCTTGGATATTTCAATAATCAGTTTAAAGTTGAGTTTATCAGGCTCTTCAAGGTGTACGCTTATAGCTCAAAGCCATTCAAAGTCAAGAGAGATTATGATGGTGTGGTATAAAAGTGCATTAATGAGGTCTCTTCCATCCACTGGAGGAGGAGAGAGGGCTGGTGTTGTCAGGAGTAGTTTCCTGTTGCTCATGATCCTAAACTCCCCTTCTCAACTAGGGGCAGAGAAGGAAGAAGCTGTTATTATTTATCTGCAGAAAGCTTGGTCACTTCCTGAAGTGAATCACCTCTGGACTATACTAGTAGTCTGTGGCTCTCTAGACCCCTGAAAGTGTTTGTTTTCTTTCCCCTCCAGTTGAACAAAGTGGCCAGCAGTGGATAGACAGAGGCAAGAGCTCATCTTTGCCCAGATGTGCTTTGGCTGGTGAGTGTCACTCCCTCTTGTGTCAGTGGGGCTGTGGTGAATGACCTGCATGAATGTGCTCTCCTGGCCATCAGACAGAAATTTGCACAAGCTTGTTATTTCAGTAGGGCTGGAGTAATTTGTAGTGTGTTTTCCAGTATTTCTACTTGGGCAAGTCCATAAACAATTGCCTTGAGAAGAATCAGCTCCCTTAGGAATCTCTGCCTGGGGATATCCAGAGGCTGTGCTGTGCTGTCTGTGGCACTCATCTGCTTGTAATTACAGGCAGCAACTCCATTAACTGCTGCACTAAGAAATTAGTCTTTATATCCCACTTAATCAAAACCATCTTGTTAGAACTGTTTGTTCCACTTTGGGACTCTGTGGTGTGTGATCTCTTTTTGTGATTTCCAGCCCTCAGACTAGAAGGGACTGTCCCTATCAATTTCTCCAGTTTTCAGCTGAGATTTTTGGCAGCTAGGAAAGGGCACTCCAAGCCTGGACTTCTGTTAGCTGCCCCACAAGCAATTATTGTAGCTGCTCACCATTTCAGCACATGAGGAGGTTAAGACTTGACCCAGAGGCAGGAGTGGTGCTTCAAGATCCAGACCTGTGTTGTGGCTGTGGATGTAGTAATGGAGTCAATTTGGAATATGCTTACCTGAAAGTGTTTTTACCGTGATCATGCTTGGCTCTTTACCCTATACCTGAGGTTAGCCTGCTCTTTCTGCTAGGCAGGTAAAGGTGCATTTGAAGAACACTTCTCAGTGAGAGAGGCGTGAACAGCCAGCCAATCTCCCTTCCCATTGTGTAATGAAAGAAGAAAAATATCTGTGTTATCTATCCCCTCTGGAAGGAATTCGGTGCACTTGAAATAATTCCATAATCTGCTGTGTCTTTTCATCCCATTTCTTTCAGCAGATCAATTTATCAGTCTGAGCTCTCAAAGGTGGTGGGACAGGAGAACACAGAGACAGGCGGTGGTGGTGGGAAGTTCAGTGGAAAAATCATCCCAGAAAGAGCCAGTACTTTTCCCAAATCTAAAGGGCTAGAAGAAAATGCATTTTAAAAGGATGAAAATGCTGAATATAGTTTTCATGGCTAGACTATAAGAAATTAAGCATGTGCAGTTGCTGAATGTGTGCTGGGGAATGGCCTACAAAAGGTTGCTGAGAGCAGTAACACAAAATCAAGGAAAAGGGAAACTGGTGAGAGATCTTTCACGAACTGTGGGTAATTTCTTCGAGGGAAGTGATAAACTCTCCATTGCTAGGGTTGTTTAAAAAGTAAGCTGGATGAAACAGTAAGAAATATGCTCTAAGGACTAACCTTCTGTCAATTTGATGGATTAATGACCTAATTGGTCCTTTGGTTTCCTTCCATCTCTCATGCCTACTGTTCCGTGAGTAGCAGCTTGTAGTCATTAGGAATAAACTAGGTGAAAGGAGTAGTGTTACTGGAAATCCTCATTTTCTTTCAATGATTTGGTTTTCTTCCAGACCTTTTGGCCATGATAAAGCCCTGGCGCTGTAGGAGGTAGAATGGATGTGGGGCTCAGAAGTTGCCAAAATGAAACTTGCATTTTGCTTTCCCTACAAGGCCTTGAGTTGTTTCTGTCTCTCAGATTGGATAATCTTCTGAGACCTGTCCCTAAACCATCTATTCTTACAAAGCTATGGCAATTCATTTTCACTTCGACATCTATTGGCTGGTGTGTGCCAACCTACCCTTTCTGCAGGCTTTTGAGGGCTTTTACAAGGCAGAGAAAGGCAGATTGTTTTTGCATCAGATCTCATGAGTTTGGGCTATCTGTTGATACAAGCCAGATGGGAAGCTTTGTAAACATCTTCTCTTCTCTGTGTGTTTTTCATCTACCAAGTTTCTTGTGCTGCCTAACTTCCCAAATGTCCCATATAGGAACCAGATACATGATCAGGGAAAGAGGAGAAGGGGTATGATGGCTGTATTTTGGTATTTTTGGAGCCTGGAAATTACTTCCTGTGCATTGGAGGAAACTTCATGATGGTCAAGACACCCGAGAGACCAGAACCTGCTGGTTCACTGAGAGAACGTCAGGGTGGTTGGGGGTAAGCACAGCTGGGTCTTATGCCTATCTTACTTCACCCTAGTAATGATAAAGGGGAACCTTTTTCCTTCCCATTCTCCTTGACTGTATGCTCTTTCCTTTGGCTTTTTCTGTAGCATTCAGGATATGTGGACTATGGCTACATCTACTGTGCTGCTATACTCAGGATTTCAAGTACTGAGAAAGCTGTCTTGCTCTAGTTTCCTTGTCATCTCTTTCCCTTTGTACATCTGCTGGTAAAGGAGCCTGGCAATAGATGAAACTTTAAATACATTAGACATTCATTTCCATTTGAAGAAGGAAATAAAATATGCATGACTCACCACAATTCAGATTCACAGACTGTTTCCAGATTACCTTTCTGCAATCAAAATTTGACTTTTTAGAACACTTTTAATGACTTAAGTCGTGGTGTTTTTTTCCTGAGGCTTAAATGGTGCAGTTCTCAGGGCATTCAGTGAAAACTTCCCCATTTTATAGAGGTAATTTCTAGATTTCATAATTTCTTTTCCGAGTCTTCAGATCTGGTAAACTGTGGTCACCATCAGTCTAACCTTGGGTGGGGTTACACAGACTGAGCCTTGGTTGGAAATAGTCCTAGTATTTTTTATGTGCCTGAACTCATCTCAGTCCTAGCCTTTCTCTTATCTTATTTGCAATAGCTTCTTTTCTCAAACTGCTTACAGGTGTCTGTTCCCTTGGAGCTTTTTCACAGACTGTATTTACTGCTTTTATCTTGGCCAACACAACCTTGGCAGATGCCTCTTGAAGCTGCAGCTCCTACGGTCCCCTTATGTTTTATCTTCCATTGTTTTCATGCTTATATGTTGTGTTTAGTATTACCCACTTGTAAAATTACCAGAAAGAAATGGCAGTGGAGTAGAACCCCTGATCACCCTGATAGGTCAGGCTAATCTTAATTTCATTGGCATATCGAACACAAAAGTTATGACGAAGAGAGATTCCTGCGGACTCTAACCTTAGCTTGTTCGGTGCAATGGAGGATTTCTGCATGTATGGGAAGGGATGTGATTGCGCATGTTAAGAGTAGTTCAAATCTTGGAGGGCTTTGAGAGGAGCAGTAGTGGGGTTTTAGACTGAAGACTTGAGATAGAGGGAGATGAAATTGATGAAGGACTGATCCTTTAATATCAAATGCTGGAAGATTAGAAAAAAAAAAGGACTGGAGTCATTTGGAGGGGAATGGTACATAGTACTGGCAATCCCAGTCTTTGTTATTTCCAAGTAACTGGGAGGGAAATTGAGGAAATAGGTCCTGGTTAGGAATGAAAAAAATTAATAAATCTGGAAAGGTCCAGAACATTCAGTTATTCACGGCCCATATGCAGTCATTTCTTCAGATGCTAAAACTGGAAAAAAGTAGGAAGGCTTTCACAGATATTCATTGACAACTGGAGGGGAAATATCCCCTGTATTGTCTGTTTCCATTGGCCACTTCCACTTAATGAATGCTCTTAGAATATCAGCTCAGCTGCTATTGTACCGAAGTAAATTTGCAGCTGCACCATGTTGGTTAGTTTTGTATGTCCTGTGGATGGAGACTGAAAACACTAACAGATGATTTATGTGTCAAACCAGCACAGTTACATTAACCAGCTGAGCTGTGCAATGTACCTGTTGAATAAAGACTTCATTTCCATAGGGTACAGTGCTTCTCATCCTGACCCATCTGCTTTGCTGAGGTGATTCTGGCTGCTCCTCCCCCACCTTTGGAGGTGGAAGCATACTGTGTGCTGCTGCTATTATGCTTGAGAACAGGGAGGAAAACTTTCTGTGCTCAGCTGCTGACCAAAAACTGGGATGCAGCATTATTAATTATGGGTGTCACTGATCTGACTGTTACTGCTGAACTGGGAATCCAGGGAGGTGACAGAAATGGTCTTTCTAGGCAGTCTATTGCAGTCAGTTCCTCAGTAATGTGGATATTGCAACTTTGGAGTTAGTATTTTCTTTTAAAAGCTCATAACAGGTTTGTGGTTCTCCTTTCTGGATTCTGCTAGGGCCTGACTCTGCAGGAGTGGGGAAAGAGGACACGTAAAAACTGTAGGCCTAAGAGAGGTGGGACACTTTGACTTGGAAGTCCGCTAATTTTTTTTCTTCCTTTCTGATTTTGTGTTTTACTATTCTTGGGAGCAGCTGCCAAAGTCTGATCACTTTGTGCCGGAGCTGGACTCTGTTCTGAGCTTGTCTATGGCTCCTGGGTCTGTGTACTGGTGCTGACTCTTGGAAATGCTCCTGGGGCATGGCCAGCTGTAAACCGAGTCTTCAAGATGTGTAAGTTTGTGGTGCAGGGGCAATGGTACATGAAATACAAGCAAATGATATGAGTACCATATGGATAATGGTTGTTTATTAATATTACCTATTCTCTGGCTGCCATTTGAAAAACACAAACAGCTTGACTGCCCTATAAAGAAATTCAAATGATTTCTTGGAATGGAGACATTCACTTGTTCTTCAAGGTTTTTGTAGAAGGTGCATTACTTTCAAGGGTATGCCATTTTCCACAGATCCTTAACTCTTGCACTTGAATTTCTATTGTTGATCTGTGTCTGAGGCTTAGGAAAACCATATGTAACCCAGCAGGTGGTTGTCACCTTTATCTTGCTGGCAAGGTGTGGCAGCAGGATAAAAGTCAGGAATTATCTTCTCTATTGATTTCAGGTAACTTCTGTTCAGCAGAGAGCACAGTTAAACGCAGATAGGCAGCTCTTGCTGAGTGTATGGTCCTTCTATCTCTTCAAATGGGTGACAGTGAATTGGAATACCAATCCTAGCTGCTAGGTTGCTTGTTCGATCGAACCTCTGCCATTGTGTCATGTTGAAAGCACGAAGGCTGTTCTTTAGTGTCTGGAAGAAATCACGGCTTTAGGGATTAGTCCACCTGGAAATGGAGAGATTGCAGGAGAAGGGAATAGCTACAAAATGTTATCTCTTTGTGTCTAGAGGATGTTCTCTGCTGTGCTCACTCACCACCCAGAGTTGTAATAGACTTGTTCCCAGCTGAGCTGAAATGGGACAGCACTGTGCAGAGCTTCTTAATCAAGCAGATCATCTTGGTATCAGTCAATGTTGGGATGCTATGTTTTGAAGCAACTTAGTTTTAGTTCCTAATGCCCTTAACGACGTCTGTCCCTGCAAAAGTCCTGTGGTGTGTTTGGAACTGGCATGGTGCTTTTCATGATTTTAAGTGTGCCTATTAAAACAAAAAAAGGCCATATTGAAAATCCATTTTCTCCTTGCAGGTCTTGAGCAATTTTGTAAGATATAATAAGATGAGCAATCTGGTTCTGGCAGTGAAAAGAACAGATGTCAAGCTATAATTTCCCTTACCAGAAAATGCTGTGGAGTCACTTTGTGTTGTAGCAAGAAGAATCTGTGTTATTAGCAGGGGACAGTTAAAACTTGGAGTCCTGAGAGCACACGCTTCATCTGGTCCGTGCCCTATGGAGGACAGTAGGCAGGGACACACCCTGATCAGCCAGGAGAGAGATTACAAGATCTTGGAGTATAAAACGTTCTGTACCTTGACTTAGTATCAGAAACTGCTGGTTAACACACCCCTTAACACCAAGGGGTTGTGTTTCTGACGTTTTTTGTTTGGTATTTCGTTTTGGTGGTTTATGTTTTTTTCATGACCATCTTCCACAGAATATGTCAGAGCAAAGCTGGCATTACCCATTTGCACTGAGCTGGTAGCTGTGGGGCTCTGACCCTGGTCCTTTGCACACTTTCCAGATGAAGAGATTCAAGGAATTGGCAAAAAAACCCTCCAAAAAGTCTTAAAATTCTGAAATCTTTCTTTGTGAATATATACTTTTTCTTATCTCTAGAAATATCCTGGCTGTGTTGTCATCCCTACCTCTTTGCCAAGGTCAGATACCAACCAGCTTCTGGAACAATACAGTATCCCTGCACACTTATTCTGTGGAATACAGATGTACATTACTTCTAAAGTAGGTGCTGGCCGGTGAAGAGTCATGGGGTAAATTCACATTTGAGTTTACTGCATTCTAATATCCTTGGGATAGCAAGCCCCAGCTATTCTGGCCAGCTCTCTCATCTCCTTACTAGAATTGTGTTAAGTGTTGGGTCACAACAAGCCTGTTTTTCAAGAGGCTGTGGCAGAGATAATATTGCATTTTCATCGTCATCATATTTGTTCATCTACATTAACTGATGGGCTTATGGTTTTCTTTCCTCTTCTCTTACTTTTAATGTATTTATAGAGCCGTCTTTGCCTTTATATCCTTGTTAGTTGTAATTCAATGTGTGCCTTAGCCTTTCTGATTTATCCCTGTGTGCTTACACTATTCCTTTATACTTTGAGTTGCCTGTTCTTGTTCCCACTTTCTATACTGTTGCTTTTTGATTGTTCGGCCTGCTCCTGATGTAACCATATTGGTTTCAAGCTATGTTCACTGTCTTTGCTCTGTACAAGGATAGGCTACTATTGTGCTTTTGATACAGTCATTTTCAGCACTACCACGTCTCTTGCATTCCTCTCTACCTAAGATTATTTTCCCAAGAGACTATCCCTCACGGTTCTGGATGTGTTGAAGTCAGCTCCTTTTTTTTTTTTTTTTTTTCCTCCTATCTGGTGTCCTTATTCTCCTGGTCTCCTTCCCTTTCTCTGCTGTCCTATGAGCACTTCCACCTGCATTACCTTCTACCTTTCAGTCCTTTAGAGATTCTCCTTATTGGAATTGAATCTAAATTTCCACCTACTTACTGTAGTTTTCTTCACTTTTTAAAACAAAGACTCATCACAGTCACAAAGAACTGTTTCATTCTGTGCTATTTTGATTACTCAAAACCCTCCAGAAAAGGTGATCTTTCTGCTATTTCCCCAGAAAAGATTCACTCACTTGCTTGTCTCTGGATAATCCTCTTCTTTCCACTTTTCTTAGAGCAACATATCTGGAATAGGGCCTGACATTTCTCTTGTTTCCGAGTTTCAAGCAAACATTTCTGCCATGAAGTGCAGCACCCCTTCTCTTTTCCATGTTGAATATGTGCATTTATAGCTTTCCCTATTTTTTCTCCTGTGTATTCTTATTTCTGATAACATCATTTGAAGTATGGAAAAGCTCCAGAGTTAGAGACCAAGTAATTAAAATCATAATGGAAACCTTTGTAATCTAGATCAGAAACTGCTTTTTCCTTAACAGTGAGATTTGGGCTACTGTCTCTACTCATTACTTGGATCCAGTACAAAAGCTGGTAAATTAAAGCTGGCCTGTTACAGCTTTGCTTTAAATGCTGCCTTCCCCTCTCCATAACATGCTGTATCAAAGGATGTATTTGCTGTGTCATTTGAGGCCTCTACTCTGACACTACTCACAGGTGATAGGATGAGAGGAATTGGTCTCATATTGCACCAGGTGAAGTTTAGATTGGATATTAGAAAAAATTTCTTCACTGAAGGAGGTATGGAGCTTTGGAACAGGCTGCTCAAAGAAGTAGTTAATTCACTAGTCTTGGAGGTATTTAGAAGACATGTAAATGTTGTCCTTAGGGATGTGGTTTGGTGGTAGACCTGGTGGTGTTAGCTTTATAGTTGGACTTGGTCTTAAAGGTCTTTTCCAGCCTAAACTATTCTATGCTGCTACTTGTTTCTCCAGAGCAGAGTTACCTGGTCAGCTAATTCTGGGAATCAAGAGACCACCACATCAATTCTCAAATTGTCTCTTTCCCTCATGGTATCCAAAGTCTGGCCTCTCTCGGCTTTCTGTGAAAATAGTCACTCCATTTCCCGAAGAAGGTGTATTTGCAAGCTTGGCTGGTCTCTGGTCATACGGGGGACACTGATTTAGTAGCAGGAACAAATAAATGAGGATGTAAAAGGAGACAAGCATTTTCAGTAGAACTGATGAATAGTTAAATGAAGAAACAATATAGATGCAGAACAAGAATTTTTATTGGACTTATACACTATTTGATACCTCTGTAAGTGCCATCCACCATCACTGGGCCTATTAGATATAAGTATTAACTCATTATAACAGAAACTGCTGTAGTCTTGCTGACTTAGGATGGTTTCCAAGAGGTTGTTTGCCTAAAGAAATAATTCCAATGTAAGAAGCTTAGCAGATCATTTGCCTTTGATGTAAGTTGATTGATTCAACTCACGGAAATCACAGATGGGCAAATGGTTTGACTACCAGCTGGGATAGAAGTGGCAGGTTCAAGCTCTACTTTGCTCTAGAGTTAATCCTTTGCTAAAATCATAGGTGTTCAGTAGGCTTGCTCTGAAGAGGGGTTAGAGATGCAAGTGTTTGATTTAGATATCACAATCTCTGAAGTTCTGTCTTGTTCAAGACATGTAAATACCTTTATCTAGTGTCTGGGGGCTGGAAACTTTAAAGGCTCTTTAGTAATAAATAGCTGTGAATTACAGAATTCATATGAGGCAGAGGTTATCAACTAATGGAATAAATTAGCCTCAAAAGCTCATGTGAATGCCTTCATTCAGAAATCAGGTGGGCTTAGGTTAGAGGAATGAGTGGCAAGTCTTGAAAAACTTCCATGGCAATGTCCATTGGGGAATTAAAAAACCCTAACTTGTGTGCTGCCTCCATGCCACTTGCTAATCCACCCCATCTTCTCTTAGCATTCTCATAATGAGCAAGAGTTAAGTCTCTTACTCAGTTATCTGAACATAATCCTAAGGCCAAGGTTTCCTTTGCAAACACCGATGGCAAGAAATTCAAAACCTGTTCTCCTCGACTGTAACTGCCATCAATATTTCTCATCTCTGGCAGCATTCCTGCCTGAAGTCTCATTCCCTCCAGCTGTGCTATTCAACCGTCTGTGCCAGGTTACAAAGAAGTCTTTGCGTCCTGCCATACTTGTATGTCTCTTCCATGTACTTTGAGGCCTGTGCCCTGCCTTGGAGGCATCCTGGTGGTGCTGCATACCAAGGCAGACAACTGCAGTAATGGATTGTGTAAATGTTGAGATGAAATGCAAGGGCCTATATAATAGACTGTTCCCAGAGAAAAATTAGTAGTGATTTGGTCTTCATATTGTCTTTTTCACCCCCTGTAATTTTTAAACTAGACCTGAAAACAAAAGCTGATTTCACACATGCTCTGAACGGAGATAGCATTGAGCTGTGAAGGAAATAATTTGTTGCATTAGCAATAATTATTGGGGAACACTGTATCCACACATGAAGTATAAGCATGCCTTCTGTGTGCAACAGGATAATCATCCATCCGGGGATCTTTAACCTCTACAGTTGACAGCACAAGGACGGAAACAGAAAACCCTTTGTGTTAGAGCACAGGGATGAGAGGAGGCCTGTGTAATTACTAGCCATTAAATAAAGTATGCCCCTAAGTCTTCAAATGCCAAGGCACATGTGTAATTAGCTGATAAACTGAAAATGAATAATTAGCCAGCAGCAAAAGCCAGAGGAGCAGAGAGTGTTATTCACCTCCTCGCTCTTCTTGCAGGGAAGAGCACAGTGCTTACTTTAGTGAAAAGTTAGTTGTTTGGTTAAATGGTGTGATGACTACCAGAGCTGGGAGTTAGGACTTCACAGGGTGTCTGGCCCCAGGACTTGCTGTTTTATGAACCGCTGCTGAAATTTATTTAGTTTGGAGATGACTGCTAGTGGTACCCTCCATTATTTCATGGGAGTTGTGTTTGCACACAGTTTGAAGGATCTGAAGCAGAAGCTGCTGCTGAATTATCTGGCAGTGTTTCTGCCCAGCAAGATTAGCAGCCTGGGGATGTTTGTAGGACTGGAAATTTGGGTCCAGATCTGCAGGGTGGAGGTTGGATTTTTATCTGCCTGGTGCTGGTGCTATGCTGAGGATATGAGGAGTGCTTCAATCCTGATTTACATCCCCTGTAATGAGATGGACTCTCACTTGTCACTGTAGAGCACATTAGCTGAGCTGCAGTAACTGTCCCTGACTGCTGAGTGACAAAAAAAAAAAAAAAAAAACAACTCATTTTAATCTCCTTTCATTACAGTCTAAACTGTGATACATCTCACCCTTTCTGTGATGTAAGAGTTTGCATGGATATTTACAGTACCTCAGAAATGTCATCAATCGGATGCCTGTATGAGCTTCTCCTATCTTCATAATTACTGAATCTCTAAAAATAGTTTCCTTCTAGACATGACAGTGTTTCTAGATTTGACAAAAGTTGTAATGAAACAAATAGAATCAGACTTAGGAACTGAAATCAGATTTCTTCTGACTAACTCCCAAAGCTGGGAATCTTCAAATCAAAGGGTATAGAAAGGTGCATTGCTTGTGAGGTTTAGAACTACTCAGGACTATGTTTAGTAATGTCACTCTGTGCCTATCAATCTGAAACAGGTTTATTTCTTTGTTTTGAAGAAATGGGCTGTGGAATGGAATTGCATGTCTGCTTGCAGTATGTTACTTGGCCTTTAGATGTCTCCTGCTGCTGCAATCAGCTTGGGAAGGGCACTCTGTGGTTAACAAGGAAAAGAGAATATAACTTTGACTGAAACCTCTTTCTGTTACTTTTAATGAGTGACTTTATACGTGGGGTTTTTTTGAGAAAATATCTAATTTCATATGCCATGGCAGCTAACAAGGGTGGGTAGTGATGCTTTTAGCTTCCAAATCAACTTATGCTTTTGTTCCTAAAGCAGCTTTTTTGAACTCTGTAGCTTATGATTGTCTAAATGTAACATTTCAAGTAAAGTATATATGTATTTCTAAAGTTTGAACACACAGAAAGTGATTCATGATGATAGAGTGGCAAAGATGTTTTTAAACATTAGATTGATATATGCTCTAGAAGAAGTAGCATTTGCATGCTGGATGTGACTTTTGAATTTGTCTCTTTTATAAGTAAATACATAAAAATTATTTCATATGCATAAGCTTTTCCTCTCAAATAATCCCCTAGCATTTTGCAGATGGATGTACTAATTATAGTCAGTGAAAAATCAAACATTAAAATGCAACCTGACAAGTGCTAAGATTCAAGAAAATTTGCAGATTTTGAAAATACTGAAGGATTGCTCCAGAATTGTTTTAAAATGAAGCGGGTCTTATTTTCCTGTCTTTCTTGTTTCCTTAAAACTGTTCCCATGAAAATGACATTTCTTTTTTTCCTACAAAAACTTTTTGAGAATCTGTTCTGTTTTGAATTTTCCTTTCCCCCTCCCTTCAAAATACACCAAACATGAGCTAATGCCTATCTGATAGTTGTGAATATGGCCACAAATGAACAGCATGTGACTCCACCACACAGATTTAACCTCAGGAGTCAAGGATATGAAATAGCAAGTCAAAATCAGAAGAAACTTAGGAGAGCTGTGGTTCAGAGTGGTTAAAATAACCACTTTGTGGTTAAAAACTCTTTGGGAGAAGACAGTTTATACTCTGCTTCTTTCAATCAGTGCATTTCTGTTTTGATTATCAGGATTAATGATCCTGAGTTTTGGCTCTCAATCAAAGAACTATGTCTCCAGTGCAATTAATTTCTTCTACTGAATAGTTGGTTTAGAAGCCATTAAATTAAACTACCTTCAGAATCTCCAATATTGCTAGAAGCTGCTATGATTGAAGCTGTGAATAGTTTCTGGTTGGAGTTGATAGAGTAGTTGCTTCATCTCACTACACTTCTAGAAAGAGGGAAAATGCAAGCATGGAATTCACTGGATGAGAAGAAATAATAGGAGAAAAACTGTGAAGCCATTTGCAACTTTTTAAACTATGCTCACTTAGGATGGTGAATATTTGGTCTTACTCATAAGCAGCTAAATTAATTTCCCCCCTGTGATAGGATTTGGTATGGAAGAAGCTACTTGGCTTCTACAGAGTAAGTGAATATTCACTGTACTACAGTCTTATTTCTAATTTTGCAAATTAAGCGTATGTTCTTGGATGGTTCAAAATAGAATTGTCCATTTGATATCCACATCACAGCAGTGAGAACTGGCTTTCCTGTTATTCATTTTAGTCTTTTTTTCAGCAAAATGTCTCTTTTATAGGTGGAAGTCAGGGATGATACAAGCAGAGTTTCTAGTGAAAAAAAAATAATAAGAAATGTTTGTAATGAACAGAGGAATTATTCACTCTTTCATATGAAGTTTCCAATATTGATTAAACTTCTGAGTCTTTATAAACCACTGAAACTATTCTATTAAATAAAAAAAGTGGAAAAGAACTTGCTCAAGGTCATCAACTGAATGCACTAAATTCTGACTCTTAGTTGTGACGAAAGCTCTTATTTTAAGATGTCAGCCTTCAACGGAAGTATAAAATCCTGGAAATTTTACAGAGGAACTGTTCTTTAAAGGGCTCTGATCTGGCTTTTCTCTTCCAAAAGCTTTGGAAGCAGACCTGTTTCTAACCAATATGAAAGATCTGATTTGTATCAACTTTAAGAAAAACCCTTAAGATCTACTGGAATTGGTTTAGATCAAAGTGGTCATTCCTGAGGCTATAGAAATAGATTAGACAAAGCCTTTTACTAGCTGTATCTTCTGTAATTCTTTGATTCTATCTCATTTCATACTGTATCCTGGAATGTGAATGTATTGGAATATTTGGACATTCTCCTCAGTTATTTTTTTTTTCATTTGTATTACGGGAGGGTTAGTATCAAGAGTTGTGTTGCTGGACCATGTTAAGATGTTAATCAGCTGACCTCTACAAAAGACAGGGTACATGTTATTCACATTACACTGTTGAAGTTGTGCCTAATTTTTAATTTGTATGATTTATTCAGGCTTAATTTTAGACTAATCTAAAGAGACATTAAATGCTAATTTTTATTTGCACGGGCAGAGATAAAAATGCTTACATATTTAAAGAGTAGCTGAGTAAAACCTTCATACTTCTCATGGAAGTTTCATCTTTTCTGTCAGCTGGTATTTTCTTCCTGGTAGTTCTGACCATACTTGAAAGCTATTGTTTCACTTCCTGAGTTTTATCTTATGGAGAAGAAATTTCCATGATTCTGAAATATGCATGTAGAGAGTGGGAAGACTTTATGCTTAGAAAAGTTCTGTTTGAAAAAAAATCAGTTTCATTTACTCATGTCTGAATGACTTCCAGGCCAGAATTCTTAGCCCAGGGCTTCTAAGATCATGGACTGTACAAGATCTTTTGAGGCTACTCATAGTCAGGAAAAGTTAGGGACTTAAAAGGGAAGCTGGGACTACATTATTCTTTGAAGTCATAAAAATGAAAAGTGTAATGGGTCTCTTACAATTTCACTCTGAGATCATGGCACTAAATGATTGTATAAATGAAATGTCAAAACCACCAGGTGTGTGATGGATACCGTGATCTCCATAAGGTCAACCAGATTGTTTCCTCTTTGGTGTGATGCAGGAGTGAGAATGAATGTAAACAGTTTTTCCTCTGGTTTTCTGTGTGACATTTGACTAGTCATTTAAGGTTTCATATTGAGAATTGAAATAGTGCTTTGTGTCTCCGATCTTTGGGTGGAAAACTGAGGTTTTGGTTCAGATCTTGATTGCATCTATAAATACTCTATGCTCCTTTTCATGTCATTATCTTGAAGCAAAATCTACTGTTGGTAGATTACCTCCATCCTTCAAAATGGATGAAAAAATTAGCACCAAACAAGCTGTATCAGTACTGCTCTCTTCAGGATGAAGTTTCAGTTAAAGACCATAACTAACTTTGCCCTCAGCTAGAGTCATACTCTTTCTGAATTATAGCAAGAAACAGGATTGCCTGAGCAGTAAAGAAAGAAAGATGTGGAAGTTTTGGTGTTACCTATGTGTATTCAGTAACACACAGATTCTTCCCTTAAGAAGCATTTCAGTTTCACTTGGGGGAAGGTGTAAATAATTACAAGAGGATTAGGTCCCTTCTGAACCAATTCAGGAATGCCTGGCAGCCACAGGCACTTCGAATGGAAGTCCAAGCAGCTTATAGACAAGTGTCTGGGCACTAAGGAGTATTGTGCGTACAGAGATGTCAACAACCGACTCCTGAATTTCATGGGGGCAGAGTCTCTTTTTTGTTGGTAATGCTCTAAAGGTGTTTATAGATCAAGTAATACTTAAGTCAGCAGTGAGAACAGGACTAGGCTCTAAACGCCCATCCTCCTATAGACCCCAAATTTTGAAGTGTAGGAGGAAGAGAAGGTCTCACCTTGGTCATGCCTCACTCTGGCTTTGTGCCACAGTTAGCTCCTCTGATTTCCACAGTGTATCTTCCTGGTTTGGTCACACATTATTTCACAGGCTTCAGGTCTCTTCATCTCACTTTCTGACTGGAAGAAAAATCACACATTTCTTTTCCTCTTTCCCTTATCTATCCCTAGCTGTAGGTGAAGTCAGGCAAACCTTAACTGAGCTCAGCCTTTGGTTGCTATAATTTAAAACTACTTTCCCTTTCCATCCTAGCTTGAGGATCTTGGAACTGATGGTAAACAAAAGATCACAGGTGAGGATGAAAGTCCTTGAGAGGCTGAAATGACCTCATGTCAGTCCACACTAGACTGCCTTTAAGAATTAGATTTCATGAGAACAGTGGGCTGAGACCTCCAAGGTATCATTCTAAGCCAGTGACTTTCTTAGGGTATATGAATCTCTGCAAATGTTTCTACTGGGGACTGAGAAACTAGTAACAGGTCCCATAATGCATTATATGTGCACTCTTCTGTTTGCTGACACAGCAGCTCACAGCAATGGCTCTTCACAGCCTTGACCTCCAGGGAGGAATGAACAGGACAGAAAAGCTTTGCACCAAGAGCTACTAGACAGAGTCCAAAGCTCTAGCTGCCAGAAGGAGGAGGTTGCTCATCTTTGCATTGCAGCAAATCTCACTGCAGAGATTTGCGTTACAAGAAAAGCTCTGGGAAAGAGCAAGTCTCCATAGCTTCAGAAGCCAGGCTTCCATGGAGGTCTTTACAGTGTTCTCAAAGCAAGCTGTCGTAATCTATTTCATGGGTGCTCATCAGCCCAGAGGAACGTTCTGGAGAAAGATTTCTGCCTTTGTTAGTCTTTTAGCTGCCAAAGTCTTGTAAGAATGTCCTTGGAATGTCTTACTGGAGACAAAGGAGGCTTTAAAATCTCAGAGAATATGTAGACATTTGCAAATGAAAAAGTTGCGAAAGACCTTAGACAGTGCATGTGATTGGACTCTATAAATCCACTTTATAACAAGCCCCTGTTAGGGCAACAATCCATCACATACTTCCCTTCATGAATTTCTGAGGCTGTTTCTGGAGCTTGGTGAGAACCCATCTGGTGTTTGGATCCCTTCTTAGAGACTGCAGTGACTTGTTTTATGTTCACAGACTTCTGACTGCTACTAATGGCCAGACAGCAGGGAGTTAAGAGCAGAATTGTGAGAAGGGTGCAGAGTAAAGGTCTTTCACCCTGTGTTCCTGAGGTTGTCTTAATTAAGGAAGAAAGGTCAAGCATAGTTTTTTCCTCTTACGCACATTGAAAACAACTGCTTGTATATGTCAAAAACTTTTCATTCCCTTTATGGCATTCTCTGTATATTGATTTACTCAATTAGTAGTGCATGGCATGTTTCTTTTTCTTAAAAAAACCTGTGCAGTACTTTTGACATTTAAAGGATTGGACAATGCGCATGAAACACTCAAGCTGCTTGAAACAATCTTGGGTACAGAGATGCCTGGGTCTTTTCTCACCAAATACTTACAGCTTCTACAAAGCACAAAGCCTTCCACCCTTCCTGTTTTTCCAAATTATTTATGGCAACAAAAACATACTTTTACCTGTACTTGTTGAGACCCTTATAATACCACTGGCTGCAAGAAAAATAATGAATTATATAGAGAGAAAAAGAAAAAAACCTCAAACCTAAGTAACTTTGTGTTTTTTTTAGTTTCTGAAGTGTTGACATCAAATACCAGACATCAAATGGAGTGAAACAAAGTCCCTAATGTCTTGTTTTTTTGAAAAGATATAATGGTCTCTCCTCTAACAGACAGTTTATTTTTGGTCACATTCAAAGCTCTGTTTCCTTTGCTCCTGGTAATGGGAGGATATTCCCCTGAAACATGTCTCTATGGAACAAGGTTGGAGTTTGAACTGAACATTTTAAGAGGGATAATCAAACATTTGTGCTGCTGTGTTCTCCTCGCTCTGCCAGAGATATGGTTTGATCAGAGCACAGGGTCGAGGTCTGGGCTCCTTGCTGACTTACTGATGGCACAGGCATATTGACTCTACTGTACAATCACTTTTTGCCTCTGTTTTATCTTGTAATGTTGGACTGCAATTTGCCAGTTTTTCAGCCATGTTCAAGAGAAGCCTTCCGGACTCCCGTGTTTCATTTTCACTGCCAAGAGCCTGAAGTTTTGGAGAACTAATATGGTTTCAAACTGGGCAAAACATTTAAAGAAGCTATAACAAATCCGGGTAACTCATTTTCCCTGTTTCTCAGTTGGGAACTCATGTTAGTGGAGGAATGGTGTCTGGATGTTTCTGGTCTGAAATGGAAGGGTCTCTGTCAGACTGATACAGCTCTTGGCAATATCTGAGGGCTGCGATATCACTGGCTGTAAAAAACTGTGCTGACACTTGTCAACTTGGCATAACTCAATAAGGCTGGCCATGTGCAGCTAAAAGTCTATGTGACTTGCTAAGCAAATTTTGCCTCAAGGGGAAAATGCCAAATTCCAGTAGAATTTAAGTATCTCTTTATTTGGCATCTTTGAAAATCCCATCCACAGTGACCTGCTGGGTAGATTCCATTTATTGTACATTGTTGTAGTTGCCCTTCTGGTCTGAGTTTTTTAAGTTAACTAGGCTAATGCTTATCAGGGATTAAATGTCCTGTTTCTTGAGAGAGACATTATGATCAATGACTTAAACATTTTCTTTGAAAGAGGGAGAGAAAAAATTCAATTTTCAAGTCTCATAAACACAAAAATACCTGTATTAGGGAGGCTTAGCTCATGAGATATTTCCCTTTTTTCAGTTTGGTCTGTATGTGGATTGCTAGTGCCTGATTTCCTCAGTGTTTAGTTAGTATTTGAGGTCCTAAAGATTGTATAGGTGAAGTAAATGCTGGTGAGACTAAGCACTTTCCTGATATAATTGCATTAATCCAGTGAATGTATGCAATACTTTCTTTCAGTTAGTCTGTCCCCAAACTCCCTCTTTCTTTTGACATACATACTCACTTGTAGAACTTCCCATGCATGGATAAATAGTCAGTCTAGTTTGTCATGTTTTCCTTATCTTTCACTAAAAAAGATGTTTCAATGTTCCCTCATTTTGCCCAAATGGAAGAAAGCTACCAGATCAGTCCCCTCTGCAAAGTCATGTGAGCACCCATAGATCAGAACAAGGTAGCAGGATCTCAAATATACCCTTATTCGGACCTTTGCAAGTAGAAAATGAATTTCTTTCTCAGGCTTTGTTTAGGCAGCATGTAACAAATATTCTTTTTCTTCTCACTCAAAATATACTTTCTCATTCATTTTTACTGTATGACAACCTGCTGAATAATATGTGGTCCCCAGCAGAAAATGTGACAGAATTCTGTTGTCATATGGGCTGTCCTATGAGGACTATATGGATTAAATTATGCAGTTAGAGATGTTGCTGACTGCTCATAGATTTCTGACAGCTTGCTCAGGAAAGGAATAAATTTACTGAGGTATATTAAATTCTTTATTCCTATCTTCCCCCTCTGTTCTTGGAAAGTGTGGTTTCCTTTTGAGTACTGAAAGACAGCACTGAATAGAGCGTGTACAGTGTCTGCTTGCCCTAGCTGCCCACCTGATAGTAGCAGAATTGCCTGGCTGGGTTTCTCTTGTGTACATCTCACTGCTCAAGGGGATTGCCTCATGAAGTTGGTTGCCAGCAGCTATCAGTTTGAGGAAGGGCTCTACCTGCTACTGCTGGGCTACTCTGGTCTCCGTGCAGGATTAAGGTGGCCTTGGACATCTTACAAGGGCCATATCCTAAACACCTGTAACTTTGAGAGTCACTGGGTCTATCTAATGTAAAACATAAGGATACAACCCCCTCATTTCTAAGCAGGTAAATGTTCTGAACATGGTAAGTTCATACAGAACTCTGTGAACTACTTCAGCAGAACAAGTTCTGTTCTAAAAACAAAACTGTCCCTTGAACTGGCAGATTTGATATAACACAATGACCCTGGTGCTCTTGGGAATCTTCACTCAATCTTCTGCTAAGGGCGACTGTTCATTCCCTCTGCAGCATAATTGCCCTATTTCAAGGCTAGAGCTACCTTCCCTTGGGGCAGGTTTCACCTTTGCTCAGCTGAGCATGTGTAGGAGTGATCCACAGGAGCACATGGAAAGCAATTTAAAGCAGCAAATTCCCTGCTGCTTTCAGAAGCTGTTAAATCAGGTTGTTCTGTAGTGAAGACAGGGTACAATGCAAGAAATTCTCCCATACTGAATAGGCTTTCTGTTGTGTGCTGACATGGCTGTTTTCCTCCAATGCTAAATTCTTCCAATATACATTTTTCAACAAGGATTTTCTTTTTTTTCTTTACAGCAGTAGGAAAAAACCCACCATGATAAAGGTGGGAATTCTAATGAATGTTCTATGTCTATTTGTAGCGTGGCATTTCTTCTAAGTCCATAGGTCTATAATTTTTTTTGAAAAAGGTATAAGTAGAGAGGACTAATATTTTTACCACTTATTTAGCACTGATTGATGGAAAGACTACATCTTACTGTTCTGTCTCGAATGACAGAAATAGGTCATGAGATTGAGTGAAAATAATAAATGATAAAGGGTACTGGTAAAAATACTGCATGGGTCCTACCCAGCAAAAGAGTTTTAATTTGGGCAATATTAACCCCCTCTGATTTGCCTTTGACTGTAGTGCTGATGTGTGACCTATAGAATGAGGCAGCTTATGCTATAGAAATGAACGTCTTTGGTCTGGTATCTCCAGTAATGTCCAGTGGAAGTTGTCCTTGGACACTGCTGTGGTGAACTTCTGACCATCACTTCAGTGTGATTAAAAATTTCTTCCTTAGTTGAAGGACTGAGCATCCTTCAGTTTGGGGTGGTTTTTGCACCTGAGATTCTATGTGCCCTTAATCCTTCACAATGCCAAGATAAAAAGACCTGGGGAAAACACCTTCACTTAAAAAGCCCTGGCTTTCTTGGCCTCTTTTTGCTACATGCTGCAAATGCAGTGAAACCATGAATTTATGCATGGCCTGATGGATTTGATTGGTTTGATTTTTCTGGAGATGATGAACTACTTTTACTGAGAGGAATTAGCTCCTTCTGATATACCTAACAGTTTCTGTTGTGTTTAGGAGAAATAACTCAAATAATTTGAAATCAGCCATTCGTGGAGGGCCAGTTTTTGGGCTGGTTAACGTTGTTTATTTGTGATTAGCAGAGGCATCATTTGCGAGTGGATATGCCCCGTGCTACTTCTAGAAAGCTGTAGAAATAGTCTGCTGGATTTCTGATTTGATCTATTTTACATAAAATTCTCAGGCAATTTAGTAGATATTAAACCAATAAAGTTACGGGTAAATAAAACACCACAAATTCCTCCCAAGTCTGATGAAAAAGAGAATACTCTTTAGATTTTTGAATTTGTATTTTGCTAGCTGGATAGCACTTACTACAAAGGTTTCTCTGTTCTAAAATTGGCAGAGATATATTTTCTTTCAATTTAATCATACTTTGTTTGCATTTGTAAATGGCTTATTTACAGTTTCTTTTAACTAATGGTTATTAAAATGTTAAACTACTTCTTCAGGACCTGTTCCAGAGGTGTGTGTAGCCAGCTGTAACAATGTGCTTATAATAGGCCTGTGCTGTTCATGGATCACCTTAGGTTTGCTGGTGATTAATGACCACAGAAAAGTTACCAGATGAAATGTGACTTCTTTTCTCTAGCCTATCGCTGCCTCTTCTCTATGCTGTAATTTTCCCCATCTTCATTTCAGTTTGTCATGTGAATGGGTTTTTTTCTTTGAATTCTTATGTTTGATTGGTCTGCCAACACTCCAGGAAGTTACTGTGGAATCTTTCCTGATTTCTTCTCATCCTCAATTTGCTACTATACTGATTTTATTTTTATTTTTTTTTTTTACATTTAAGTGGACTCTGAGGGACTCTTTTCATACATACCTTTGTTAATGATTGGTGTAAAATTATCTCAATTTGCTCTTAAAGATACAGTCATTAAAATATAGAGTGCGTGCTCAATAAGGGGTGGTGGTACCTTGGAGGCACGTAGGTTTGGAGTGGAGGTGTGTGTGAACCAAGCTCATCAGAGAAGAGCTATTTTGTCACAGTTACTGGTTCAGCAGCAAGACACCTTCTCCTGTCTCCCTTGGATGACAGCTGCTGCTACATAGTACCACCAAATTCCCACCCCTGCAAGGATTAGAACAGAGCCTGGCTGCCATCCCTTCACTCTGCTCCAACCTCCATTTCCTCCCTCTCAGCATGTGCATAAGGTTGTAGGCTGTGTTGTATGGTGACTGGTTGTGGAATAGATTTTGTGCATGCCAACCACATTCCCTCCAGGAAGTAGAAATTGCATTTCATCCTGTAATTTTTGTACTGTTCTAACTTCTGTTAGAATGTGAACACAACTTCCCCAGTTTTCTCTAATTTTACCCACAGTTATCATCCCACACATGGATAATCATATTAATTAATCCTTTTTAATATAAAGAAAACATTAGTTGAGAACTAAGGATTATTATAACAAATTGCACACAGAGCATTAAGAAATTTGTTTCTTACAGAGTAATTTCTCTCTACTCCTCCTGGTTTCCATCATTATATACTCAAGTCCATTTACATGTTGCAGTATGGCAGAGGGAACAGCTTGAAAACTTTTAATTACCTGTCAGTGGAAAGACAGGCATAATACTTGTTTATGTCCTTCAATAGCTTATCATTGATCATACTTTCGATTTTAGAAACCACAGTAGAACTCCAAGAATTTCTTCAGATCCAAAGGGAGTAGCATTAACTGGGGCCTGTGTGACCTCCTTACAGGAAGCCTATGTTACAGCCAAGAGGTGAAACCTGACCTCTCAACGGCTTGACTGATGGCCTAATATGTGATACCCTGCACACATTTGTGTCAACAACCAGCTTTGGTTCCGTTTTTTTGTTTTATGGTAGGAAAAAGAGATTGACAAAGGAGAAGTAATTGTCCTGAAACACTTGAGACGTCAGTGGCAGAGCTGGTACCAGCTGTGAGCCACAGAGAGCTTTTGATGCAAGATGTTGTCTTGCTGTTTTTAAACATGTTCAATTAAAACTGTTCTGAGCTTAGAGCACCTTTCCCTTTTGTCTCCATTATGTGCAGCTTTTTCCTGTTAACTGCTATACAAATTGCTAGTCTGGACTCACCCAGAAGCCACTCTATTTGGGAGATTTTGTACTCATGAAAAAAAATTCAACAAAAAAATCCCACAACCCCCCCCCCAAAAACAACCCCCTCAAAAAACCAGACTGTAAATTCATGTCTGCAAAGCCCTTGGAAGCAACAGTGCAGTGATATCTACACCCTTGTCTCCCAGACTCACGTACCAAGCTTGTTGTAAGAAGCATGTGTTTGTGTGTGTCCTTGTTCCCCTGGGTACCCAAACCACAGGCTGAAGTCAAACCTTTGAAATCTCTAGCTCAGGTGTCTTAACCTTCAATAAGTTGTATTGGGACCATCAAAATATATGAAGACTGCTTTCCAGCATGGCTGCTGATTCTCTCTCTGCCTTTTCCATCTATAGATCTGCGACCAGGAAGAGGAAGGGCTGAATTTTCTCATGTCTAATAGAAAAACCCTTCCCAGGAGGAGACATTAATATGGGAATCTACCTTCTATCCACTTACTTCTACTGAAACACTTATGAGAAAGTTCATGTCTCTGAAGCCTCCACTGGTTCATGGAACTGGTTTGAAAGTGACCAATTATTTCAAAGGATGCAGTGTGGGTGGAAGGGGGACAGTTGGCCACCAGGCACTTCCTAGGGATTTCCAAATTGTAATGAGGTTATGTGGTTTGGTGAATTAATGCCACTAGGCTGTACTCCCCTGGAGTAACATCTGGACGCAGAGATTACCCTTAGAAATAGCAAATTCCCTTCTCCAGCTATACAGATGTTGGACTGTGCACTTAGAGGGTAGATATTGAGGTTTGCTATATGTGCCTTTGCTTGATGTTTAGGTTGCTGCGATACATTTGCTGCAGAGGTGTTAGAATAAATTGGACTGAATTCCTAAGGGTCTGTGCTTGTTGGGATGACACAAAAGTCAACCCTGGCTGTTGTCTCAGGAGATGTAGGTGGGAGCAGGTTTGTCTGTATGATTTGACTGGTTTACTTTGAATTAACCACTAGAATTCAGTTCACTTTGCTGAAAACAGAATATGCTGCAGCACTGTGATGCCTTGACTGTTAATAAACAGGCTGGCTCTCAACACTGATTGATTGATAAGTCCATTCTCTGCTAGAGGGGTCCTAATTGGACTGTTGGATTGGCCTTCTGCCCCTGGAATAATGCACCCATGCAATGATGAGTTTTTTGTGATTTTTTTTTTTTCAATTCAGTATTGCTGGAAATGGTGGGAAGCTAGGAGATGGAAAGAACTTAATAGAAATATGTTACTCACGTGATTACTCCTCCCCCTTATAGATAGGGCTTTGATTATAGTCCAGTTAGCTAATTCAACTGAGGCACTGTGTAGATGATGAGCACTGGCTTCAGTGATATTTATAAACTGCTACCAATGTTCAGAAGATGCAATGGAAGTGAGGGCCAACCTCTTCCAAAAATTTGGCCCTGATAGTCTTTTAAGAAATTTTTATGCTTTAGCACCAGATGTCATTATAAGAATTTTATTCATCCCTATATATTCACTTTACAGCTGCCACCCAAGATGGAACAGGCTGTGCGTGTAATCAACTCATGGATTTTGAAGACTGGTTGAAATAAAAAAGTCAATGCTTGGTTCTTGGAGTTGCTGTATAGGGCAGAAGGGGACTTCTTACTTGTCTTATTCTTAGAACAGCTTCTCCAAACTCTCTCCTCAGAGTTTTTTCCATTTACTGCTCATCTGATTGAGCAATGAGATAAGCTTGTATTAACTAGTCATCACTTTTAAAAATCTTTTTCTCCTTGTCTGTGTTATTTTAATATTTGTCATTGCTTTGTAGTGACCTGACTGTTAATCAGGTGTTAACCAGGGGAACTAGCTCATCATTTTCCTCTTGTGTCTTTATTCTTGCAGGGTAAGCAGCCTCGTTTATGTTCTCCAATTGCTCCAAGTTTTGCTGTAGCAGATTTCTCCCTCAGCCAATTTTTTCTGTGTCTTTACCTATGTGAGTGGTTTTTTTCTTTAGTAAATTTTGTGCTTAATTGGAGTTCTTTTATTAGCAGCATTGAGAATTGGGCTGCTTTACCCTAGGGTTAGGGGCAGCATTTATTAAAAAGAAAAAAAAAAAGTCATCCAAGCAGAAGAAAAGTAACATGTTCACACTCGGAGAGCAGAGACAGTTGGCTAACTAGTTTTGCTTGGCATATGGAGTTCTTCTGCCTGCCATGAGTCTGTACTCTGCCTAGAAATAACATTCTCACTCACGTTGCACCCTGATTTGGTTCTGTGGCTTTGTTTGGTAAGATACTGCTGGAATATCTGATGTCACTCTTGAGTCTGGGACATAACGTTCCTGTGTGAGTTGGCTCTTATTCCCAACTCTTCCTGAGCCTGGCCTTTACTGCTAGGCTATATTCTTGTGTTGTAACTTGCCACTAAAATTTGGTAATAAATATCTAACTTTCGTTTATTGTCCTTCATATTGAATTATCTTCTGAACTATTTTTCTTCAGTGCACCTCAAAATGTCATGCCCTAAAAAAGATGACGAGGGCAAGTTTTAATCACTCCCTGACTTAAAAGTTGATACTACCAGTGGTAATCAATCCTGACTGTTAAATTGGTCCTTTTTCACTTCCTGCTGTGTATCCAATGAATAATACAGACCACTTCTTGATGGTCTAAGCTAAAACTTTTATGATCAGATCTAGAGTTGTTTTGTGTTTCTGTTTCTCATAAAGTAAGATGTGGTTATTATGAGCTGAGTGCATGCAGCTTCTTATGCTTTCAGAACAGAGGATTTTATGGTGTATCTCAGCAGCTTTGTGTGACCAGCCAGAGGAAGCAGGAGCTACTGTAGCAGTGGGTTTTCCTCAAGTTGGGCACAACACATGGAGGGCAATGGTGCTTCAGATATGGAGTGGACACTAGTCATGGGGGAAAAAGCTACCACTATCCTGCAGCCTAGCGAGCAATGAATTGGGCTGTAGCCACTGCAACATGGATTCATCTGCTAGGAAAGTCAGCTGCTACAATATGATGTTGAGGAAATCAATGTGACCTTGACAAGCACATGGCCTGGCCAGGCACTATTGATTCACTAATGACATGCTGTTGCATAATCCTTTCCCATTTGCATCTGATGGTTTCTAGACATGATTGATTTTAGTGTTTGCAAGGAAGTACATAAGAAAGAAAGAGAACATAAACTATTCTGTGAAAGTTGGTTCTTGAAAGTAAAAACTGTTCTGGACACCAGAGAAGAATTCTGTAGCAGGCTGGCAGACTTGTGTAGCCTTCTAATTTTACCTTCCCTCTCCTCTATTTTCCTTGTATCTTAATGCTACCTTCTCATAGAATAACAGAATTCTTTGGGTTGGAAGGGACCTAAAGATCATCTAGTTCCAACCCCCCTGCCATGGGCAGGGACATCTTCCACAAGGCAAGGTTGTAAAGGGCCCCATCCAACCTGGCTGAACCCTAAGTGGAACCCAACCTAGTCCAGTGTCTTACCAACATAATAAAAACCTTCTTCCTTGTAGTTAATCTAAATCTGCCTTTTTACCATTTAAAGCCATTACCCCTTCTCCTGTCATTCCATGCTCTTGTCAAAAGCTCCTCTCTATCTTTCCTATTAACCTCCCTTATATACTGAAAGGCTGCAATAAGGCCTTCCTGAAGCCTTCTCTTTTCTAGGCTGAACAACCTAAGTCTCTCAGCCTGCCTTCACAGTAGAAGTGCTCTAGACCCCTGATCACTTTTGTGGCTCTTCTCTGGACTTGCTCTAACAGGTCCATGTCTTTCCTGTGCTGTCTGCTCCAGAGCTGGATACAGTACTCCAGATGCGATCTCAGGGAGTGAAACAGAGGGGCAAAATGACTTCCCTCAACTTGCTGGCCACGTTTCTTTTTATGCAGATCAGAATATGGTTTGCTTTCTGGGCTGCAAGTGCACTTTGCCAGGTCATATTGAGTTTCTCATTAACCAACGTTTCCAAGTTCTTCCTCCCCATGACTTCTCTCAATCCATTCTTTCCCTCTGGATGAAATCCCTTCCAGGGTGCTCATCACACCACACAGCTTGGTGTTGTTGGCAAATTGCTGAGGGTACACTCAGTCCTCCTGTCCGTGTTGCTGACAGAGGTGTTAAACAGTTCTGGTCCCAGTACTGACTACTAAGGAACACCGTTCATAACTGGTCTCCACTTGGACACCAAGCCGTTGACCACAACTCTGAGTGTGACCATCTGGCAAGCGGTCTATCTGTCATATCTACGTCCTTTCAATTTAGAGACAAACATGTCATACAGAATACCGCCAAATGCTTTGCACAAGTCCAGGTACATGAAGCCAGTTGCCCTTCCCTTAGGAATATGTGGCTGAATGGTCGTCAAGTCCAGTTGCTTCTAGTCATGGTAAACATATTATAGCTGTGCACTCTTCAAGGATGCTGGAAGATCCACTCTTCCTTTCCCACCAAACCTCCATAAAGACTACAGTTCATTGTCACAGGATTTTGGTACTAAATACCCATTCCTTTGTAGGGCAAAGTACCGCAGAACACACCTCCAGTACTTTGTTAAAATTCTCTGTGTATGCAAAAGCCAGGAATTGAAAATGCTTAAAGAACTTCAGAGTGAGCACAACATCTCATTTGGTAGGGATTCTTTCTGGCAAGGAGCCAAGGAAGGAGTGGAAAATGTAAGAGCTGAAAACTCTAAATTTCAAAGTCTTCCTTTCTGTGTACTTCAGCATGTTCTAAGAAGTTTCTACCTGGATTATTTCAAACATTGTGCAGGGCTTGACCTGACTTAGCAGTTCTTTTCTTGCCTTATTGCCTTGTACAGTTTGAGTCGCATCAACCTGATCCATTTTCCAGGGTATATTTTTCATTCTCAAATTACCTGTCAATTTGCTAGTTTTGGATTGTGTTTTCAAGGAAACGCCTAATTCAGACTTGTGCAGCCATTCATCAGGTAAAGGACATGGATGAAAAATCTATATAGAGAACAGTCTTCTAGCTGGTTCCTTCCTTTCAGGCACCTCATTAAAATTCCACTTCTCATTCAGATATGGTCTGCACCTCTGAATTGCTCATATTTGTCTGAGGTAATATTGAGAATTCTGTCAAGTTGGAAAGCAACTAGTAAGGGAATAAATGGAAATATGGGAAAATATTTGGAAATATGTTCATAATTAAGTATTTCTAGTTTAACTAGAAGTTTAAAAGTCACTCCATGCATTCAGTGCAGAATCTGCCTGTAACTAACAACTGAAGAGCCATTGTTTTCTCAGTTCAAGTCCCAGCCAGTGCATTCTTTAACTGTATGAAACTCCTCAAATCAAATAGGAATAGAAACATTACATCTTGGCTTAAAAAATTAATTCAAAATGGTTTTTCTATTTGTAAAATATTTAAACATTTGCCTGCGGTCTCAGGAATACAAGCAAAATTGTGCTACTGCATGAAAATCTTATGAACTAGCACAGAAATGGAGGTCTAGATGTAACTGCAGTTTGTTGATGACTTGTGTACATAACTGTAAATAATTCTCCTGAAGTATTACTTTGGAGAAATGCTTTCTTTTATGACAATTCCATAATGGGCACATAGGAAACAAAAACTCAGCTCTATATACACATATATAACATTACCATTCTATGTTACATTCTACAGCAGATTTTTAACCTGCTAAAAGCAGACCCAGGACTCTGCTCTCATTGAACCAGTCTGGGCCCTTCCATCCTCCTGATTTGTCTCTTCAGCTTTCTATACATCTCTGCCTCTTTGATTAGGACTGTAGTTTGTGCTTTTGCAACGCATGAAACTTACTGTTTCTGTGCTGCTAGTAGCGAATACAGTTTGCGTTCAGGAAATTGCTCTCTAAGTACTGCCTGTCTGAACTTCTTTGCAGAAGTTTTGTTTTTTACTTGCCTAGGTTTTTCCAGCTTCTTGCTTGTTTGCTAGTTAAATAGGAACAGAAGGGAGCATCAGAGGTTGTTGTGGGGTTTTTTGTTTGGTTGATTGGTTGGTTTTGTTTTGGGGTGTGTTTTTGTTTGTTTTTGGCTTTTAGAAACAGAAAAAAAAATCAGTGTGTGGGTTTGCTTAGGCATGATCTGAATGGGATCTGTGGCTGAGGTAGACAGTTAAACACTGTCTACCCACCCCCAGTGGCCACATTACCAGCTGACAGAGGACGTCTCTCTTTAGCTGCCACCACCTCTGTTGGCCTCATGTTGTTTAGTGGTGGCCCAGGCCACATTAGGGGTGTTGTGTGAGTGTTCTGTTGGTGCCTAGTATGCAGTTGTAGGCATGGGGATAGAGTGGGAGCCCTTTGCACTGAGACGTGTGTTCACCTTTGCAGCTGAGAGCTGAGGCTGCTGTTAAGTTCTCCAGGGCAAACAGCACAGAGCTGGGTGTGTTAACATATTTATGTTGTTCTACAGTTCAAAGAAGAGGAACTATGATGTGTTAAAGCTACTTATCTGTTGCTCTTGACTACTGCAATACTTCAGTGTAATCAGCCAGAAAACTATCTTAGGAAGCCCTATTTTGCTTCTTCTGATGTCAAGAAGAAAAATCCCATTTACAGCAATGATACAGAAACAGAAAAGAACAGATGCTGGAAAAAATTCATTTGAAAATCATTTTGAAGAGGGAGAGAGTATGGCGAAGGGACTATAGGATAAATTTACCAACTTTATTTTTTATGTCACACACCTAATTAGAAAATGAAGAAACTTTTCAAGAGGGGTCCCTATAGGGCTGTAAACACCAAAGACTAATTTGTGAGGACTGTGGGTGATACTGTATGGAAATTTTGTTGAAATGTAATGAATCTGGGCCCTCTAGCAGGTGCTGTTGTGAATATGGTGATTCTTCAGGAATGTTTGTTCATATAAAGATAGCACAGGGCTTACTGTCATCTCTCCCAACAAGTTAAGGATTCCTGTGTGTTAAGTGTCCAGCAAGCTCCACTAAACATTATGGCAGGGCATTTTGACCTTTTTTTGCTGCAGCCTCAAACAGAAGGTTTTGTGAGAGAGACAGCAGGCATGCAGGTGTTTGCTATTTGCCTCATAGCAAACTTTAAAGGTTTGATTTGGGTGGTCTGGTTTGGCTGGATGATGGAAGGCTGGAAATCCACTGTGTCCCTCTCCTGCCATGCAATCTCTCATGCAGTCTGAATGCTTGCTGCTGTGTCTGATGACTTGCTTGTGCATGGGCAGTTCTCCAGGACTACAACTCTGGCTGCTGGAATGGTTGTTCCTTTCATGCTCACTACCACACTCTTCAGTGGTGTTGTGGTTTAACTCAGCAGGTAGCTAAACAGCACACAGCTCTTTAATCACTCCACACCAGTGGGAAGGAGGAGAGTATTGGGAAAAAAGTAAAATTCATGGGTTGATATAAAGGCAGTTTTAAAGGACAGAAAAAGGAAAGGAAAAATAATAACAATAAGAGAATATACAAACACCTGCTGACTGATGCCCAGCCAGTCCGGGAGCATCAAGCTGCCACCCCCAGCCAACTAGTCCACAGTTTTATTCTTCAGCATGATGCCACATGACCTGGAATATCCTTTTGGTCAACTGGGCTTAGCTGTCTTGGCTGTGTCCCTTCCCAAAGTTTTGTGCACACTCAACTCCTCCCTGGCCATGTAGCACAAGAATCTGAAGAGTCTCTGAAAGTACTGCTCAGTAACAACTAGAACATCAGAGTATTACTAACATTATTCTCATCCTAATTCCAAAACACAGCACTATACCAGCTACTAGGAAGAAAATTAACTCTATCCCAGCCAAAAACAGGACAGGTGGTGCCAAATGCACTGATGCACACAAAATTAAGTGGCTGCTTTTAGCCAGCAGCTCGCAGAACATGCTGGGTTCGCAATTACACTGTGGCCTGCTGCAAGCTTAAGAGAGGCATTAACTTTGTAGATCTCTTTTTACTGTGAGAGGGTTGTGCCCTTCTCTCATCTGCCTGCTCCTGGGGGCAAGGGGCAGCCCAACTGTATTTCTTTCACTGTCTATATTGACTTACTGTTAACATTTCTCAAAGCTTTTTAAATACAAGTAAAATACAACTACTGGCCTCTTTGGGAATACATGTCTGATTTTTCAGGTTTTATCTTTGTCATTGATCCCTTTCCAGTTACTTCAGCCAAAGGTGAGGAAGTGATGTGTGAATGATGGAGCACCTCTTTTTGTAACTAGGCTGCATGAAAGGGTCAACTGTTAAGCTGAGATTCTTACAGAAGCCCCAGAAATAGGTTCTCTCTGCTTTTGTGCAGCCAAGACAATTACACTAGGGAGAACATTCTTCAATGCACTGAATTCTCCTTTTTGCTCTTATACTTTTTTCTATTCCCCTCTTGCCCCCTGGAGGTTGAACTGGACAAAGACTACATAAGAGATTTATCTGTGAGGTCAAACCCATTTTAGATTTTCAGTTTGGCCTCCACAGTAAGAATTGCTCAGCTCCAGTTGCAAGAAGGTGTCGATAAATGATTCCTGTACAGGGTTTACTTTTAAAAGCATTTGAAATTGGTTCTGAGCTGACTTGAAGTAGAGCATAGAAAAGGAGAATAACTGACATTTAGTTTCATCTGATAAGGGTCTTCAGGTCATCATGACATAGTTAATGGACCTATAAGTAAATGGTGAACACTAAGAGAACAGAGAAAGCTTCCTGTCCTTAGTGGTCAGTGATGCTCTAGCATTGTTTGTTGTTACCCTACCATTTCTATATTAGATATTTGCAAATTGTGTTGATAAAAGGTCTAGTAATTGAGTGGACCAGTTGGTAGGAGGAGATGCATCTTTCAGCGTGCAGGCTGAAGGGGACATAAAAATTTTTCTAGAACTTTGCAGGAAATATTATTTTCAGGACATGATCATGCCAATCTGATATAAGGTGCTTCCTAATTCAGGAAAGGATGTACGAACAAATGTGCAAAAAGGTTACAGTTCAGTCATAAATTCTAGGTTTGTTTATTTAGTTAACCAGGTGCCACACTGTCTGGACAATATTTTGCAAAAATCCATAGTTTCTAACCTAGGAAACACAATAACAGAAAGGGACGTGGGGGTCCTGGTTGATGGCAAGTTGAATATGTGTGAGCAGTGCCCTGGTACCCAGGAGGCCAGCGTGTCCCCAGGGGCATCAGGCAAAGCATTGCCAGCTGGTCAAGGAAGGGGATTGTCCCACTCCACTCTGCACTGGGGTTGCCTCACCTTGAATATTGTGGCAGTTTGGGGCACCACAGTATATGATACTAAGCTATTAGAGGGCATACAAAGGAGGGCAATGAAAATTAAGGGTTTTGAGGGAAAGCTGTATGAGGAATGGCTGTGGTCACTTGGTCTGTGCAGCCTAGAGGAGACTGAGAGGAGACCTCGTTGCAGTGACAACTTCCTTGTGAGAGGAGGACCAGACTCTTCTCTGTGGTGACCAGTGACAGAACCTAAGGGTATGGCCTGTAGTTGTGTCAGGGGAGGTTTAGGTTGGATATTAGAAAAAGGTTCTTCACCAGAAGATGATTGGGTACTGGAACAGGCTTCCCAGGGAAGTGGTTAGAGCACCAAGCCCAACAGAGTTCAAGAAATAGTTGGATGACTCTCGCAAGTACATGGTGTGACTCTCGTGGTTGGTCCTTTCCAGGGCATAGGTTTGAACTCAATGATCCTTGTGGGTCCCTTCCAGTTCAGCATATTCTGTGTTTCTGTGCCTGCTAAGGCCAACCTTCATTCACAAATGTATTCTTGAGGGGGAAGGATGTAAACATGTTAGTTTTCTGTTTTTTGCTGGAACAGGTGGCTCCACATTTACCTACTAGTGAAAAAGACCAAAACCAGTAGAGAGGGGTGACTGTGGAGTAGAGAGGGGTCCTTAAAAACAGTAGTTTTCAGAGATTCACGAAATCTCATTCCTTATCTACCCCTTCTGTGGAGTTTATAGTGATCCATTGCAGCCCTCCAGTTGTGTGACTTGTATTGCAATGTCTCTGTAATGACAACTATGTCATAGTTTTCCTGCTGCATCATGGCTTCTGGTTCCTTCTTGTTATATGGTCTCTTCTCCCTGGAAACAAGTGATAGGGTGAGAGGAAATAGTCTCAAATGGCTCCTGGGAAGGTTTAGATTAAATGTTAGGAACAGTATCTTCTCCAAATGAGGGGTCAGGAATTGGATCAGGCTGCCCAGGGAAGCGATGGAATCACCATTCCTGGAAGGGTTCAAAAGGTGTGTGGATGTGGAACTTAGGGACATGCTTTAGTGGTGAACTAATGCTAATATTAATGGTTGGATGCAATGATCTTAGAAATCTGTTTCAACATCAGTGGTTCTATGTTAATATGCACAGTTAATATCTGCTCTCAGCGTAGCACAAACAGAACACATTTACAACAAAGCTACAGGTACAAAGTGATTACACATTAATCTAGTTATGACATGATTCTTCATTAAATGAGTTTCCTGCAGTGCCTGGCTAGATGGACAGCCCCATGTGTTTGTGTCAGAGCACAGACTGCTGTTGCTTGAACAGAGGATAAAATTCTGCTTCTCAAGGCAAGATTCACCAGCCTGTGTCTTTGGCTTGCAACAAATGGAGACATACTAGTGATGGAAGCCCTTTATCAAAAGAGCTTTCTGGAAAGTACAAGCAAGGGACAATGTATTTAACCTTTTTTATCCCTAGGGTTTGTGCATGTGCAATGGGTACGCTAAGCACATCCGAAAAAGGTAGGCATCAGAGTGTAACAATATCATGGGGAGCTAAGTGCCGCACACTTCTATTTGTGCAGGAGTGCTCATTCCCAAGGAGTAGAAATCAAGTCTGTTTCTGGCTATGTGTCTGGAAACAACTCTTGCAGGCCCAGCTTTACTGGAGTGTAGATTTAATGCTCCCTCACTAAACTTTTCTGACATTTGATTGATGAGGTAATTGAAAGACTCTTAAGAAGGAGCTAATGAGTAGAAATGAATGTCAAAGTTTTGCTGGTCCAGGTCGACTGGAATGTCATATGTGGCAGCAGTACAGGAGATGAGTTCTAGTGATGGATATTTGGCACCAGTGCTTGCACTACAAGTTCGGGTTCTCTCTCATATACAACAACAGTCAGGAGTCTTAGCACTTCAAGGACTCAAAGCAAAATCATGCACATTATTTATAACTAGGTACTTGGGATTACATAGTGCCACCTGTTTGGAAGGCCTTTTTTCCCACCTGCCTATCAAAGTCTATCTTAGACTGAAAAGTCTGATTCTTCAGTGCTTTTCTATTGCTCTTTAGGCAGTAGTTATTATTATGGTTGCTCTGTGATCATCTGCCTTATAAAACATTATCTGATATAGTTATGAGGCAATTGTCAAACAGAAACATGTTGGGAATTTTAGGCAATCTGTGAAACTGGATCTGTGTTGCTGGTCTACTTTCTCGAACAGCAAAGTTGGATGGTCTGGCCCTTTCCCCTCACAAAAGGGACATTTGAAATTTGGATCATTTATTTTTTCAGGAGAATCCCACAATCTGTCCTTTTATCATGCCTGAGAAGGAAGGTAGAACCTCCATAAGAACTGGAAAAGATAGAATTGGTGGAGGAAAAAGGGGAATGTTTTAAGCCAACATCAATGCCAAAGATGTGATGCTACATCCCAGTATCTCCGCAGAGTCTATGGAAAGATGTAGATACTTCAAGAGACGTCTTAATTCAGAGCCATCAGCAGAATGTCAACCCAAGTAAGTCTCTGACTCACTTGTGGTTTTTTATGTCTTTGTGACTGGTTCTCTAAATGCCCTTTAGTTTGACTGCGCTTCAAATGTAATTTGATTGCTAGGGCCCCCTCCAATCCCTCCATTCTCCTTTGTATGTATGGAGTTCTTTCACCCAGATTTGTTCGTCCCACCCATCCCTTTGCATAAAATGGGAGAGCAGCCTCCAACACAAAGTGCCCAAAAAAGGCATTTGTAAGGTGCTTGTCACCATTACACCTCGTTCACAGCAGGGAGCCGATTCAGCTCCCACCCCACATGGCTGGGATGTGTCACCAAGTGACAGATGACACTTTCAAATGCTGCAGAGTTTGGAGGTGTAGTAGAGGAGAGAGAAGGAGGTGGGCCATGAAAGAGCATTGGGGAACATCAGTGTTTCCCAAAATCTGAAGATTTTAGTTAAAGAAATAAGCAGTTTAGAGAAGTACATTACTGTCACCTGAGCACATTGTGATCTGTTCTGTTTTCTTATTTTATAAGTGAAAGGAAGACTGGTCCAGTAGTTTGAGGTTTTGCATATGACTTGAGTAATTTAAGTTCAACTCCCTATTCTACAGTAAATTTCTTGGATTTCTTTTACCCCATCTCTAAAACAAAGTTGAAAATAGTGCTTTTCTCATGAGACTATAAGGACGTTTCAGTCACAGCCTTATATGTATTGTCATGGAGTAGATCTGTTTGATGGACACTCCTGGTGCATCAGTGTTTGTGAAAGCTTGGGTACTCTTTTGATGGGTAAACTCATGAAAGAGTAAAAACTTATTTTACTTATTGTGGAGTACAAAATGCATTCACTACTTGTGGTGGCATAGTTTGCACTAAAAGTAAATCTGCTGTGTTTAGGTGGTACATAGATAAATGAGTCTCAAGGCTCACATGAAAGTTAACACTTGGAGGCAGTTTTTTTTCAAATGACAGACTATTTGAGTGCTTTGGGTACTGGAAGTGGTGAAATTGGAGTTGCTGAAACCCAAGGAGTAAGTTTGGAGTTTTGTGAGAGATACTTTATAAGTAGGGGATATTTTGACTTTGATGGATAAACCTTGTATTCATTCTTTGCAGCAATAGGTGGCTTTGTGAACAGCTAAAGGAGGATCAACTAGGGTATAAACTGGGGTTCAATCCATCGCAGACTTCCTTTGCTACTGTGAGGAAATGAGCGTTGGTTTATTTGTAAATTGGGAAAAATATCCCACCTCACACTGGTCCTAGGTCCTAATCCTCTTTTAAAGACCATTTATGTGCCATCCTGCTGTCTGTGACACTAAAGCCTCGTTTGGGTATAGTCTAAAACAAACTTCCCTGATGCTTCAGAGACATTATGGGACCGTTTGTTGGTGTTAGATACGAAGTCCTGGCCAGAGTCCAAGTTTAGTGTAGTCCCAGCCGGAGAATGTCCTTTGTGTGTTCAGGATGTGCGCTTGTCTGTTATGCGTGCCTACTGTGGGCTGCTAAAACAGCTGACATGTATCACCCTAGAGGAGGTGCATGCCTGGTAAATCTTTATTTACAGTAAAGCAGTGTGTGGCATTTAAGTGTTTTGAGATTCCGTTGGGGAGAGGGAAACTTATATAATAGGATGAAAGAGCAGTCTGTTTAGATGGGGAGTGCCTAGATGTGTTCTTTCTTTGGTAGGGCTGTAATTCCATATTCAGCTCCTAATGAACAGGTGACAATGATAAATGTTGGAAGAATATAGTTATGGAAAAAATATTTCAAGCCAGCAGATGGAAACATGGATTCATTTAGTGTTCAGGAGTCCAGAAACATGAAAGAAAAGTTGTGGAATGAGCCTTCTGTGTCAAAGTCCAGATCTGTGCTGTCAAATGCAATAACTGTTTCACAAACTGATTAAGCTAGCTTTAAAACAAGCTAGGAATCACTGCTACCAAAAAGTTGTTTGATAGTCCAACACTTGTGATTAGAAATCATTCTGCAGCAGTTTAAATGTCAGTGTATGTTAGTTCTTTCCTTGGTGATAATTACCAAAGACTTACATGGAGAACAATCATATTCCTTTTCCCTTCTGTTTTATAAACTAGGTTTCCCTTGTAGGCTAGTTTTTCCTCTTCCTGATACTATTGTTAGCCCTATTTCATACCACTTCTGTTTTTAGTAGATCTTTGTGACTGTAGGTGCCAGAACTCTCAGCTTTATCCCAGTGGATACTTCTTGTAATGGTCTAACAGATCTCTCTTACTGGAGAGAAAGCACCTCATGTGCTACAATGTGGGTTTTTTCTCCACATTCCTGCATTTTGTTGGTGTTATTTGCTGAACAACTAATACAATATCCTCTCTCTTTTGATTGTTGCCTGCTTTAAAGCCACAATTCTTATTAGTCTTTAACTGCATGCCTTGACCGTGGTCCTTCAGTGTACTTAGTATGATTCTTCCAGTCTAGCCTTTGGCCAATTTCTCCTACTTTTTAAGTTGAATTTTGTAAGTGGAAAGGCAGAGCAATGTTGGTCTTTACAGGAATGTAATAGGTTTTGATTTTTTCAGTGGGGAAAAATAAGCAGTTTCATCTGTGGAAAAGAAAAAGTAAAAAAAGTTATTCTGGTAATTGTTAAGGAAGATCGACAATACAATAATATGTAGCTCCAGATAAACCTTACAGAATCAAAATACTTTTTTAAGGTGTGCACATGTATTGTCAAATTGCCTCAACACCAAACTTCTGGCACAGTAATAAAGATCTGTCTGCAGGAGGAACTCAGGTGCATTTGAGTAACTTCATATAGGTCCATGTCCAGAGAGCATCCTGATAGTCAGATTTCAGTGGCTGATAAGTCAAAGTTGTCTGAAAGAAAACTTTTTGCTGCATAGTTATTTGCTTCAAATTTGCTTGTGAAGTTTTTAGTTGCTTCTAAAAAGCATAAATACAATGCTGCTTTTCATAAGTGTTTTAAGCTAGTTCTTATTATCTTATGAAAAATATGTTCTTTTAAACCTTCTCACAGGGCTGGGAAAGTGAGAAACTTACATACTTTCCCTACTCTCTGTAAATAGGAACAGACAGCAAGAAGTGGGAAAAAATTGAAGCAATCGTAAAAACTTGTAAAATAATTGCCATTATTAAACATCTATTGCTTAGTTTTGAGTCTTTCTTATGGGAAAAACAAACTGCCAATTGTTACAAATTTGAAGTAAAAAGATGTATTTTATTTAAAGTTTTTAAAATATAGTTTTCCCAAACTAGCTGTGTTTTTTTTTGGTTTTTTTTGTTGTTTTT
Organism: Serilophus lunatus; assembly: GCA_013399895.1. Taxonomy (NCBI): domain Eukaryota; kingdom Metazoa; phylum Chordata; class Aves; order Passeriformes; family Eurylaimidae; genus Serilophus; species Serilophus lunatus. The sequence goes on from VXBA01001255.1 coordinate 227,730, forward strand.
TTTAACAAAATGTCACATAAAAAGGCGAAAATGTGGCAATCTAGCTTCTCCAAGTAACAAAGTGCAGGGAGCCCTGAGCAGCAGGTACTGGAGCCTGCTCTGGGAGATGGGAAGCCAGGACAGAGCCTGAAATCTAAGTAGTCTCTGAGATGAGGCAAGGAAAATGGTCCTTGTAGACTCTCCGGCCTTCTGCTGCTGTCACAGCTCCATCTGGCAGGCTGTGGTTTTGTGGCAGCTGCAATGGAGAGATGCTTGAAGCATGGGAATCTTTAGAGCTAGAGGGTATCTGGCTGCAGCAGGCTGACTGGCACAGAGGAAATTGTATGCATTTACCCTTGACTTGGTCCATAACCCGTTTTAGACTGTAGGACAAGCAATGTTCGATAAATCTAATAGTGACATTAGTACAAATTATTAATAATTATTTAAGTTATTAACTTTCTTCCTTTGGACTTCCTAGCAGACTATAATACTGGTCCTTGACCCCAGAGAAGGGAGGAGAATGACCTAAGTCCTGGTCCTAGCATCTCTTTTTTCATAGGTCCACCCGGTCTCCAACCTTTGATGCCTGACAACAACCCACAGTGGTGCATGCTTATAGCAGATGACTGCTCACATCTGGAAATGGAAGGCAGCTGGAGGCTTGGGGTTGCCATTTTGTTTCAGAGCTATAGGCTGTAATTCTCTGCCTTTAAAGATGTGAGTTAGCTTACTTGGTTCTTGTTATATTCCTTTTTACCTCCTTACTAGAGAGGTTAGACTTCCTCCTAAGATACAGTTTCTAAAAATGCTATTACAGAAATAGTTCTTAGGGTGGAGAGCCATTTTGTCCAGCAACCCAATCCTGCTGCTAGAATCTACCTCCTCTGCTGCCACAACCACTGGGAGCTGTAGATGTAGACCTGACATGGAGATGTAAAGCTCCTTGCATCCCCTCCCTTTAGAGTGTGTGCTCCTCAGTGTGCCAAATTGCTCTGATTATGCTCCAGGGATCACAGTTAAAGGACTCAATGAGAGTAGTGTGATTCTCCCACCTAACCCCCTCCTAACAGTATTGAAGTTGGCTCAGAAACCAGTCCACAAGAACTGAATATTTAAGACTGGGGGTTTGGGTTGGCATGGCTGGGAATTCATCTCTTTCTGGTCTGATGAAAAAGTTTCACTTACTCTGGTATCAGACATATAGGCTAATAGAAAGAAGTGTTGCTGACCCTGACCTTGGAGTTGAGCAAGGTTATGGAGCAGTGCCATCACATACAGGACAACCATGAGATCAGGCCCAGCCAGCATGGATTTATGAAAGGCAGGTACTGCTTGACCAAACTGATCTCCTTCTGTGACAAGGTGACCCACTTAGTGGGTGAAGGAAAGGCTATGGTTGTAGTCTGCCTGGACTTCAGTAAAACATTTGACACTGTCTCCCACAGCATTCTCCTGGAGAAACCGGCTGTTCATGACTTAAATGGGCATATGCTTTGCTGGGTAGAAAACTATCTGGATGACCTGGCCTAGAGAGGAGTCATAAATGATGCTACATTCAGGCAGCAGCCAGTCACTAGAGGTGCTCTCTAGGGCTCACTACTGGGGCCAGTCCTGTTTAGTGTCTTTACCAATGATCTGCACCCTTAGCAAGTGCGTGGACAATATCAAGTTGGGCAGGAGTGTTGATCTGCTGGAGAGTAGGAAGACAGAGGGATGTGGACAAGCTGGATCAACCAGCCAGTTGTATGAGATTCAGTAAGGTGAAGTATTGGTCCCTGCACTTCGGTCTCAACAATCCCATACAGAACTATGGGCTGGGAGAAGAGTGGCTGGAAGGTTGTCTAGTGGAAAAGGACCTGGGGGTGCTGGTCAACAGGGGCTGAACATGAGCTGACAGTGTGCCTAGGTGGGCAAGGAGACCAATGGCATTCATGCTTTTGTCAGAAACAGTGTGGCTAGAAGGACTAGGGCAGTGATTACCCCACTGTATTCAACATTAATGAGGCTGCACCTCCTGTGTTACGTTTTGGGGCCTTTATAAGAAGAAAGATAAGGTGCTGGAGTGAGTCGTGAGAAGGAGAATGAATAGGTGAATGGTCTGGAGCATGTCTTACGAAAAGCAGCTGAGGATACTGGCATTGTTTAGTCTGGAGAAAGTGAGGCTCAGGTGTGACCTTATTGCTCTTTAAAACTACCTGAAAGGAGGTTTTACTGGTGTGGGTGTTGGTCTCCTATCCCACGTAACTAGTGATAGGACAAGAGGAAATGGCCTTAAGTTGCAGTGGAGGGGGGAAGGGTGCTGGTTAGATTGAATATTATTAAAAATGTCTTCACTGGAAAGGTGGTCAAGCATTGAAACAGGCTCCTGAGGCAAGTGGCTGAGTTACCATCTCTGTAGGTATTTAAAAGATGAGGAGATCTGTCACTTAAGGAGATGGTTTAGTGGCGGACTTGGCAGTACTGGATTAATAGCTGGACTTGATGATCTCAAAGGTCCTTTCCAGCCTAAATTATTCTATAAAGACTGTGATGTGTAATGCTTATTCTTGCCCTGACATGTTGGTTCAGGTGCTAACATGAAGCTCTTTAAGTATGGATGCACGAGACTCAGCCCCCAAGTAGTTTGCACCATGCCCGATACCTGCTGCTCCCATTGTGAGCAATGTAAAGCTGCATTTGCTCTCCAGTGCTTTTAAGACCGTGCTGGTTTGGTGGCTACAATTTATTCATTTATTTTCCTATCCATTTTATCATGTGCTTAGCATGGAAACAGTTTTTGGCAGTGACAATCTCTGTATCACACCCAATATCACAGGGTCCCAGGTGTGGTTGTGACCTTTAAGGACTGCTGCAGTACTTCTGCTAATGAGTTCTTGCCAGCGTACTAAACCAAATCCTATTGATGTGGGAGTGTTTGTGTTACAAGAAGGTTCTCCCTTTTCTTCTCTGTGGCTACCTGTTTCTCAAACCCCATGCTAACATCAGGTACATGTATCTAGTCACATGGAGAATAGGTCCTTCTCTAAGCTGAACTATTCCTGTCTGAAAAGAATGAAGAATTTTGTGACTTACCCTGGAGCACGGCGGTGTAGCTGGCAGCGATAAAAAAGCTACAGCAGGGAATGAAGGACGGTCTTTTCTAGATGATTTTGAGTTCAGGATGCACTTACAATTGAGCTTTTGTTTGCTGTTGTTCTTTTTAAATAAGTGAAAATTCAGGGAGTGTGTTGGGGGAAGCCACTTCGATATGTTGGGTGTTCATCTGTCCCGGAGGATGTGGTCTGAACAGGGTGGACAGTTTCCTTCTCTGTGAAAAACAGAGCAAGGATTGTCTGAGTATGAGAAAGGCAAAGCAGTGATCCTTCAGACCACAGCCTTGTTACTCTGGGCTTTTATGTTTGAAATTGGGAGATTCTTTAGCTCAGCAGTTTGTACTGTGCTGTAAGACAAAATGAATGAAAAATGCAGCCTAGGGAAAAGACTGAGGCTTTCTTGGGTTTGCACTGAGGTTGCCCCCTTGATAGCTTTGAGGGTTTTTTTCCTGAGATTTGCCATTTCTGTTGAAATAGGTAGGGAGGTCTGGGACTTTTTCAGAACCTGGGAAAGACTGGGATTTGAAGGAATACGTGCCATCCGTCTTGAAGCATGTAATAATGCAAGACTGAATTTTTCACTTTTTGGCTTGATGTATTGTTTGATTCTTACCACTGAGTCACACTAGTTTTCCACTTCAGAATGATGCACAGTTTTAGAGCTTTGGTGGGGGAGTGAAAGAATTTTCTTTTGATGTTTCTGGTACTAGCCTTTACTTAGGGGCAAAATAGAGAGCAGAAATCCTAGGTAGCTCAATCTCATTTGTCAGACTCCATACTCCAGTGATGTCAATGAAAGGAGGTGTGGAACCAAATAGCACCCACAAATAATTTTGTGTCTGTGCTCATATTCATCAGTCCAGTGAGCAGTCTCTCTCCCCCACACCTGAGGGTTACACTGCACTACTGCTGTGGTGAGGTCTCACATGTCTACAAGCTGTCCACCTCTGCAGCATCTCTCCTCAGGTTTGTGCTGGCAAGGTGTGCTCCTGGCTAGTAGCTCTGCCTCAGGCCCTTCCTGTACTCAGTTCAAATGAGACAAGAAAGGACAGTGGAGTTATTCCAGACTCTTCCTTTTGTCTCGGGGCCATCCCGACTCTGCAAGGACTTTTAAAGATGTACTGGTTTTCTTTCTTTTTTCTTTTTTTTTTTTTTTTTTTTTTTTTAGAAGACTCTGTGCACATTCTTTCTGTTTGCAGGGGTTTGGACTTGCTAAACTAGTGCCCTTTTTGGTGGACACACCTTTTGTGTCACACCTTTGAGCTGTGAGGCTGGTGTTAGATGAGGAGTAAATGTGATGAATGGCATTTTCCCCCTCATGTTCAGGCAAACATTCAGGTTTATTTCATTTTCATGCAAGTAGGAAGGTATGAACAGCAACCTGAATGCTGCTTTCTCTTCATTATTCATCTAGTTAAGTCCTTATTTCAACTTGTTTGTCTTTCCTGTAATCACATATGTTTTTGTTATCTCCACATACATTGAATGTGCTTCGATAGATTCAGGTCCTGGTGTAAATTTTGAATAGGTGCCTTGAGATTAGTGGAACTGTTTTTCAGGCACAACGCTGTCATAGCTTATGGATTTAGGGTGATATAAGCCAGAAGTGAATCAGGAACAGCGTTCTGGTAGCCCTTGGCCTCTCAGGGACAGATGCTGACCCCATTGCCTTTCCTGTGTTATTGGCTTAAAGTTGCTTTCTTTTACCCCTCACCCATACTATAGAGATCAGGGCCCGATTCTCTCTGCTGCTTCTTACCTAGGGTCGTTGCAATGCCACAGAAGAGTAAAAAGATGAAAGGTACACCCTGGAAAAACACTGCAAGCCTCCCCAGAAGTAAACTCTTGAGTCTTTTACCCATCTTGCTTGTGTGACTTGTAATTTGGCCACAGACAGTCACATTAAAGGTGAGCCCATGCCCTGCGTATTACACGAGTTCAGAAGTGACAGATCTTCCTGGGGAGCTTCCAGCAACAGAAAACATAGAGCAATTAGAGGCTGAGAATGAAAGAATATTTTATTATTAGACTGGGTAATGGTATTATTGTGGCATGAAACAGCAGTATTTGATGGTGTGCTGGTCACTAATTCATGTATGAAGCATCAAGCATTGATCTGTGTGGATTAAGTGCATTCTGAAGATGCCTTCTGTGCTGTGCCACTTCAAATTCTCTCTTACGATTCAACACATTCAAAGCAAAAAATTTTCTGTTTCCCATTTGCCAGTGAATGCGTGCCATTTAGTTTGTAACTGGAACACAGTAATGCCGAGCGTGTCTCTGCTAAATCATGACAAGTGGTCCATTTTCTAAATTGCACAAGTATTTGTCACCTTTGTTTTAAAATGAGAGCCATAAATTTTATGGGGCATGTGAATATATCTATTAGTTTTGCCATACAGGTGAATCCGTCATGCTGTGATCTGACATGGGTTTTATGACCCTGCTCAGGTTATGTTCTGTACTAAATTTTGTCTGTTGCTTCTATATTTAGAACATAGCTCAGAATTTTTTTAAGGAAACAAAAATGTGGAAAAAGCAAGCATATCAAAAGGGCTGTGCTTCTATGTGTCGTTCATAAGCCTGTAGATTCAATGAGCTATGCCAATTTGGCGTGTTGAGGATGCTTGACAGTCCATTTCTTATTAAATATGGTACATTTTAAAAGTGATTTTACACAACTGTGGATCCATTTGATTAATGTGTTTTCTTGGGAGTTTTTAAATACTCGTATTGGCTGAGCAAAGTCCACTAATGCTTGATGGGGCATGACAGTGGCCTCAGTCTAGCTGTGACGTGGAATGTCAGCTGACTGGGGAGACAGAAAATGTTATGTTCCTAATGTTATGGGGGATAAAATGCAAGTGAATTAATGGAACAGGATTCCTTCACACTTCTGGGAATATAATTTTCTTCAGGTCAGCAAATGTTATGAAAACCTTGCCATCTCTGCCTCTGAAGGAACATGTACCTTTCAGAAAGTGAGAATGAATATCCTTTTATTTTTTCCTTCTCTGATACTACCTTTTTTTCTTGAATATGTAAGATATTCTTGAGTTTTTCTGGTGGAGAAACTGAGGGAGGGAAATGGGGGCAGTTTGCAAAAAACATGAGTTAACATGACAGGAGTTAATCAGAGTTCTTGTGTGCCAAGTCAGTGTTAGTCAAAAAAAGCACTGCTGCTCATTCTGAGAGAATGGTCATCTTTGTGCTCTTCATCTGCCTTTGTATTTTGGTGGATGGAGAAAAAGGGTTCAAAGAAATGCTGTAAGATTCCTGTCTGCTGATTGTTTTTAATATATGCAACATCTATAGTGCAAAGAGGATAGCCAGGTGCAGTGCAGAATAAAACGCTGATACAGAGTTGGAGTAAGGTTATCTGATGTGCCTTATATTGCTCTTGATAAAATTTTTTACAGTTGCTCAAAGAAATGAAATTTAGGCCACTGGCAAGAACTGTTGAAAACCCCATCTTGGGCTAAGAGCCTTTTTCTGAGGTTAATTCGAGGAGCTTTGTCAATATGTGATGCAGGATTGAAACCAATAAGGAAATAGGAAATAAGAGTGACTGTAGAGGGACAAGCCTCTTTTCAGTCCATTGGACTGAGTGGTGGTAAACTGAGGGGTGGACTGGTTTGCAGGAACAATGTGTATGTTGGCTGAAATAAGTATGAAAATTGACCATGAGCTCAATTTGTTTTTGTTCTTGTAGACTGACGACATTGGTAGTGGGATCTTATCCTCTGGTGGAATTGTTGGTCTATTTAAAGCATGACCCTGTGCTTACTCCTCTAGGTTTCACTAGTCTTACCTCAATATTGTTATTTATCAGCAAGGAACAAACTTGACGGGAAATATGGATACAATATACACTCTAAGATGGACAGCCTTTAGATAAGGATTGTATTATATGAAAACTAGGTTTACATTACACTTAAATAAAATATTGTCAGCATTTTGTTCTGTTCACATCAGTGCATTTTCTAAGACTCAGAGACAATTTCTGTCCTGTTCCTATCTCCTCTTGTCCTCAATAGCCAGATTTTCACAAGAAATAGTCACTTAGCAGGTTTGATTTTTCACACAGACCAGTTTTCTGTGCATTGTTTAGGGTGTCATGGTATGATTGCAATTTTCATCCATATTGAAGAGGCTTTTCAAGGGATTTAAGCAGATTTAGCACAGGAGAGAACCAGACAAACTGATGATTTGGCTTCCAGTTTTCCAATTACACAATATGCAGAGGATTTTCTGCCAGGTGCTCAAGGCGTGGCAAAACATACTCTCCTCACTCAACAATTGACAAGGTGCTTCAGAGCACACAGGTCTCATTAGATCTGGAAATTCAATGCCTTGATCTACCATAAATGTTTTAAGATCAATATGGAGGAGGCTAGCTTTCTTTTAGTACTTCACAAGTTGATTTAGCCTAGATATTATTTCCCAATGGGGAAAGAGTTGTTTACTTTAGAAATGTCATAAGTGGTGGAATATTGAGAATTGAGCAGTCATTTCCTTGATGCTTACACACAGACATGACTAAGATGCAGGGATACTTACAAAATCCAATATTCAGGTAGAGTGACTTAGAGAAGTGGTTTGATTAAACATCAGCAACTAATGAAAGATGAATGTATACTTAGCAGTTGCCATGAGTGCATTATGAAGGAGGCATCCTAACTCTTGTTTTTGAAATGTATTGTATAATTCAGATTATGCTAGAGTGTATAAAATTATACTGCCTCTGTTAACTTAAAAACAATTATCTGCCTGATGCAAATCTGTGTTTTCAATGCAAATTAAAAGCACATCGTTGGACTCCTGGAGAGTTTCTTTGAAGTGTGGTGCAGCTTAGAAAGGCTGTGAATTCTTTCGTTCTCATTTGCTTATATTGATAACCAGTATAAATCTGAGGGCAAAAAGTAAATTTGTTCTCCCTTTAATGGGACCACTCATGCAAGGGTTTTGAGATTAGATTTTAAATTGGCACTTTTAAAACCTTTGATACAGTTACAGACTCAGTGAGCTGTGTTCACCTTTCTTACAGCTAGAACTAGCTGGAAATTAGTTTCTTCCTCTGTCAGAGTATGTTTTCTAACAAACATTTAGTCTGTCTGCTAAACACAGTGCAAAACACTAAGAAACTAATGTCGTTTAGCTGAAAATGTACAGCTTTATTTCCTCTTCTAGAGAAACAAAATAGAAACAAACAAAAATAGCCAAGAAAAAGTAGACAACACCTGTGATACTGTTTAAAAGAAAATCTTGTGGAGGGGAAGGAACAGGAAAGGAGCACCAGATGAGCAGTTTTATGCTTCTGATCACCAGTTTGTGACATACCTTTGCAACTCCTTCTTCACCTTCCTCTACTTCCCTTGCATTATCTCTTCCCTAGAAGAAGGAAAACAGTTAAAGTCTGCTAGCAGATGTATCCCTGCTGTTGTGGTTGTGAGATAACTGCTCTTACAATGCTATTCTTGTGACAATCAAATGGAGGAGTAGAGCATGAGACAAATGCACTGGGCATTCTGCAAGGAAATGGACTGCATCAGTCTCTGCCAGGTTTATCAGGTGTTTTCTCTGGAAGAGATAAGTGAACTCCCTGTGCACAAGGGCAAGCAGGGGCTGGAGGTGGGTTTGTGTGGCAGGGAACTGTGTGGTCATGAAATGGCTTGATTTTTACACTGTACCCTGGGTGTTTGTGTCTTCAGTGTCTCCAGGCTTGTATTTAAACAGGGGTGCTCAAATATTTATAAAAGATACTCTCAGTATGGGACCCTTTTTTCAGTGAAAATGTTGTAACAAGCCAAGCTGTAATATTGCACCTGTTGGGAGATATTGGCAAGGAATTGCTGATTGTACTTTCTCTGAGTACACCCTTATAATCATTGCTGTGCAAACCAGCATTAATGCTGGTCCTGCAGGCATCTATGTCCTTCAGGCTCAGCAAGAATAAATCAATGCACCATAAAGGATGAGGAGGTTGTAGAATATGTGGAAAGCCAGTTTGCAGGCCTGAGAATGAGCAGACTTCTGAAGCACTAGAACTGGGAAAAGGAGCATATAAATAAGGAGAAACTCTCCTTTGAGATGAAGTGCAGTCCCTGTCAAAAAAGCCAACTTTAGACTTCTGCTCAGAGCAGTGAATGAAATGAATTAAAGGTGCAGAAAACCTGACCATACCCATGTCAGAAGGTAGAGAAGCATCAAGGATTCTGGGCTCTGTAGTTTATTTTGCCATTGACACTATAATAGTTACCCAGCTGAGCCTGTTCTAACTTTATATCCTTTAAATCAGCAGTATGATCTGCATTTCCCTTCAAGAGGGATACAGTTTGCCAAGCTCTCTTTGATCTGCTGGAAAAAGGGGACAAGAATGTCATACACGTTCTGTTGGTTCCTCTTGTGGCAGGGCATATTCAGAGCAGATGGGGTTGATAACTTACTGTTTCATTGTAGAGGTATTTGTTTAGTAATGGATGAGGCAGAGGAGCAGACTCAGAATTCTGCACTCTGATACCCTGCTGAGATTGCTCAGATGGCAATGTAGAATATTTATTCTCTTCAGGGGTGTAAAGTACACCATCAAAATGCAGAAAAACAGACCCTTTAAAAAAATTGTGCCTCTAAATAAGATACAAAGAAAATGGAGAAATGAAAAATGAAGGCAGGCTTTATTTTATATTTTTCTCAAAGAGAGATCTCTTATTTTAAATGATGATAAGGTATCAGCTGGGAGGCTCTGTATGCATTCAACTGGAAAGAGGACAAGTAGCAGCAACCAGCATCCCAGCACTGCTTTGCAAGAAGGTTGCTAATAGTCACATTCCTGCATCAACTGTGAAAAGTAGAAATTAGGAAAATAAGGAGAGGGATAAGTCATCAGTCTTCCTTACATCTAGTGAAGTTCTCTTGTTCTGTCCAAAATGGAGAAGAGGAGACTGAGAGAGAAACCTCACTGCATTTACAACTTCCTAGTAAGGGGTAGGCACTGATCTCTTCTCTGGTGACCAGTGACACGACCTAAAGGACTGGCCTGAAGTTATGTCAGGGGAGGTTTAGGCTGGATATCAGAAAAAGGTTCTTCATCTGGAAGGTGGCTGGACACTGGAACAGGCTCCCAAGAGAAGTGGTCACAGCACCAAGACTGACAGAATTCAAGAAGCATTGGGACAGTGCTCTCAGGCACATGGTGCAACTCTTGAGGATGGTCCTGTTCAGGGCCAGGAGTTGAATTCAGTCATGCTTGGGGGTCCCTTTGAGCTCAGCATATTTTGTGATTCTGAGAAATATTCTTATGAAAGGTAATGGGAAAGAGAGACAAAATAAGGAGAATAAAAACTGTTGTAGAAAGGAATTTAAAGGGTCAGGGCCATTACCTTCAAGAGCCTTGCCTAGGTGGCTGCACAAATGAAAAAAGGCCTTGGAAAAAAGGCCTCCCTCTTCCCCATGAGATATCTTTTACTGCACCCATGGACATCCATTTTAGGCATACTAGAAGGAGGCTACAGAATAGAAATTCCTAGGGGTTTCTTTATGAGATCTAGCAAGGAGAAAGAACTAGAGAACCAATAGAAAACATAAAAGGTAGCTGAAGGGTTCAGCCAGGAGTACTAAGAGCAGTGTTACATTGCAGGTGTGTAAGCAGACACATTTGCAACTGCCAAATCTGGTGAGCAGAGATTTCATCTCTCTGGTTTCAGCTTAGCCAACACTGCTATGGATTTTCTATTTCTGGTATGCAAGGTAGCTGTTCTGTCACCTAAAAAAAAGAGACTGCTATTCTAACAGGTGTGGAAATCTAAGTCCAAGACCTAAAGGAACCCTGAATTGCAAATGAGAGGTGTTAAATCACCTCAGCTGCTGCAGGGAGACGTGTAACCTCACTCTGAATGGGGTTGCTTGAGCTCCCTCCTGTGTCTGCTTGTGAGATAGAGGTGGGCCTTAATGCGAGACCTAGGGAGGGAAGACTCTTCAGTTGCCAGTTTGAAGTACTTCTCAATCTCCTGTGCTGGCAATGCAGTGCTGAAGACAGCGTAGGTGAAAGGCTAGCAGGAGGAATAAGATATATTCTGTCCAGAATAAGATATATTCTGTTGCAACATAAAGGTGCTATGATAGTAATAGTGAGAAATCCCCTTGTGCAAAGCAAAGTGTCAGGCTGAACCTGCTATTTCTAAAATTCACACAATAATCCAGCGTTCGATTTAATAAAAAACTTTTTTTAAAAATTCTATAAATAAAAATTTAAAGATTTAAAGAGAAGATTGTCTTTGCTAAGGTATTTGTGATTTTATTATTATTATTATTATTTTTACTCCTGATTTTCACTGAGACCAGAAATCTCAGTATTACAGATCAGTGCTCTTTGAAGATGATATTTTAACCCCATTTTGTCCTTTTTTCCCCCTTCAATATACTATAGAATACTGGAATGAATAACATCCAGCCGATTTCTTGTTCTGTTTCTGCATTACTTTCATTGTTTCTTTTGCCACGCCATCAAGCTTCCAGGACTGAAAAAGTAATAAAAAGGTGCAGTGTGAGGAAAAGGAAAACACATACATTCAACAATGGGAAAAGGACAAAGACGCCTGAAATCTTTAGTTTCTCTGGGTTAAACAGCAAAATTTAGAAAGGGGAAAAGAGGGGAGGGGATCTTTCCTTCCCTAAAAATAAGAAAATTGAACTCTTGATGATGTGTGGCCAATTGAAGGGTTTGTGTGCCTTTAAACTCTTTTTCTCGAGGTACCTTGAGAGGCTTAAGGGAAGCTGCCATTCCTTTCCAACAAGCGTTACTTTCAAGGATCAACTGTTTGTAACTTTGAAATCATCTTTCAAAAGGGTAAAAAACCCTCCAAAAAATAACCCACAAAACCAACCCTATGAATGGAGAGCATGTTTTATCTTGGGATAAATTTGGCTCCAGCTGTCTCTAACCTCTTTTTTTCACCCAGATGTGATTCAGTATTGTACTGTTGCCAGCCAGAAGGCGAATGAGTGATGTCAGTAACGAAGTGTGGTCATTGGTCTCCTAACTGGGCTTAGAAATATCACTCAGGTATCAAACTTAAGTTTCTCAATTCCTTAAAAAGGACACTCCTCTAAAAAGGAGCAACAGTTTAAGCACAACTACTGTAAGGAGCAGGAGACTGGTGCTTTCTGTGGAATATATAATTGTATAAAGAGGTAGGAGGTGTGAAATGGCCAAAACTCTATTCGGAACCTCGCCTTTGAAGTGGTGAGGCAATTTTGGATCCACTTTTCATCTAGAAAACTGGGGAAAAATGTTTTAAATTCCAGGGGAAGAGAAGTCAGTGCTGGTCTGACCACCAAAATTATCACCTTTATCTCTCTTTGGAGTACAGTCAACCTCTTCTATATTTATAATCATAATAGAGCCTTTCAGTTTTTATCAGACAATCTGATCTGATCTAACCTGTGGATGTGAAGATGAAAGGTTGATTGGGGGGTCATCTGCTTTCCTTTACCTTTTCATCTGAATGCATTGTTTCCTTGTCTTGTCTGCCCACTTTTGGCACATGTCTCTTGCTGTCTCATAACACTAATACTGGTTTACATCTGACTCTGTGCAGAGGACTGCAGCCTCTTTGAGCAGCAGCTGCCTATTCAGAGATGCTTGCAAGTTCCTTTAGTATTTCCTCTCCTCTCAGTATGATTTATGAAGAGCAAGCATAGCTGCGGGTGATGCGAAGTATCAACACCTCTGAATTCCAGTGATAGGAGCTGGGTAATTAATAATATCAAATCAGGAATGTTTGCTTTGTATGGAGATCACGTAGCAGAGAAGTGTTATTTGGGAATGGGGGAAGTCAGTCCTAACCATTCCCTGTGCTGTTAAATCTGCATGTCATTTCCCTTAGATAATTAAGTAATTCCAGCCTTTCAACGAGAGAAACTCCCTCCATTTCCCCTGTTAGCTTGCAGATGTAGTACATGTACCTTGCGGCGAATCAATGCTAACTGTATTACCATGTATTATTGCAGTAATGGAGTAGAGTAAGCCCAAGGAAAAATGTTCAACCCTTGCCGATTGCATTATGAGCATGAGGATCTTTTATGTAGCAGACTTATTAATTGCATTTTCATTTGTATCCCTGAATTTTAACTCTTTTGAGATTGCTCTTCTGCTCATGCACGTCACTGAAATTGCTGAGTGTCCAACAGATTCAGAAAAGGGAGGGACAAGAAGTGTTCTCTGCAGTACTGCACTGGCACCTGGACATCTGCAACAAAGCTGAGGAATAGATTTAAACCACTACAAAAAGAAGGAAGATGTTAAATACTTAGTAGAATAAATATACTCTGTGCTTGGAGTAACAACTGTTGTGGTGAGGGGATCTTTCAAGGGAAGAGGTTCCCTTGAACCTCCAAGTTCAAACCCTCCAGGTTTTGGCTTCTCTACTTGTGTACCCTTTGCCTTCTACAGGCTTTGCATTACACAAAATGCCTGTTCATGTTTTTCCTCCTCCCACTCCAGACGAACTTTCTGATTTGCCCTAGCACGTTTTTATTTTGTGAAAATCAGTCTCCTTAGCTGTTCCCAGCTGCACTCTGTCTGAAGGCAGTGAATTTGTGTGTTGTCTTCAAGTCATAATCTAGATTTCAGAGACAGAATTATCTCTTTCCTGCATTTGCAGACCTTTTCCTGGCGCTGGAAGTAAATAGGCATTGCTAAAATTTAAATTAATATTAACTTAGTAATTGGCATTTTTATCATGGAAGTGCATACAGCTGTGATGCCTGGCCTTTGCCAGCCAGCTACTGAGCATTCATTACACTGAGTGCAGGATGCATGTAGTTCTCTTCATGGGGCCAGTATTATCTTTCTAATTTCCTTTGGTGCTGTGAAACTTCAGTTAGTTCCCTGTGAGTTGAAGCTACTGGCCAAGATAGTCTAGCCAAAGCTGGAATAACTGCCATGTTTTTGTCCTATTTCCTGTCTTAGAGGTGCTGGGAGCATAAATTTGCCTGAGATTTCCCCTTTCAGAATGTTTCAAACTCTGTTTATGTGATATTTGATTCAACCTGACTCCTTTTAGGAGTTAGTTATTGCTGATTCAGTGCACAGGAGATCTGGGGACTGCCAAGACTAGCTTGGTAAGAGGCACCTGCCTATAGCCAGCTGCTTGCTGCTGTAGTTTCATGTTATTTTTCTTTATTTCCCTTTTGTTTTCTTCCCCAATAAATATACAACCATCCTTCCATGTTGACTAGTATAAAGTCTTTCCTCATTTCTGTAGTTCAATTTCTCTCTTGTTTGGAATTTTTCTTAAAAGAAGAGAAGGAAATAGCCATAGCTGAGAATCTTAAGAGGCGGTGTTTGTTGTGAGAGAGAAAACAGCACCAAGCTGTTGCAGGTTGGACATCCTCCTATGAAGTCCCACCATCAAAGCTGGGGTCACTGCCACTCTTGTTTCTGCTAAGGAAATTCTGCCTTTGTGTGTGCACACACACACATCACTTTGGATTTAGCTTGAGTAGAGTAGAAACAATACCAGCTTCTTCCTCTTTTAGGTCTACCTCAAACTTAAGGGGAGGGGAGAATGGAACAGGGAAAGATTTATCTGGAAGAGGATAAAAAGTGGAAAAAGTACCTGAGGTGACAACAGCATCTTAATTACAGAGAATTATTGCTGTGTCACTGATCACATCAGCTTCATTCATCCAGTATGTGCTCTGTGGAATGGGAAAAGGCACTTTATGCCCTTTTTCTGTCTTATTTCTGAAGGAGAGAACAAGCATGGGGAGGTTCCATGTTCACACTCTCAGAGCAGAATTCACAGCCAGGCAGAATTTGTCTCTGCCTCTTAGTGGCTATAAAGCCAATCTGAAACAGTCACAGATGTGAAGCTTCATTAAAAACCAGAAATGAAAAGCTGATTAGAGATGCACTTCTAACAGCAATTTCTAACAGAAATTTTAACAGTAAGAAGGATTTCTTTTATCCACGGAACCTGAAAAACTGAGGCATACCTTGGGACAGGAAGGGACATGAGGGTTACTTACTCTTTCTGAATTATGTGAATATTATTCAAATTTCTGGTTTTAGTCATATTTTCTCTAAACGGGATATCTCAGTACTCAGCATATTATTGGATGTTATAACACCTTAAACCATGATTATGCCTGTCTTCACTATATATGGCACAGTTGGACCTGGCTTTATAGACAAGCTTTTTGAATTCAGAAGACAGAGAGGCTGCAAGCTTGAATGTCCTGATCCAGAGCTCTCTAAGTGATGCTAAGGAGCATATTTCCAAAAATGTGGCAAATGCTTCTGAAAACCTAGTTTCTTACTGTGTTCCTGGATGATTTGAAATCTGGGAGACAGAGGACCCTGTATTTCTGACTGGTCTCCAAGATAAAAATATATGCAACCTTCAGTATACAGTGAATTCAACACAGTGAACTTGTGTGCTGTCCAACTTATCTTTGTATATGCTGTAAATCTGTGCACTCATTCCATTCCGATAAACTCTGACATTCCTGATGATGCTGATTATCAGCAGAAGGAGATTTTCTTATCTTGGCTTCAAGACGAACAACAGAATCCAGCTAGAAACATGATTTAAAACTTGCAGAATTTCTCCAGAGGCTTCAAAACACCTCTTTCTGCTCAGTGCCCCACCAAGTTCCTTACTTGCACCGTGCAAGTTGCGCATCTTCTGGGCAGCCTCCGCAGTGGGTGAAGATAGTGCAGCTGTCTGAGCATCCCTCAATGAAAGAGGCTCTTTTTTCTCTCACAAATACGGTGTTTGGATACAAACAATCAAAAGGAGGAATGCAGTCAGATTGGTCACCAAACCTGGCATTGTATCTGCTCATGCTGGTGAAGTTCTGAGCCTGAGGTGGATTTGCAGAAGTAATTCCCCACTCTGCTAAGCCTCTACTTGCTGTAGTCTCAGTGTGACCTGTGGCACTCTCTGCTACTCTGGACATTGTGTGAATGGTGTTGATCAAGCAAATAGTGGTGCTGTAATGCAGTGAGAACCTTGTGAGAACCCTGTGCCAAGATCAACTAGTCCCACTATTGCCCCATGATCCAGGCTGTGTAAAACACTTCCCTTGACATGCTTGTATGTGGTACCTGTATTATCTGTGGGCTGCTGAACTCCCACTTCATCGCTCAGTGCAGGAGCAAGATTCCCTCTGGCAGCATCTGCACAGTGTTTTTTTACAGTCCCTGTTCAGGAGCTTTGCAGCAAGTCTGTCAGTGCTGAAGGCTCCCTGCCATGGGCCTGCTGTGCTTCAGTCAGGCTATCTGCTGCACATCCTGGCTGACTGCTGGCTGGCTGTGAGAAATTCTGCCCTATCACGGGGGTAGTACTGTACCAGCAAAAATGGGTGATGCGTGGGACACTTCAGTTTTTAGTGATTGATTTTTGTTTAGGTAGTTTCAGGCCTTTCCTTGGTAAACGAGACAGCATCATCACAGAGCTGCTTTGTTTTCCCGTGATTGGTCTTGCACATAATAAATAGGTTAAAGTCAGCTGGAGCAAGCATTGATTTTTCTTAGCATGTGTGGAATTTCTTCCCTTGTGAGGGCTTGAGCAGTGCAGGAGACCTATAGGGGAGGATATGCGTGTGTGTGCAGTGTAGCTGGGACATAACTGTTTTTTCCCCATTCTAAATTTTCCTCTCATGCCATCTCTCAAATCTCCCTCCTTTCTTTCAGGTTCCAGCTTTTACTTAGAAATTTCCCGGGGTGACAATGATTGGGAGACCTGCTCTGGGTCTCCAGGGAGGTCTGGGTGTGCACAGCTCTGTAGGAGGAGCAGGGTATGGAGTAATGATAGGCAGAGCTGGACAAAACAGAAGGACTGGGGATGCTGGGGAACAGGTCTTCCACCAGCATGGGAGGTAGTGATGGTGAAGTTGATATATGTGATAGGAGTTAACAATTACATTTCATAAATTTTTTTTTTACAAATGAAAGCCACAGAATAGGAAAAAAATCCAAATTACCTGAATAATCAATGTTGTTTTTGAAGGCCTTGGCAATTGCCAGGCCCTATTTGTTTCTTTCTTTAGATAGTATCATTAGTCTTCTTCCATCCAAATCATCAAACAAACGTAATTCCATCAATTGCTTTTCTCTCCTTAACTGAACCCAGCTCCCCCTTGGTTATAGGCGTGTTCTACTACTTTATATTTGTGCCACAATTTGCCTTCCAGAACATTTACTGACTTGCTTACTTAGAAAACCTCTGCATTGCCTGGTGTTATGGCATATGGTTGTTTCACATCAATTAAAAATCAACATGGTCCAACAGAATGTAACACCAACCCCTGCTTCTTTGAATGGATGTTTACAGCTGGGTGGGGATTAAAGCAGATCATAATGGATTAGACCAGGGATTAAAACAGCCTGTAATGGATAGTGTTGAACTATTCCACTTCTATTCTTGGACACAGACTTTGCAAATCTAAGGTTGTCAGATGACAACCTCACTGTCACGCTGTCATGCAAGAGACCAGGTTTTGAAGCAAATCTGATATTTGTGCAACAGGGATGGTACGAACTGGAAAATTCCCTTTTCTGTGTGCTGGTGATGGGCACGCAGTTCACGAATCGTTCAGGAGATGGGAGTGTTGCTCACATTACCTTTGTTTTGTAGTGAAGCAGAGATGTTAAGAGAGAACTGCTACTGCTCTCTTTGGCACTGAGGCTTCTGCTAAGGAGCAGAAGATGTGGAACAGGAAGATTCTAGTCAACAGTGCCACACCATCAGTGAGACTCAACCATGCATCCTATTATTTAATAGTAATAAGGAGACACTGATAAAGACATTTTAGAATCTGCTTTAGAAACACCAGAGTTTCCTGTGTGTATCTGTCTGAAAAATTAGGGCCCGAGGTAATCTCACTAACATAGTCTGAATTGAATGTCTGGGATTGTCCCTGGGTGTGGTAGGTATGTATGATATTCACAGAGGGAGATTTTAGTTGCAAGCAACAGCTCTTCATTTTGCAGGGTAAAAAAACATGCTACAGGGGTGGTGAAAGTACTGCCCTAAATAAAGTCTTGGTGGCCACATCTCTGCATAAAGCCTATCACATTCTGTGTCATGTCCAGCACAGCTGGGCTCTTGTGGTGAAAAAGAGTGATATGAAGGACACAGAGAAATGCCTTGTGCTGCCAGGATTTGTGAAATGACACGTGCCTATGAGTCCTGTCTTGGTGTGGGTGGGCTTTGGCCATGAAGTCAAAGATGATGCTGCACAAATGAGTGATTGATCAGGATGTAAACAAGGACTAGATCTTAAGCAGTGGCCAGCTAGGCTGAGAAGATGGGACTTAGTGGACTGCACAGCAGCAGACTGGCCAAGCAGTGGCTATTGCTAACACCATGGTGGTGTACTCTTGTGGTGATGGGTTTCAGATGTGCAGAGGTGTTCAGGAGCAGCAGTGAGCTGCTGCTGGGCACACAGGGATTTGAGAAACTTTGCTCATAATTTAATGACAAGTTCTGCTTATCACAGCTGCAGCCTCCCTGTTAGAGGGTGGCATTAGGTGGGCAATGACCTCCCCCCGCAGTGTACAGCATTGTCAGGGCCTAGAGATGGCATGTGTGTCGCTAGTGCCCCGTGCCTCGGGGCTATATTCCTGCATCAGTCGAGTCCAGGAGATAGCAGGGCCCTTCCCGTTCCCCACACCATGTTGTTCTCCTTCAAGCGGCAGGAGGATGCAGCCTCTGGGATGGCTTGTCCCTGTGCGTGCAGGGCAGCACCTATCATGAGTGTGTTCAACTTGTACAGTCCCCTCCCCTGAGGTTTTACGGATCAGCTTTGGCTGAGGCCCACGTCACTGCTCCCACACAAATGAAATGTCATCTAAACATTTTGGCAGTGTAGTACAAAAGGGAGCTGATTCCAAGCTAGGAATACCATCCATTGGGGTGGGAGTGGGTGATTTGCTTCCCCTGCTCCCACCTCCCACTTCCCCTCTCTGCATCGGGAATAGGGGGCTGTGGGTAGGGGACCCTGCCGCCTTCCCGAAGCTGTCAGCGCACCGCCTGACATCCCGGCCCTTCTTTCCACGCCTGCAGGACAGTCATTTAGCAACAGCTCCCCTCGTTTGCAACACGCAATGCTGAGCGCAAGCCCTTTCCCTGCTCCAGCTCTTCCCCTGCTCTTCCAGGGGCAGCCAGGCTGCATGGCCCCCTCCATCCCGAGCCGGCCGCTCTGCAGCAGGCAATGACCAAGCGCCCGGGCACCAGCTGGCCAGAAACGCCCCCGCTCCCCAGGGCGGGCAGTGCCACCTCTGGCCCTGCCTCTGTCCTCCGCTCTCTCCGCTCCCTGCCGGGCTGGGAGAGCCGCGGTAGGCGGGAGAAGCTGTTGAGCCGCCCCCGCTCCAGGTCTGGCGGTGGGGAGGGGGGAGACCGCGGGGAGAGCCGTGTAGTTGGTGGATCCGTCCTTGGACGGCAAAGAATGGCTGATGTGGAAAGTGGGAGGGTGGGATGATTAAAAAATCGCTAATTATCGACACCTTTCAAAGGGAGGAGGAGAATGGGGGAAGGTCGACCGTGGGTTTGATTCGAAGAGAAAGTGCCGACGTGTTGCTGCAGTGAATCGGTCCAGAGGGACATGGCACTTGCAGGGATGGCGATGACAAGGGTAACCCCCGGGGGACTGGGGACGCCCCGCGGCCGCGGCTGGGGGCAGCCTCCCTCTCCCCTTCACACCCTGCCCTTACTCACACCTTGTCCTGGGGCTGAAGCTGCAAAGGCTTCTTGAGTTCTGCCAGCAAAAAACAGGTGTCCTGGCCGGGGGAAATGCAGACGTGCGATGAGAGCGGGAGCGCTGCGCTGCCGTGACCCAAAGAAATAAATCTCCCTCGCTCCTTCCTTTTCCCGACACAGACCCGAGATGCTACTGCAGTGAGCTGCCTGCAGATACTGCCCTTTCTTCGTTATTGGCCCCCCACATAAATCCTGCTAGTCTCCCTTCCTGGACGGTGTGAAGGGTGCTGGGATTCCCACGCTCACGCGCGAGTTCCCACGGCCAGGAGTCTCCACTTGGGACGGGGCACATCCATACGCATAGAGCTGGTTCTGAGTGGTGCTGCTGGAAGCCGAGACCGTGGGTACGCCGTTATACACAGGAGGCACCCAAGAGCCACTCGTCCCAGCTGCTTTCCCTTATGCCCCTTACCCCCATCCAGCCTCTGTGCGTACATATGCATGTACGCACGCATACAGGGCGAGGAGCACCTACACTGCTGTAAATACGAGTATATGTACGTATACATCAGCGGAACTGGGGAATGACGGCTGCTTTGTCTCGGGCAGGAGCACACATACCAAATCAGGAGAAAAGGCTGGGTGATGCTCCAGCTGATTCGGTGCGGCGTGGTGTCCCGCTCCCGCCCCCGGCCCCGCTCCCGGCCCCCGGCGGCGCGGCGCGGCGGGTGACTCGGCGGTGTATTTCAGCGGCGGCGGCGGCTTGGCAGGGCTCGGGGCTCCTCCCCCCGTGTGGTGGTACCCTCTCACTTGATCAAATCCTTGAACGTGAACAGTTTCACTGAAAAGCACTTTTGAAAAAAAAAAAAAAAAATCCAGCAACAGTAAGGAACAGAATCCAACTACCGGGGAGACTTTTTCCCCCCATATTTCCTTCTATCTTTTTTTTTTTTCTTTTTTCTTTCTTTCCTGGTCATCGTCTCGGAGGCTGAGAAAGGGGGAAGAGAAAGGAGAAGAAGAAGAGAAGAGCGAGAGGAAGAGGAGCTTTTGGCAAATAATAAATATTATAATTGGAATCCGTCCCTTTTCTGCCTAAAGAAAAAAAAAGCCCCAAACGCAGCCCCTCGTCCCCCCTCCCTCTGCAAGCCCCCCGACTCGCTCTGCAAAGGCATGGAGAAGGGGACCAACTGCTTTCCGACATCCCACACCATTTTTCTCGCCTGGACATGGTTTTTACTTCTCTCTTGGTGTTGCACCGGCGCCGAAATAACTTGCAGATCCTGCTCATCTCCATCGCCCTCCTGGCCGTCCTCTTCGTCTCGCCTTAGGCAGGAGCAGCGACAGCCGCCGCCACCGCGAGGATTACACAGCTGGCCGGGCGGCCGAGCGCGGGGCTCGGTCGGGGTGGCGGCGGCCGCGGAGCCGCTGCCGAGCGCGGAGCCGGGGGGCCGTACGGGGCCGCGGGGATCTGCGCTCCGCGCNCGGGCCCCCGGAGGATGGGAGAGCGGCGCGGCAGCGAGGGGCCGAGGAGCTGAGGCTGAGCAGCACCACCTTCGCGCTCACCGGGGACGCGGCGCACAACCAAGCCATGGTGCACTGGTCCGGGCACAACAGCAGCGTGAGTACCCCAGACCGATCGGACCCGATCCGGCGGGGCTTGGAGGGGAGGGAGCCGGCGGAGCGGCGGGATGTGCTGAGCCTGCCGGGCAGCCGGGGCTGCGGGGAGGAGAGGGGCGCTTGGCGGGCGCCGTGCCCTTACAGCCAGCGGGAGTGGGACATGAAGCGATGGCCCCGGCAAAATAGAAAAGTTTTTCTGGGGAAAGGTGAGGCGGATGGGAACACCGTTCTGGCCCCGTCGCCTGAGGCAGAGCTGCGCTCCCGGAGGAGCGCGGCAGGAGAGCCCCGAAGGGCTGGGCTGGCCAGAGCCTTCCCTCCGCCCCCCGCTCCAGCCTGTCCCGTGTGCTGCACAGCTGGGGACCCTTTCTCTCGGTCTCCCCACGTGTAACCTACACCTTGGCGCGATTCGCTGCCTCCGTGTCTGGGATGAATGATGTGCCGAGGTGGTGGAAAAGCCCTCTATTGCCCCGCTGTGTGTGCTGGAGGCAAGAGATATCACATTAATTCGTTAAGGTGGGGAAATCCCCACAGCATGTCAAGGGAGAGGAGGCAGGTAGTGCAAGCCCAGTAAAAAGTTTGCAAAAAATCCAAGGCATCTCACGCCTTTTTCCTGAAGTGCCCTGAAAGCCTGTGGGATTGTATGTGTAAGGGGCATGTCCCAAAAGCCCACATGCTGTTGTGCCTTGATAGTGCAGGGCCCTCCCTCACACCCACTTTGCAACACCCGGAAGATGACTGTGGACAAAACTTCAAGTTTCTTTTGACTGGGTATCAGAAATACCGTTTCCACTCTGATGTAGTCTGGGAACCTATGTAATTTAAAGGACTATGGGAAACCCTTATGTCTGGTGACAGTATTCCCGTTATTCTGATTATTATAGCTTGTCACTGCCTTGAAAATGCCTCTTTTATTGTTTTGCCACTACTGGAAATGAGTATAAAGCAATTAACAGCATAAAACAGGTTGGCTGGATTTTCAGATGTGTTCTTCATGAAACTTGCTAGACATGAAAAAGCAAATTGTCTACTTACTTATCTGTTTCTCTGCGTGTCAGCTATAGGTTCTAATGTGTAATTCAGCCCTTTTTTTTTGCGATTTGAAGTTTTTTCCTCTATTTATTATTACTTAGGCAATAATTCTGACAGCAACGTAGATGTTACTTTGATTTAACTGATTTTTAAGGCAGTTGTGTTTGCCAGACATGAATTCCACTCTCATTGAAGATGAAAGCAAACATTCAAGAGAAAACAGCTGTATGGTATATTTCAGCACTACACTTGTTTCTAGGATTATTTATTTTTAATATAACATGGCATGTAATGAAAAAACAACATATACGCTCTCTTTTTTTGTTTCATTTCAGTGCTGAATCAAGGGGTGTTGAGCAAAAGGAGTTAAAATGCTTTTCCCATGCCTTTCCAGCATGAATTTCCAATAGTTTTGAGTATTTCTGCTTAAAATAGCAGAGAAAACTCATTCTATAGGCATTTACAGGGGAAAGAAAGGTAATTTTTTTCTAAAGTGATGGTCAGAAAGTGATTTTCATAAATTTTTCCCTCCTTTCTCAGTTTATTTTGCAGAAATATGCTATTTAAGTAACTAGTTTCCTTGTTCTTTAACTTTAGATGACTGAGAAAGGTGATGAAGGAAAATGTCTTGATTGTTCATGGCTTTCCATTAGGATTTTACACCTCAGGATACCATGCATTGAAAGCTTTCAACTCAAAAGCACAAGCAAAAGGCTGGTGTTTATTGCCAGTGTTTGTAGAAAGGAGAAGCAAGCATGTTATTAAATACTAGTGATTTTTTCTAATAAGAAGTTTAGCATCCTGGGACTTTTTTTTCTCCTGCCTTTTGGAGAGAGCATACTGCATTTAGTGATTAATTGGATTTTTTTCTTTTTTTTTTTTTTTAAAGTGTAGAAGGAAAGTTAAATACTTGAACCAGGGTCCATTCATTTATTAACAGATAAGGCTGAATCCAATGCCTGTTTTGTTCAGTTTTTACCTAATTCTACTGTTGGGGTGTCTGTGGCACAGGGGCGTCAAGCAATTTGCGCAAGGTCACTCAGGCAAAGAGTGTGGCTTCTTTTGCCAGCTGTGTTGGTTCCCAGTCCCTCATCACAAAGCATGTATTTTCTTAGGTCACAGGAGATGTAAAGCAGCAGGAAGGTGTATTGAAAAAGGATGAAAGATACTAACTTGTGTCATGATTGTGCCAGTTGACCTAGGAGAGCAGGTAGGATGTGTCTGTATGCTATTGTATTCAGGCTGCCAAAGCTGTAAAAAGGCATACAGCTTGCTTTTATCTATTTCCTGTTACTTGAACAGACTTCAAAACCCAAGCTTTTGTCACTTATCTTTTATTAAGAACATGATCAATCAAATTTCTTGCAAAGAAGCACTGTATTTCAAACCAGACTTGAGTGGTGGGATATTCCTAAAAACTGGATGGATTTGCAAAAAGGAAGGCATGGTAATAAAACATTGGGAGTTTACTGGTACGTGTAGATCTACAGACACTCCGTGGAGGGGAGATTTTTGTAGCTGCTGGATGTCCTGTTACTTAGAATGTTAAAAACCTCTTGTGGTTGTTTGGGGTTTTTTATCATTATTTTAAGAGCAACTCTTCCTCCATCTCCTATTCCCTTTTTCCTGCGTATCCCTCAAATCTCAATTTAACTTATTAAAAAATAATCCCTTCCAGGCAACAAACTTTTGTTTTCTTCATTTGTAGATAGTGAGGCCAGGATTATGATAGAGGCAAAAGGCTGGTGAGATCAGAGAATTTGGGTTCTCTGCTTTGTCCTGCCCAGAGGCTTTTTCCGTGACCTTAGGAAAGACAATTAACCTCTCTGGTTCTCCTCTCCCATGTTAAATGAGGATAGTACTACTTAGCCACCACAAAGTGGTGGTGTGGAGCAGAATTTATTTCTGCTTTGTACAATACCTGAGGATCTTCAAGTGAAAATTGTTAGGAAAATGCAAAAATATAATTCTGTACAGAAATGAGGTTTGTGTTCTGGTGAAGGGGACTTGGCTTAATTCAGTCTGATACGAGAAAAAGGAGGCTTCTCTTTTGGCTTCAAGTATCCATCTACCCTAATAGAAACATTTATTGAAAAAAGTCACTGAAGCTCTTGAGGGACCTTGTAGAGATCAGGTAAAATGTTTTCTTGCCAAGGTCTTTCTGAAGAAAGGAGAAATTTTAGTGAAATTTATTCCCAGAAGATCCTCAAGCCAGGAGAAATTTTAGTGAAATTTATTCTCAGAAGATCTTCAAGCCATTCTTTTTTCAAAGCCATGCCTCTCTGAACACATACACTGTGTACAAACGTACCATTCGATGAGTAGTTGTATCCTCTACACTTGTTTTCCCTCTCTAGATGTTTATGTTATTGCATGAAATTTCTGCTTATTCTGCCTACTCCAACCTTCCTGTGAAGATGATCTGATTCCTCATAGTACCTTTTCTTCTTTCCCCTCTCCCTGATTTTTAGTATAAGGACCTGTGGGGGAGGCGGGGGGGAGGCAGTGGGGAGGAAAGAGTAGCAGCGCCTTTAATGCTCTTACAGTTGTAAATTTCCCTATCTTGTTTCTTGACTGTAGGTTTTTCAAGAGATTTCAACACACAGTGTTGCAACATTTACAGTGAATAAAACACACTTATTGGTATTGCTCTCCTGATATGATCACTAGTGGAATGGTAAATGGGAACTGTTGTCATTCGGTTTCAAAGTTGCCATTCTGATTAATGTACCTGTTTGTAGGAAGTACTTAATTCTGTCCATGCTTTTTCTGTGATGGAAAAACTACAAATTCTGTGGTGTTGTGGGTGGGTTTTTTCAACATGAAAAGCAAATATGCAGATTCTAGCTTTCTGTAGAAGACATTTTCATTCCACTATCTGCGGAGAGGCTGTAGCTAAATGATTATTATCGTGATTAGGTAGCCTAAGTATACATGCCTTTGCCTTTCCAGTAACTAGAGGCAACTTTCTGGCATAAAGAGGAGAAATGCACTATAATGTCTGTAAGGGTAGGAGAGGGCATTTGTCTAAGGCGTGTGCAGTATTGCAGGTTTCTACGGCCAGGCCAAGTTCCCGTATGATCCTAGGGGCTGGATTTTTCATTCTATAGGAGAATGTCAGCAGTGCATTTTTTATCTCATTGCAGTACAGCAGTGCAGAAGATAAACCTGGAGAAGTCTGTTGTGCTTAAATGATGTAGCCTCTTCTTGTGTGGATTGTGCAATTACAGAGGTGCTTACAGTATGATCCGGGCTTTGAAAATCAAGGAAGGCAGGATGAGAGCTGGTGGGACATGGGACTTGTTTTACCTTGACAGTCATACTGCACTATTTCGTCCAGAGATCCAGTCAACCTGTGACAGTCATCTCTATTGGATGTTTTAGAGTTACTGTGGTTTTAAGATTCACTCCAAGACTAGGAACATGAGATGTCTTTGGGACAAGATGGTAGAGGCTAATAGTACTGCAGTAGCTTATAGACATCTGAAATAGAGTTAGAAAGAAGATGCAGCTCATCTTGCTGGTTGAAGAGGAATTAACACGTGGTAACAGCCATAACATACATCAGATTGTAAATTAGGAAGATTTCTGAAGAAAGTGGTGCAACAAGGTACCAGAAAGTCTTCAGAGATTTTCAAGACTCGTGTAAAGATCACCTGATTGGAAAAAGCCTTCTCTGAATAGGTTTTCTTTACTCCTGCTACCTCTGTATGATTTCTTTACCCTGTGCAAGCTCTGAGGGCTGACAGTCACAAGCACATCGTGCAAGTTGTTGCAGAGAAACCTGTCCCTTCCGGGAATGATTCCCCTGAATGCTGTTGGCAGTGTTCTGGTGTGATCTGCTAATGTACTGGTGGTTTGATACTGCGACATTACTCACTCCCATGGTAAATTACAAGCTGGGGAGGCTGATGGGCTCACTGTGTGCCAGATAGTTTTTCATTAAGATGCCTAGCAATGCTGTGTGTGATGGGCAGAATGAGATGGCCAATACTGGCAATTTCAAATAGACTGCTATGCTTGGAAGGGAGAAAGGGGAATCTTTAGGCAGGCAGTGCTGTATTTAGTTGTCAGCCATGGCTAACTGCTCCACAAGTCCAGTTGGATTTCAGTTTAAAATGTTTACTTCTAGAGTGGAAAATGGTGACAGAGCAGTCATGTTAATTGCATCACATTTTAATTGCTGTTCTAGACTGTTTCTTTCTTAAATGGCTTTTTACCACATTGTGGTCTCACTGCCATTGAAGGTAGGCCAGATCTGGCAAAGTGTCTTGATGCATTTCCACTTTTCTTCTACCTTTAGTAATAAAGTTTCTCACTAAAGTCATTCTCCAGGACTTTGCCAATCCGTTTTTGATTAACATTGAAATAGAAGATTGGAAATAAAAATGAAACTCAGGCATGGCAACTACTTTTATGGTTGGATTGAGTCAGTAGAGCAGGAAGAAGTGTCTGGAAAATATTTTTCATGTTATTTCTCTCCAGACTGGTTTCATTACAAAGTCAATTTGATGTCCAGTGGACAGGCCTAGATATTGCTTGTGGATCCCATGAAGTTGGCAGATTCCCTGGGCCATTACCCTGCCTGACACAGCAAGCTGTTGATGTTCTTGTAGTTCCAAGCTCAGTAACAGCACTTCACATTTTTGGGATTAGAGTGACAGGGCTGTAGGCAAATAAGCTTCCATCTCTCTTGTGCACAACCCTTCACTTTCTCTTGCTTGGCTCTAGAAAGGTGAGAGTTTGACCCACACTGTAAGCCATGCTGGAGACTGATCTGTTGACTTATTTGGCAGAGCCCAACAAGGATTTTACCTGCAATATTCCTCAGTTGGAAGATACTTCTTTTTGCATTCAAGTTTCCTGGTTTGCTTAAATTCCTTGTAGGAATACACAGTAAACAAATTCCCAAATCCTAACTTCCCTTTAATGTCCAGGGAGAAATGCAGCATTGTTGTTATTATATCCTCCATGCAAAAAGAAAATCATGGAAGTATTTCCTTTCCTGCCTTTATGGGGTGTTGTGAGACTGAGGGAACTGAAAAAAGTTTTCTGTGTGTTTGCAGAGCATGGGGCATTAAAAATATTTGATAACCTGCTATGGAAATTTTAGGGTCAATTCCCAGCCTCGTCACAAGCAGAGCCCCAGCATGCAATAAAAATCAGAAAAGATTGATACCAAATGATCAAACCTCTCTTGTTCCTTCTTGTCTGTGCTGAAGGAGACCCAATTGCGCTCTCGCTGAATCAAGTGGCAAAGCCCTGGCACTGAGTCTGTCACGGTGATTTTTTCCCTTTGTATTCCGACATGCGACGCAATCGCTAACCAGGCATCTCTGCAGAGCACCACAGGGCCTGCGTGCCCCAAATACCATCAGTTTTAATTAGCACCAGCGTGATGTGGATCCCTGGGGCACAGGCTGAGGGAAGGGGTGGGTGCCGGTGTGAGGGAAGCGGAGCCGGGCGCTAGAGGGAGCGTGGGCATCTGCGAAAGGGAGGGAATGCTGCGTCGGGCGGGGAGGAGCGGGAGCCTGGGTCTGCGTGCTGGGAAGGCAGAGGCTGCTGAAATATTGATATGGAAACCCGCTCGGAGTCAATTGACTCTGTGAAACTCCCGCTGTCTGGGGTTCCCTCCGCGAGAGAGGAGAATAGTCCTAACCAGGCACTCAGCCGTGAAGCATTTTGCCGCCCGTACCGCTGATGCTGTCTCCTCTCCCTTGGTGCTGTCTCTAATCGCTGCCTGGTTTTTTTCCGGAAAATGGGACCCCCAGTGCCGGGGTCTCTCGCCTGCTCCATCCCTTCTAGCCTGAGTTATGTGCTTGTAAAACCGTCAGCACTGCCCTGCAGCTGCCGGGGGTGCTGCTGAGGTGGGAGAGGAGTGATGTTGACCTGTGCAGTGTCGGGGAGCTGTGACCTGGATCCTGGCTGCACCCTCCACCTCCTGCACCGCCGTGCCCCGTTGTCTCCGGGCCAAGCCCCGGGGGTGGCTGCGGACAGACCCACCTCACTGCCCGTCTGCTCCCTCTCCTGCAGCACTGAGAGCGGCAGGGGAACTGTGCTTCATTGCCTCTTTCCCTGTGCCCGATCCGCAGAGGATGTGTTTGCCCTGACAGCCCCGTGCCGCTTGGGACTCCATAATATTTTGACCAAGTTGAAAGTGTTGCGCAAATCTTAGCGTTCCTGTTTCTATCTCCTTTCCTTTCTTATGGGTGTGGAAGGAACAGAAGGGACAGAATTCTTCCCAGCTACTGCACTATAGGA
This sequence comes from Serilophus lunatus, assembly GCA_013399895.1. NCBI lineage: Eukaryota > Metazoa > Chordata > Aves > Passeriformes > Eurylaimidae > Serilophus > Serilophus lunatus. The sequence continues at coordinate 256,417 of VXBA01001255.1, forward strand.
CAAAGTAGCATTTCCTGGGAAATGTAGTTGCACTTACTGGTGTCCTTGGGACCAAAACGGATGTTTCAGATTTGGAAAAACTGGGACTGACCCACAGCGACTCACTTAGGTCAGTGATGGACTAAAGAATTCAGGATGCTGGAAGGAACTTCTTTGGCAGTGCTTCAGGCACTCCATGAGACTGTAACGTGGGTACTGCTGGTACATCCTCAGTAGTGCTACTGGTAGGCTCATGAAATGGGTTGAGTCCCTCATGGATGATTTGATAAGAGGACCGCAGGGAGGGTTTAGTGGAGGTGAAGACTTGGTATAGAGTTCCTGCTGACTTTCATGAAAGAGAGAAAACTATGGGTTGAGTTCCTTGCGTGCCAGAGGAGAGCAGGCTGTGCATGCAGGTTGTCTCGATGATTTGTGGTCTTGCCATTGTGCTGAATAGATTGTGTGTTCCATGTTTTGGCTTCCCTATCTACAAGGAGGAGTTGACTCTGATGAAGGGCTGATGCTGAGGCTTAAAATGGATGGGCATTTGCAGAAGGTGTTGGGTGGAACATAATTATTTAGTTCTTGCTAAAAGTGCTTTATGACCTCATGGGTGTAGGGAGGGGGTAGTGAGAGCTCTGATTGGTTGTTAGCCTTTCCCTGCAGTTAGTGCTTATTTGAAAATGTCCCCTAGCTGTGACCAGTACTATGAGGTGCAGACAGACCTGGCCTGTGTACAGGCCTTACTTGCCTCCTCAGAAAACTGTGGGATGAATTCTTTCTGCACAAGGCAGTGGGGTGGATGGCTGTGTATATGGGGGTATTTCTGTTCCAGGCTTTCTGTTCTTTACCACCAAGCCCTGCCAATTTTGTGCTTACAAAATGACAAACATGATTGTATTTACAAAGGTCTTCTGCTGCCTACTTCAGCTGTGTATTTCAAAGGTCACTAATATAGGCCTTTTTTTCTTTTTATGAGAAATGAAGGCGTACAAGGAAGGAGGGATCTATTCTGTGCTGTGCTGCTGACCAGTTGATACTGCTACTTAATGACAAGTTATTTTGCTTCATCTGCCACAGCTCAGATGCTGGGTATATTTTTAATAAGAGATTGAATGAAAGGAAAATGAGATGAGGAGCTAAGAGGGGAAAAACAGGACTCTCAATAATAGAAAAGTAGAACATGCTCAGCTAAAATCATTAACAGATTGATCAAGTTAAAGCACTGCAAAGTTCTGTCTGAAGGTGTTTTAAGAGCATATTTGTCTGCTATTCTAATCCCTTTACCTGCTTGACTTCACAGATTGAGTCATTTGAAATTGCAGCTCTTTTTGAGCTGGATGAGAATTGACGTAATGAGATTGTGGGAGCCATGAATTTGGGCTGTCTCTGGAAATACAGATAGGAGAGGAGTCACATCTGTGTGGTGGGCGTAGGTGCTGACTCTGAATTATGTGCATTGTTTGTAACGAGTTGGAATAATGTAGTATGATAGCATACGGAGGTTAGCGTACCTGTTTGTGCAGTTTTTCATGTGATAAAGTAGCAGGATGCAAAGTTCAAGGGTCTTGTAAGTTCTTGCACTCATTATTGTAGCTTCCCTGCCCTTTGTTTTACACTTCACAACCCAAGAAGAAAAGTCTTTGCCCAACACCAGGTGCAGGTGAAGTAGTCCTGGGTGAGAGAGGGTAAATAGATCTTCCTTCTCCCCTCTTAGATAAGGCCTGGACTGGGGTTCTCCATGTCCATTTTCTGCAAGGTGGAGGGTTGGTCCAGTGTGTGAAGGGTAATGTCTTCGTTCTGCCACCTGCAAAGCTTTCCAGCTTTGTTCTCAGTCAGCAAAATATTGGTAGCACTTGAAACTATAGTGGATGCATGGGTAGGTGTGCAGTTAGATATCTGTGTCTGGAGCCTGATCCCTCTGGACAGATCTGCTGTCTCAACTGGCATGAACTCTGTTTGCAGTGGGACAGGGTTTTACTTCTGTTTGGCCAAAAGCCTGGTGCAAGACACAAGATTGGTGAGCCTGCATGTAAAGGACCATGGGCAGCCTTGCTCACAGTGTATGGTGGGAGAGGCAGACAGGCAGACTTGAGAATCAGGCAAAGGGTCTCTGAAAACTGTTTGCCATCTGGCCCCCCAAAAAGCTTGCCTGTGAGACAGTGAGATTGCAAACCAATGTGAGAGCCATGCTACTTGAGAGAACAGGTATTTCAGAAAAGAGAAAATCTTTATTCAAGTGTACTTTGGCAAAAATAGGAGCAACACCGGGACACAGCCTCATACAATCACAGTGTCTGTATCAAGTGTTACAGAGGTATAATAGAGATGGTTTAGCCATCATTGGCCAGACTTTCTGCGTAACTGAGCCTTTAACAGAAGGGCTTTTAGAAGAGTATGGAGGAATATGGCAGAGAAAAATCTGGTCAGGGCATCCCAGCGGATTATGATTTCTGAGTGTTTTTGAGGCCCTGCCCCAGTAACCACACTGAAAACTTAGTTATTTGGCCTGTGAGAGCTGTCTGCTCTCTGAAGGATCAAGAAATGAGTAAAATGCCTGGTCATTTTGTTAAGCAGCAGAAGTTAGCACTTAACTGTGTGCCCTTCTGACACTCCTCTATCTTTGTGTTTTCTATCATCTCTATTATGATCCCTCATTCTGCTGCCCATTTGGAGGGGTGAAAATTAGTACAAGACATACTTGGCTGAACATTACAGGTGTGCAGGAGGCCTGGCTGTGGTTGATGCATCAGTCAGCTGGAGCTTGGCCAGCTATGAAAGTGCACACTGGGTGGCTTATGATACAGGCCAGATATTATTTTGGGACCTGCTTTTTTAGTCAGCTAAACTTAGAGGGATTCTGTATTTGTGACCTCTTACCCTCTGTTGAATTCAGTTCAAATTGCTCAACAGATTCCAAAGTTATCCCTCCAATGCTCACTCACAGATAGTATGGCCTGTTGAATGAAAGCAGAAATTGTTTCTTTTTGAAGGCGACTATGCCACAATTAGAGCATCAGCACTGCTGAGTCCTTAATTTTTTAATTAATTTATCAGGTTGATTTTTGCTAGCCTGCCTGGAAACTCCGTTCTTTTAATCAAAAGGCATCATCGCTGGTAGTGTAGCATTCTCAGTTTGCTTGTACAGCACCTCTTTGTTGCAGGCTCAATTCTACCCTCTTTTCCTTTTAATTAACTTTTGATTGCTTTCATTACTTTTTCCTATCTTACATGCTACAAGTAACAAAGCCTGCCTTCCCGAGTTGCTCTGAAGTTTTGTTCAGATGGCTCTCAGCTTTCTGTGGCTTATTATTATTATTAATTATTTTTTAATTTATTTGTGCTTCCTGTAGCACTACTGGAAAGAGTCAATAAACTGGAATGGGTGGAAGGTATCTTAGTTGACAACTCACAGAAAGGGGAAAGAGGCAGAAACTCTGTAGAAAGAGATCAAATGATAGATGATAAAATATTGAATGATTTGAGAATGCTGCATCTTCTATAAAAAAAAGAGATTCTTATTTACTTCCCCAAAGACCAATGTTGACAGCCATGAAAGTCACTTCTAGTGGAGGCTGTTCTCTTTAATTAGCTGCCGGGTTTTCTTCATGTGCTCATCCTAGAGGAGACAGGGTTGAGAAGAGCAAGCTGATCCGTGGAAAGTGTGAGGACACAGGAGTGAGTGGATATGTGTATGAAAGTGTGCAGTGTTGTTTCTGTTTCACAGCTCATGGGGAAACACCTTATCTAGTGCTGTGCATTCTTACCTAAGAGAGTTATCTGTAGCATTTATAGCAAGTTTTGTTCTGTTAAATCTGTTGGCTGCCAAGGGCAATATCTGAGTTTATCAAAATGAGCTGCTTGTGGGCACCTGAAGAGTAGAACAGGAGGAGACAGAGTGGAGCTTCCTGGGCTTTCTTACATCTTTTAATGTTCCATTTTAATCACTGTGTACTTAAAAAACCGAACTAACCAACAAAAAAAAAAAACAACAAAAGAAGAGGTATTTTAGAAATGTAGACGACACTGTGTCTGTATTTACCTATGTGTGTAAGGATATATGACATGTATAACTGTAGTACTACACATATAACTATTTAACATAAAAAATATGTAAGTACCCTGTAACTAGGAATGATTTGATGCCGTAGTCTGATTCTGCTTGCTTTTCCTCTGTTCCCTCTCTACATCCTCCTACTTGTGTGCTCTGATGCTTTTTTATGGTATTGCAGCTTCCTTCCTTCTCTTTCCTTTGCAGTGGCCTTGACACTTGAACAGCCTCTGTCGTGTGAATCAGGTGAAGGTATTTCTATGCCTGTCATGGTTGACTCTTGGCAGCCTTCAGTTACACCAGGTTCCTTAATTGAATGTGGGTTTTTGTGTGCTGAATTTGGAGCTTTCATAAAGCATGTCATCCCTGGATTTATTTCTGCTCTGCTCTCATTTGCAGATCTAACTGATTAGGAGATGGTAGGGAGTGGTAGCAAAGTGTAAAATTGCTGACAGTTAGTTGGGGTCTGTCCTTGCAACCTTTTCTGTCCTGAGCTAAAAGTGTTTTGTTTTTTTGTTTGTTTGGGTTGTTTGTTTTTTTCCTCAGAAAATGCCTATGGAGTTGTAGAGTTTTAAGAGGTAAGTGTAAAATTGTACTTAGTAGTAAACGTTTGGGAACAAGAGAGGCTTCTCCCCAGCCCAGGTGTATGTACAGCACCTTGCACAAATCCTGTGTCTTTAAAGGATGACGGATATAATAAAAATGTCGTAAGGTTGCCAGTTGGTTTTGTCTGCATATATGGAATTTGGAGGCAATGTGGGCATTCCCTGCCAGCTTGTTTCTAAAGACCATAGATGATCAGTTGTGATGGAGAAGATACGGCCTTTTCTGTTGTTTCTGTCTTTTTGACAACAGCCTGTGCCAGTCTCTTGGGTGGCACACTGGTCAGTTTTTCCCTCACTTTCTCTCTCCTGAATGTGGCATCAGGAGATGTTTTGCTCTTGTGTGACAGTCCCTTGTGGTGAATTTGTGTTGACAGTGCTGGCTACAGGGAAACTGGTAGCTTTTTCAGGTTCATTCTTTTTTTAAATGCTCTCCCTCCAGAGGCACACTTGTGCTTGATTGTCCTCAAGCATTTTCCTTGTGCATTCTTCTGCTATGGCAGCTCCTGCCCAGGGGCAGGAATGGAGAATGAACCTAATAGATAGAATTAGCACCGGAAGAAAAAAAAAAAAAAGGTCCCCTGAGCAAGACACGCACAACTACTGGGAATTTGAACGGTGTTTTGATGCTGTGCTGCTTTGTGCCTAAGCCTAACCCATGCCTGGAGAGAGGGGAGGAAAGTGATTATTTGGAGTCAGGGGTTCTGACTCCTGGGAGTCTGAGTCATGGTCAATTCACTTTGGACTTACCATAGCTGAATGATACTTGGAGTTGTCTCAAAAACTCTGGTTTATGGTGATTTTATGCTGGTGTTGCTTCAGTAGAGCTTGATTTGTACTGATGTGGCTTTATACAAATGTGAATATTTCTGTGTGCAGCCTTAGTTTTGCCAGTGTGGATCTTTATGTATCTTCTTGAATTTGTGCCTTTAGTTATTTTTTCCCCCTTCTTTTTCATTTGTCTTGGGTATTTTTTCCATTGTCCTGAGCTTGGAATAATGAAAATGAGCTGCCTGATTGTGGGGAACATAACTAAGTCCGTGACATAAGAGAGGAATATTGACATATTTCCACAGTGTGAGCAAGTATCTTTCTTCTTTTCTATCATTGGTGGGAAACTGGCATGTTCAACTGCATATTTACTGGAGTGCACTAGCATGTTCTTGTGTTGCTGACATTAGTGATGCAAAGAGTGATGTTCATTGTCTGCCAGTGATTTGGACACTTCAGGGTGAGAATTGCCAAGCTACACTTGCCAAGTCTCTGTTCTTTTGGAATATTTCTAATAAAAAACCTAATGTGAAAATACATTCTAAATGCTAGTGTGTTGGATCTGAGGGAAGACAAGTGTCCATTCGTTGTGCACATCATGTCTCTCAAAGTCTTTCAGGCAACTATGTTCTCTCAGTTCACTGCTTTGCTAAATATCTTCACTGATTTAAGAGGTTGAGAGGTCACAAGCCTCTTCCTGAAGGGAAGTTGGAGGGAAGGAACAGTTTCTAATAAACTAGCAAATGAAAATTTTTTGCTGCATCCTTGAGCTGGAGTTACAAGCTCTTCTGTGCTTGTAGAAACAGCTGGTATGAAGAAAAAAAAATTTTTGCTGTTATTGGCTGGGTAGATAAATAGTCAAAAGACTAGGCTGGACAGACCAAGTGCTGTGTGTGATCCCTTTGCCAGACAGGAGATGATGTTCTGGACCCCGCACTTCTGCTTGTAGTAACTTTTCACTGGAACCCTTGGATTTGTCTTTTGCTCTCTCTCTTTAATGAAATTGCTGTGCTTGGTTTAAATCCTTGGTATTGCAATAAAATCTTGCCTTGATAAGAACCTTAGTTGATGAAGCAATGGCTTCTGTCAGAGCAGTATATTTTATTTCAAGGGCATATTTTTCATCTTCCTGATGCTGAGTAGGGCAGGAGTAATACCTTCAGAGTATGTACTGATACACTGATGAAATGTCAGTAAGATGAGAATTAGACCCACATTCCTTCCCCTTCTCTGGCAGATAGCGGGCTTGGACAGGGTGGAATTTGAAAACCTCTTTAGTCTGCAAGGCTGTTCTTGAACCTTTTTTCATAACAGACAGCAACCAGAAAAGCATTAACACTATGATAAATTACAAAGTGTCACAAAACATCAAGCTGTGTGGTGAAGCAGAGAGTTGTCTCTTGAAGGGGTTAAGCAATCCAGGAATACAGTCCTTTAGAAGCAGCTTTGAAAGATGATAAGGGCTTCACTTGCAAAGTTCCACCATTCAGTGTCCAAACAGAAGGTCAAACAAAAGTAAGGCTTCTTTACAAAATTGGTGGGGACCATTTTGCCTTGTGGTGTGACATGGTCTCTTGCTGATTTGCTCATTGCCTGAGCTCTGAATCAGTTCTCCAAGTTCCCATGTCGGCAGGCACCTCTTTATCCATGTTGTGCTGGGCCTTTGCTGATCTTGGGTTTAAGTCCCCCTCTAGCTCAGGTCCTCTTGGCCCATCTGAGAGGTACAGCCAGGGCTTTATGGGTTCTTGGTGAAAGTCTAGAGAGATAATCTGTGTTTTGGCGTGGGTGTTTAGGCTCCTTAGTACTTGAGGCTGAATGACTTCAAACACTAACCGACTGTGCTGTGAAGGTGGTGTATTTATTGGAGCAAGTTCCTATTATCTCTTCTGCTTGACAGGTTGAATATCTCTAGCTGTTCCTGTCCACTGTCATATAAGTTCTGACTCAAAGCCAGTGAATTCTTTGCATTTCTATTGAGTTTAATGGGATTTGGACATGTGCCCAGGAACATAAGATCACATGTGCTCGATGAATCCAAAAGTCCATCTATTTCTAATGTCTCATGTCTGACATTGCCCAGTAGCACAGCTGCATCTGGCATATCTAGCATCTCTCTGGAATTAAGAATATGTAATACAGAGAGATCTGCAAATATCTTACTGCTCGCCTTGGTGTTTTTGAGTGTGTGTGTGGAAATAATTTGGTCTTAATCCCTAGCCCCCATCTCACCCTGACAAGTCTCTCCAGATTTTGACTCAGACAAAATATAGACTATCATGATTAAAAAGTAAAAGAAAAAAAAAAAACAACTACTCATACCACCACAACCAACCAATCCGGTAAAAATCACATTTCCCTAATTTCTTAGAAATTTTTAAAGTTTTTTTTTTTAATATGGAAAAGCTGAGATTTTTGTTTTTAAAGGTTAAACATTTATTATATAGTTATGAAAGCAAGTTCAGCACAATTTAGAAGATAAAAAAATATGCTGGCATTATTAAGTTGTTATTTTACTGTAAAAAAATCACACTTGAAGATACTACTGCCTCTGATTTTCTGTGCTGTGCTGTGTCTTGGTATAAAGTCAGGGAAAGGAAAGTTGCAGTGTTTATGTGCTCATGTTGGAAGAAAGCAGTGAGCTCTGTGGGTAAAAATAGAGATTATAGTGTCTGCTGCGGAGCTTGCTTGTAAGGTTATACTGTTTTGTTTTAATTACAGGAATTATGTTGCTGACGTCAGTTTGACAGTCAGCAGGCTTGATGCTTGCATGCTGTTCTGGAGGTGGCTGGAACACTTTAGACAGTGTTTGTTTTTTTGGTTGTGTGTGATAGTTTTATGGGGTTGTTTATTTTTTTTGTGGAAGAAGTTTTTAAACTGAAAGCTTTGAACTGTAGAGTACTTGTGAGATTTGCTTGTTTATTTGTTTTGGTTTGGGTCATTTGGGGTTAATTTATTTATTTATTTTTAAATGGGTTTTGTAACATTTTTTGCTAATAATATCAGTTGACAAAAACTAGAACTCTCTCTTCATGCTGATTTAGAAGCTCACCAGTTTATGGCTGAGTAGGTTAGGAGGTTAGGTGTGTTTGAGAGTGGATGGAGAGTTGCACTTCAAATCTGAATTACTTGGTCCCATTCATGAAATCCAAGGGAAAACTACAGGGGAAAAAGAATGGTAGCATTTGCCAATGTAAAGTTGCAACTGAAATGGAGTCCTGAGTGCCTTTGGAGGTAATGGGGTAGAGCTCACACGTGCATTTCTTGTGCAGGATGGAGGATTTTGTAGGAACTCAATCCTTTAGCCTTTACATTAACCTACTGACAGGCTGTTTCCTTCTGTGCCTCAGTTTCCCCACCTTTGAGAGGAGACTGACCTTAGCAGAGCCCTGAAAAACTGACTGGTGAAAAGCACTGTTATCTACAGCTACTGGCAGCTGAGATCCGGACTAACATGGATTTTCTTTCTCTGTCCTGCAGAGAATCAAGCATTGGCAACTGTTCAGGCAGGCAATAAATGGAAATCATTCTATTGTATTTTTTCAATCTTAATTTTCCTGGCTGATAAAAACAGCATAACAAAGTTGTGAGACCTGTGACCTGTGTGACCTGTTTGAATGTGATCCCATCTGTCTGTAGGGGGTTGTAGTCTAAGAACTGCTGCATAAATGTTCCAATTGAATCAATTTATGCTTTGCTTTTTGAAACATAATTTCATTTCTAAGTGTAGAAAGTGTATGGAACTGAAATTTTTCCTGGTGCTGGGAGAAGAGTCCCAGTCTCATTATTTAAAATGAATTAGTTCTGATGAAATATTTAACCTTTAAACAACACATTTAATACAGTGAATTGCATTTTATTTATTAATGGCTGTTGCAATGAGGTTTGTAGAGAAATTCTGCTAAAACACACTGTTGTGATATTGCAAAATATAGTAATGACTATAATATTTTGTTGAATTATTAATATCCACTGTGCCTACAGAGCTACATAAGTGTCAGTTTTCAGAATTGTTTTTATCTGAAGAGTGATATATGGGTATTGTTTTGCCTTTTTTTTTTTTTCCAGTATTTTTTTTTAATTAAAATGATAAAAAGAAAGTCGGAAGCCAGTTACGTGTTCCTACTGTCTAACTCTCTTCTCATTAACAAAGCACCCCCAGGAAACGTGTTGAAGGTTATTTCTTTCTGACAGAGTCGGGTCCACTTGCAAAGACAGATTCCTTGTAGTGGAAAGACTGCAGTTAAAGGGAAAAATGTGAGGAAAAGCTGGGCACAGGCTGACTGAGATCACTGCTGCTTTTGCAAGACACCCTTGTCTTACTGCTACCTTTGCTATTGACAGTGGCTGATTTGTACACTTCATCTATCCCTTGGAGGTTACTGTCAAAGAAAGATGGGCAGAGCACTTTTAATCTCTGTGCATCAGACTTTCTGCCCCTGGGACAGACACTAATCTGTCAAAAGTTTGGCTTCCAGCCAGTGACTCTGGTCCCTTCAATTTGAGGCTGTGGCCCTGTGAATGATGGCAAATTCTGACTGTGGAACCCAAGGGAACACTTCAGGAGGGATGTGCCTTACTTATTTCATTTCACATGGTATCCAGGATGTTCCTGGATGTTGACTTCTCCTGGATGCTTTGCCTGATGTGGGAGTGTGATGGTTTTGCCATTGGTGTTCCCCCAGCATGGTTGTGTCCGTTGCCAACAAATATATTCAGATAAACTAACTGATTTAGTAGGGATAGGGTAGCCCAAGAATGTTTCCTTTTGTTGTCTTCTCTTGGAGAAAAAGGAAGTTCAGCCAAATTGTGACAGACCCTGATGAGGCAAGTGGTCTCTGGACCAAAAAATGGGCCTTGACTTGTTTTAATTTCTAATACATGCATAACAAATGAAGGGCAAAAGTAGCATGAAAGTCAAAGTCTCTCTTAATTTGAGCAATTGTTTTTGCATTGTTCCCTTCAAATTAAGTTGAAGTTGTCTGAAGTCTGCCTGGACTTCTTTGGGGCTTCTTTACCTGTGCTGTAATACCAGTACAGGTTGGTGAAGATGTGGAAACACACTGCAGAATTCCCTTATCCACCAAGCTACTGTTCTGGAAGCATCCAGTTAAGCCACTTGTCCAATTGCCCCTTGCTCTCTTCTGTGACTTTCTGGGTTGCCAAGCAGTGGAAAGCTTGCAAGACATGCTTGTTAATCATTGACAACCAGTGTGTTTTCCTCTTCTTCCCAAGGTCTTTCTTAGCTTATTTGATTTTTCCATTTGAAGCTGTTTAATCCAAAGGATGTCTTTCTGGATATTTCTGTGTGTCTGAAGGCACATTGAAAGATCTGATTCATGAATCTGCAGCTAGAGGTGCGGTGTTGGGTCTGACTGGGATGAAGTTAACTTTTGCCAAGGCATCCTTCGTGGTGCTGTGCTTTGTATCTGTAGCTAGAATGGTGTCGATAACACACCAGTGTTTTGGCTACTGCTGTGTAGTGCTGGCACAGCATCCATCCCTCAAAGGCCAGTAGGGTGGGGTTGGGTGGGAGCTTGAAAAGGTAGTTGCATCCAGTAACTCCTGCTGTCCACACATCCTTTTTAATCCAGGCTTCTACTCTGTCTCTGCTGTCTTGTCTGTAGCCGTGGCCTGGAAGGAAAATGGCAGACTTTACTCCAAGAACCGCTCCTTGGAGCTTCCCTAGGGCTTTCTTTTGTCGATTAGTTGATCAGTCTCGAAGCACTGTCTGGAGAAGAATCAAGACACTCATCCTGACTCCCTGGCTCTGCTGGTGAGAGGGTGCTCTCCATCACTATGGGATTTGAGTGACGCTGGAGGAATGCTGTGGGGTGAGAGGAAGCAGGTTCTTTAGAGGGTTAGCTGGTGATTCAGTCAGCTTTGAATAATCCTACCTCAGATGGTATCAGACATATGCCCAGGTGACTGCACAGAGGAACGACGCAGCTTTTTGGATTTGTGTCATTGGCTTTGCAGAATGTAATAATCTGTAGTGAGGAAGAAAACCACTTCAGCTCAAAGAGGAAAAACTGTGTAGTAAAAGAACTTTCATTTCTGTGCAGGAGGTTGCCAGAGAGAACTCATGGTAATAAATACATAATTAAGTTTTATAAAATCGTAGAAGTTGTATGTAATTTATCTTGACTATAAATAGAAGGTTCTAAGCAGATGACGTGCTGAGTGAACACATCAGCCTCGACCCTTATAACTGCTGTAGATAGCAAATGCTTCATCTTGTTTATTTTTGCACTTGTTTCTGGTGCTTGTTGCTGAATTTTTGCCACCAGACATTGGCAGCCTGCTTCCACATGCTAAAAGACAGGTTTTGCTTATCACTGAAAGAGACTGTGATGTAACTGTGACCACCCAAGGCTTGGTCTGAAGCCTTGCTGTCTGAAAAAATAAACGGGAGTTGACTTACCTTTCTTTAGCTGTCACTTGTTTCACAGCCTTAGGCTGTGAAATGCATTTATGTGGCAATTGTCTCAGAAAAAAAATCACCCATTTTTTCTGAATTTCCAGACAATGTCTTCTTGGTTTTACATATTGATATGTATGTTACTGTGGATGTGACTGAAAAAAAAGTGATTCTTGCTTTCTGGTTTTCCCTTCTTAGACTATAATGGGATGAACGTGGAGGGGAAATGGTCTGCTTGCAGGCAGGAATTGCTTGGGAAGAGAGGAAAAAACCCAGCCTCTCCTTTGTGTGTTTCCAGCTGGATCTGATCTGGATCAGGTGCTGGAGGACGGCTCTGTCCCTGTGCAGTTCCCCTCATCTATGGTAGAGCTGCAACGAGCCCTGAATGCAGAGTGTAAAAAGGTAATAGAGGCTTGCAGTGTGACCTGTGCTACTTGTGATCTATTTTCCTCCAAGTTAAGCATCTTCTTTCAGTGGCGTTATCCTGCTCTTACTTAAATAAATACTAGTGGAGTGCAGTCTGTAGAGAGTTTGAAGTATACAGCCTACTCTGTTTTGTTTCAAGCAAGAGAGTGCTGAGTGAGCTTGAGCTTCCTTGGTTGTGTTCTGTTTGTTGCTGTTATTGATGTTCATAGGAATAAAACTGCAGTAAGGAATGTTAATATTTTGTAAGAAAACTATGTTTTAAAAATTTATACCAAAATATTTTTCCCAAAATTGCTTGTGCTCTTTTTGCAGCTGGGATAAGAAAGAATAAAAAGGAAAATGACAGAATGAAAATCCATTGAAATACTTCATTAATATATTACCTATAGTGACTTCGCTTTCAAAAGAATATTTTTTTCTTGTTTGTGTGATGTCACTGAAAAACTTTAGGACTAAAAATTAATTTTAACATTTCACATTGCTGTTTTCTAGTTTTATGACAAATGTTAAATTGAGTAAGAATTTTTACTGAAAGATTTCAATTGTGTGAACTTCTAGTTTTAAAGTGAGAGTAAAATCAATTCCATGAGTCCGTGTGAGACTCATGGAGGGGGGGGGGGGGGGGGGTAATGATTACATAACATTACTGATGTGGTTTTCAGACAATTCTCCAAGAAAATTGAAAAGTTTTAGCTTTAATCAAAGGGCTTTTTGTCAGAGGACTCTATGAAATTTTTTAGGAAATCACTTTGATTGCTTTTTGGTTATTTAGTGTTGGAAAATATTTTAAATATTTTGAGCACCTTTAAAAATTATGTGATATAAATGTTTACAAAAATGGGGAAAATGCTGAAACTTTAAGTAGGAGGACAGATACTTTCTGGTCAACTGCACTCATAGATAAATCTGCCAACACTTATAATCTAAATGAGGAACTTTAAATATCATGTATTATGTGCTGAATATTTGTATTGAGCTGCCTACAATCAATCCATAGCATCAACTTTTAAAATGTCAGAGATTTGAATAGTACGTGTTGACAGGAAGCTGAGATTTGCTCAGAGATGCCATCTTTCTCAAACATGGTACTCTTGGTCAGGCAGTTACCTGGTCCTTGCTGACATTTTGAAGTAGTTTGAACTATCTTTAAAGAGTTTTGGTATGGTTTGGTTTGGTTTGGGAGCACTGGAGCTGCTTCTGCATTACGTATCACCTAGAACATTTGCCCTAGGTACTTTTGGCATTAGTGGATTTTTTTTTTTTTTAGATGCAGCTCCAGGAGAGGAAATGACTTGCAAAATCAGGTGAATTAATCATTATTTCAAAGGAAGATCTGCTTATTCTTGAAAATCAAGAAAGAATTTAATATGTCCTTTCAGAGCAAGGTTGCTCAATGAGGAGAGAAAAAGTGTGATCAGTGTTTGTGCTAGCACAGAGGATGTCACTGTAGCACATATAAACACAGCACTACTGAGGCCTTGTATATTTGGAAATGGCCCCCCTTAAATAAGCAGCCACCTGAAAAAGACCTTTAGAAGAACTGAGAATGCATCTCACTGATCAGTGAGCTGCCAACTGACATCAGGGTCTAGTGTCATCTATTTTGTACTTTTAGACTTCTTGCTGCTGTAATCTCAGGGGCTTCTCAGAAGGACTGAGGCATCCTGGTCCTTTGGGAATTTTTTCCACAGGCTAAATGCCTGTGGTGAAGCTGAGATCAGGCATATTTGAGTCTGGCAGTGAAAGGGAAAACTGAAAGCTTTATGGTGAGAGGAGATAAAAAGGAGAGAGGAGAATAATGCAGTAAAAGTTTACTCAGCTTTTCTGTTTGTTTTTTTTTTTTGGTTTGTTTGTTTTGTTTTGTTTTTGTTTTTTTTTGGGTTTTTTTTGTGTTTGTTTGTTTGTTTTTTCCAGTATTATTATTTACTCTATCAGTAGTTTTAAACTCTGACTTTGGATCCAATCCTCTCTGGTTGACTGTGGTGCTAATGATCTCTGTTCAAAGAGACTTTAGTTCAAGCTCAGCATTTTGTAAATGAGATCCCCCAGGCACTGTCCACCAGCTTTCCCTAGTGCTCTGCAAGGCACAATGTCCTGGGTGCTGGGAGAAGAGCTGCCATCCTGGTATTACTCATTGTGTTGTGGGCTGTGCACTGAAGGAGTTGAACTGCTCTTCTCTGAGTCTCTCAATGTTTAAGAACATGCTGATTAGAAACAGGTAAAAATAGCAGTGTAGGAGGATGCACACTAAAAGACTCCCTTAAGTAGGCAGGAGAAAATAGAAACTCCACTGATTATCTACGTATATATATATATACACACAGACACCCCCTGCTAGGAAACTCTGCAGGGAGTTAGAAGTGCAGCAGCTTCTTGTAATCTGGAAGTAGCTGCTTGGATTATCCATGAAATGTGCTTTATGACTTCGGTCATCACCTCCAACATGTCTGGCACTGTCTTCAGGATTTTTTACCTCGTCTGTTTTACCTCATCAACAGTCTGCCTGAACTGTTTTCTCGCCCCTGAAACCTTTGCTTCAGGGAGTTGTCTTCCAAGAAATTATTCCTTATTTAGTCTTAGAAGCAACCTGCAAGTAGCATGTATGGTGCCAGCCCCATCTCAATCCTTGACTGTATATGAGTCCTGTGTGTTCATATCACCAACTGTGTTAGCTTTTTCACATAGTTTTGAATGATGCTATGGGGCAGAAAAAGTCCAAACATTTCAAGATGTGCCTTCTTGAGGAAGGGGTGTGCCTGGCCTTCCTAGGACTTCAGGGCACTTCCAACTTTTCAGATAGACACCTGAACCACAGATGTCTTAAATTTTATGGTGATGTCTCTACTTGTCATCTGAGGGCAATTCAATTTCTTCATAGATCTCTAGCAGTTACTCTTTGTCATTTGTGCATGACAGATCAAACTACTAAACTACAAAGAGCAGAGACTGTATGCTGCAAAACATGGTCCTCCTTCCATGTCCACCTCCCTCATGTCCTCTAATCCATCGACCCTTATTCAGCTTCTGTAGCATCTGACTGTTTGCCAGATTGGCTGTTTTTTAATGTGGAGCACTACTCTGCTTGAACTCTTTGAAATTTAAAAGGATTCTCTTAGAACAAGTATTCATGAATTTGGCTGGCCAGATAGAGGCAGTTTAAGAGTTAACTGTATTCTATGCAGTTGTGCTGTTTCCCTGTATCTCCTTCAAGCCTTTAACTCCATAGCAACCACATGTGCATCTCTGCCTCTTCCCCAGCTCTCCTCACAGCCTGATTAATGTGCGCCGAAGGCAGGATGTTATTGAGTGATGAATTTTGTAGAGTTAGTTGTTCTCATGTTTTGCTGTGACCCATTTACCCTCTTGGGCTTAGAGCTGATCCTCAAATAATACAAATCCAGTATTTCTGAGGATGTTTCCCCCTGCTCCTACCTCATCTTGGAGCTAAGTATAATGTAGTTGTTTTATGGTCATTTTCCTCAGTAATGTGATTTTTTTCCCCCCAGTAATTTACTGCAAGGAAAGCTGTAAGTCTATTTTGACATAAAACTATTCATATGCTCTAATTCTGTATTTTAGAAAGAAAATGTATAATTTCAGGTGTGTTCCTGGATTAATTATCTGGAGGAGGAGCAATTAACAAATAATTCTGTTTGGTTTTTTTCCCTGCTGCATTTCTTCTCTCTCTTTACATAAATAGCAAGG
This sequence comes from Serilophus lunatus, assembly GCA_013399895.1. Lineage (NCBI taxonomy): Eukaryota > Metazoa > Chordata > Aves > Passeriformes > Eurylaimidae > Serilophus > Serilophus lunatus. Next base: position 272,369 of record VXBA01001255.1, read on the forward strand.
TCTTTGTTTCTCTTTTGAATGAAACTGGTTTTGTTTCTGAAGTGTGAGTTGTTTGCTGAGGTAGAGCGAAGTCGCTGACAAACTCTAAAGGTTTCACCATGGGGCAACTGACAGCCACAAGTTACCTTAAATCATAGGTGAGAACCAATGCCTTGAGCTGTGGCAGCTGACTGTGGTTGTTCTTTTACTCCCTTGCAAGTAGGTAGCAAATGTGTTACAACAAAACACAAGTTAAGCCAATTTTGTTGGCCATTGGGATTGTCTGTGCATGTGACCTTTGCTCATATGAGAAACAGAATTTCTTACATGTGGTAACTTAATTGTTCATAATTGGCTATCTGTAACCCTATGATTTTGAAGCACTAGATAGATGGAAAAGCTCAAATGGATCTTTAAACAGATGTGATCCAGACAGCCAGCAGTGTATTTTTATAGATAGATGGCATGCCAGACCTATTCAGATACACAGTTTTTCTCATTATCTGGTTTGGACAGGATGGAGACAAAAAGCATCAACTCTTGTAAGTTTGCAAGACTCCACTTTACTTGTTGGAGACAATGTAATAAGCCAGCTTGTCCTTTAGGGCCTGCTCAGAGAGGCAAGGAAATCTCATGGCATTTTTGGTCCTGAAAACAAAGCCCCTTCAGGTAGAAATTCTGGTTTGTTTTTTTTTTTTTTTTCAGCTACAGTAAGTTGTCATGCTGGTCTGTTGTAGCCTCAGTCAGCAGAAAGAACTCAACTCAATAACTAAGAATATTAAGATTAGTGCTATACATACTTATTATGGCCTCATTCTTCCTTAGGTGTCGCTAGTGACCACTGTTGCAAGGCTGGATAGTGGGTTAAATGGACCCTTGTTCTAACTCAGATTGTCCTTCCTTATGTTTACGTGGGACTAGTGAAATAATTTTAAAACAGCTGACATTCAGTGAATTATCTTATTTTCTTATAAACAGGTGTTCTTATAAGAGTCTTGTGATCTATCCTCAAATAAATCTCTTGCCTTAGTGGAATCTTTTTTGCTCTGACCAGAATCTGGACTTGTATAACAAGGGAAGTGAACAGGATAGTGTGCCAAGAGCAGGGGACATTGAAGAATACCACCTGCTTGTTGGTGGCTTGCTGGCTGGCCTGACTGCTGTGTTTGGTGGGAGACTGCTGAGTTTCCAGTGAAGGTCTTTCTGAGGACACAGGTGATCACTTTAACCCAGCTGTATGTGTTCCACTGTTTTGTCCATCTCAAGCTTGACTGTTACTAAAAAGGACTATAACAAACCATCTTAAATACCCTAGCAAACAGTAGGTAAATTTTTTTGCTACTTCTCACGATTTATAGAGTGAAGTGCTGTTTGACAAACAGGAAAAAGTAAAAGCCCATTTTTCACTCTCTGCAGAGTTGGTGCTAGTGAGTTGAGTGGCTTCTGATCCATCCTGGGATTTGCCCACCTGTTGATTTCCCTGTTGCAAAACAATGGGAAATTGCTAACCAAAAGATGTGAGGGGATTCTGCTCTGGCCACCTGCACCCTGGCTCTCCAGGAAGGCAGCGAGTTGCAAAAGAAGGAAAGTCTCTGTGCAAAGCAAGAGGCTGGGAAAAGAGAGAGGAAAGCATCTTGGTGTAATCACCTAGGATCCATCCTCAAGAGTGTTTAGGAGTGAGCTAAAGGTCAACAAAAGCATTAAGCAAAGAAGATGATTGTCCCCCTCTGCTCTGCGCTGGTGTGGCCCACTCTGAATAGTATGTATAGTTTTTGGCAGCACGATATAACAAAGATATTGAGTTAATAGAGAATGTCCAAAAGAGAGCAACAAAGATGGTGTAGGGCCTTTAGGGGAAGCCATCTGAGGTGTGGCTGAGGGCATTTGATCTTTTCAGCCTGGAAGAGACTGAGGGGAGACCTCATTGAAATCTACAACTTCCTTGTGAGAAGAGGAGGGGCAGGCACCGATCTCTGTGATGACCAGTGACAGGACCTGAGGGAATGGCCTGAAGTTGTGCCAGGGGTGGTTTAGGTTGATTTAGAACCTTTATTAGAAAAAGATATTCCAGCTTCCAACCACCCTCTGGATGAACTAGGATCCCCAGGAAAGTGATCACAGCACCAAACTTGCCAGAGTTCAAGAAGTATTTGGACAATCCTCTCAGGCACATGGTGTGACTCTTGGGGATGGTCCTGTGCAGGGCCAGGAGCTGGACTCAATGATTCTTGTGGGTCTATTCCAACTCAGCATACTCTGTGATTAGGTGAACTTGATGAGACTTTCCACTAGAAATGAAGAATTTTGCCTAGTTCTTCAAACGTTTGTGCCTGTTATGGTACATGTTGCTGGTTATCTTTTTCAACTCTATGTCTCTGAGGTGTACTGCTCCAGTAGATGTACTCTGAGCAAAGGATGTCACTGGGGAGACGATGTGGAGCTTCCCAAAAACTGGCAAACCTTCAAGGCTAGCACAGAGGAGTGTGAGTGCCCCAGCTCCTGCCAGAGTGGGAAGCATTGAGACCCTGATGGGTGGCAGGAAAAAAATAAAATCTCAAACCAGGCAAATTTTGTGAAGTACTGAACACTTCTCTCTTTCTTCTTTCTTTGCTGGTAACGGAGTTTATGACATTAATGCTGTCACAAATTGGTGACTGCCTGCAATTGTCATTATCTTGCAATTCTCTGTGACCATTTGCATTCTCCTGTGCCCACAGGGATCAAACAACTGCAAGAAAAGAACGCACTTAGCATGAAAGAGTCTCAGAGATACTAGTTTAAACAGTTCTGATTTCCTCTACTCTAGAAGGTAGGGGTGTAGTTATATTCTTGCTGATTCATTGTAATATTTCCCCAGAGGAAGACAATTTGATTTAGCAAAGGATTTGGTTTTTGAACATTGAGACTTCTGCGGTTACAAGATGTAGTCTTAAAACGAGATTGGAATGATTTAAAGAGCTACTGCCCCTCAGCAGAATCAAGGTAAATGATTTTTGCTGGAGCAACCTTGCCTTAACTCAGTGTGAAGTCAAACACGTCCTTGTGGTAGCTAATTAACATTGTTGTAATGTTTAGCCAACTTTCCTTTATGTTTCCCAAACTGATCTGCCAAAGGATGGTGGTCTTGAAAGTACAGTAACTGCTTGTGGAGGGGGAACCCTGCTGATCATGTAAATGAGTTTGTCAGTTTGATGTGGCTGCTTCATTGTAACTGAAGGCGGCAGAGGCAGAGCTGAGAATGCTCCTTTGACTCCAGGTTTGGAAAGTGTCAAAGAATTACAGAATATTCTGAGTTGGAAAGGACCCACTAGGATCATCAAGTCCAACTCTTAAGTAAATGGCCCATAGGGTGATCAAACCGGTGACCTTGGTGTTCTATAGCACCATTCTCTAACCAACTGAGCTAATCTCAAGCAATTTATTAACTGACCACAGAGGTGCAAGGAAAAAATGGTGAGAGTACTCTTCACTCTGTAAATTCACAGCTAGTGCAGTAGTGTGCTGTAGAGTCCCCTCCTAGGGACTACAACCTGAAATATGTTTGCAGTAAAATAAGCAAAGAAGGAATTTTTTTCATTTGGAGACTTTGGTAACTGGGAATCCTAAAACCTAGATTTTATTGTCTACTTTTATTATTGTTAAACTAACCAATGCTTTGAGAGAGGTTAGAAAAACTTAGTGTTTTAGTAACCATTCATTTTTAATCTTGAGAGTGTTCTATATTTCATCTTCTTTTTGTCTGTGAAGCTGTCTGCATAAGAATGAGATATCTTGCTTATGAGTGTGCCCACTTTCTGTACTTATGACCCGCAAAATCACTAGTGTAAAGAGCCTGAAGACTTGATTCTTCAGACTTTATGAGAATAAACATGATTAATAAAGAGGGGATAAACATGAGATTAAAAAAAGCCTTCCAGGAACAACTCTGAAATCCTTAATGGTGCTGTTGATACTAATTTTGCAGGAGGAATATTTCTTCATTACTGTGTGGGAAAGTGTGAGCTCTAGGGAAGCCCTGCCATGTAGTTGCATGAAGACTTGCAGGATCTTCATTTTCCAGGTTGCACAGGTTTAGAGGTTGCACAGAGTTGCTGATGTGACTCTCTCAAGGCTTGGGTTTTGCAAAGAGAGGCTGCCTGGAGAGCTGTGCATGTTGGAATAGATCTTAATAGCTCAAGCTCTGAAGACTCAGCTGCAGTTGCTTGCTCCTGGCAGTTGGCTGAGGACTGGGAGGATGGCTTACGTTTCAGCAGAAGTCTCACTGAAATGAATGTGCTTCTGCAAAACACATTCAGTCGGTGTTTTTTCCTGTAGGGAATCTGTCAGGGTCTTCTGAGGAGCTCTACGGCTCCTTGCATAAAAGGATACTTGCATAACTTGCAACTTGCATAAAAGGTAGAGATTGCCTGGTGGTAGGAGCAGGGAAAAGGAAGCATTCTCATCGTATTTCTTTCGTGTTTTTATAATATGGATGGTGATTGATTCTCTCAGTACTGAATTCCTCTGTGCCAAACCATTGATATCGACAGGAGCCTTGTTAACCTTGACACTTGGTGGAATTAGTGATTTGTAGCAACTTAATCAGATGATTATTCTGTGTGACCCATATGGATTGCTTGAGATTGCAATGATTCTGCTGACTGGCTGCTGCTAAAGCCAGGAGGTTCCCACTTGGCAATTGTGTCCAAGCTCATCTGATTCCCCTTTGCTTGCGCCACTGCACTTAGGCGATACTTTTCTGATATGTTTACACATTGAATTTTCACGTGTGCTTTACTCGGTGTTGCAAATTAAGATTGTCACCCTATGGTCTTCTTGTTTCCTTTAGGTTACCTATCTTGTCCCTGTTCCCTAAAGTTCACAATCATTTCAGCTCGAATGAACTAAAGACATTTTATTTTGATGAGCTGTCAACAGGAGGTATCGCTGGCATAAAAATGGTTAATAGCAGCAAGAGATGGAAAATGGAGATGAAAATAAAATATTTTCAGGGAGATTTTAGAAATTCCCCTGTGATCATAAGTGTTGATCTTGACTGCACACAAATGAGAGTACTGGGTCACATTTTGCTACATGGAGAAAAGTAGAAATGACCTGCCTTCAGGGTGAACCATGGAGGAAGGCTTGAATCATGGAGGCTAGCATGAGATTCTTGTCCCCAGTGGCAAAGGTGTTGGGTCAAGTGGCTGTTGAAATGTAGGGTTCTTTAGCTGTATTTAAGCAACAGATCAGCAAAGAATTCTTTGGAGATAGATCAAAATCCTTCCTGAAGAGAGATCAGCAAATTGAAACTATTATTTATGTTGCTTTCAGAGGTTGTTTGCTTGTTTGTTTTTGTGTTTTGTTTTGTTTTGTTTTTTAACCAGGTACAGGACACATTCAAGTGTGCACGCAAGAGATGGAAAATGGAGATGAAAATAAAATATTTTCAGGGAGATTTTAGAAATTCCCCTGTGATTATAAGTGCAATATAAGTGTGATCATAAGTGATATGTGCAATCCTTGGAACCCAGAGCCCTCCTCTTGAAGTGATGAGTTCAGATGTCAGAGTCTAAGTGAAAAAGTAGCTATAAGCACCCATTGACCACCACCTAATCTTGTATGCCATGCTTTATTGATTCTCTCCTTTGGTGGTGGCTGACAGAAAGGAATTATATGGAAGAGCTCGATTTCTATTCTAGGTCTCTGAAGCAGCTGGTTCTTGGGAACATATTCCTGGGCACATGCTGGCTAGAGTGTTGAACTGATGGTCCTTCATTACCTGGCTTTTCATTTACCCAGTTGAGTTCTATTCTTTGGAGTGTGGATAGAGCTGTGGGGCTCTATGATTCCTGTCTGATGGAGTAATGGCAGAGAATGAGATCACTGTGAGCATAGTTCATTTTGTGTTCTTGATGAGTGCCTTTTGGAGAAGATGGTAACTCCCTGCCCTGTCCCGTTGTTCCACAGCCCTTTGTGCACACTCCTGATTGCACACTCCAATCCTTAGGAAGATGTTCAGGCATGAGGGAGAGTGACCAATTCCTGCCAGATGGGGAGCTTGTTTCTCCCAGGAAAATTTGTAAGGTCTTGCAGGCTCTGACTCTCCACCTGCTATCCAAAGCTTTGAGGGAATGGATGCTCCCATCACTGTATGATGCCTTATGCATTGGACTTGCAATGGGAGCAGCCAGGGAACTGAACTATTTCCCAAAGGTTTGTATTTGTATCTCTTGCCTATTGCTGTTGTCCTGTCAAGCAGCCAGGACCAGGTCTTCCTGCCTCCCAGTTGGCTTCCCCTTTTGGAAAGAAAAAGAAGAAATGAAAATGGATTTTGTCTCCTTGTTCTGAGAAGTTGAATGTTTTGGCGATTAGACATCAGCCGTGTATGGCCTTAGGAGGTCTGATATTTTTTGTGATTTTTCAGATGTAAGATAAACAAGGACTCCACACTGATTTATGGGGAACTTTACTGTTTGCGATCATTTTTTACTCTTTGTGTTGTCCTGCAGTTGATTTTTGAGCCAGATAAGGCACAATTCTTGTGAGTTATTTATTTATTGTGTTCCCATTAAAAAGTTCTTCTGCAGGGCAGGAGGGACTTTAAAAGAGTAGGTTGGTAAATATACACTCATTCACCAACCATTCCCATTAGTTTGAGTTATATGCTACTTCTTCCTTCTTTTTCTCAAATTCTTTGACCAGTTCTACTTAAGTTATTTTGGAGAACAAGGTGTGAGGATGTGAAAGCTTCTTTGAAATGCTGTAGTTATTTCTAGTGTGACTTGTTTTGGGGATTTTTGTCTGTTTTGTATGTTTTATATATGATTGTTTTCTTAAAAACAATATTTAGCAAAGGTATTCTTTTGTGTTCAGGTGGGGGAAACCACTTTAGTTTTTCAGGTCTGGAAAAGGAAAGAATGTTTAGATCAAAAGGGCAGGGAAATGTTTGCTTTTGGTCAAGGAATATGCTGTCAGAAAGATGTTTGGAAGGAAAAATCATTGACAAAACTCTAATATTTAGGCACTGAAGTGTTTTTAAGTGCTTTCTGTGCTTTATGACTCCTCCCACTTATTGATCACTTGAACTTCCTCTAATCTTAGTTCTTCCAGCAGCTTGTCTGGCAGTATGTTACAAGTTATATCTCTTTTAGAAATCCTTCACATAAAACTTCTTAGGTTTGGGCAAATATGTTTGTAAAGCATTACGGCAAAAGACCTGAAAGCAGAATGAATAGTGCTGTCCCCTTGTCACTCCATCATATCTGGCAGTGTCTCCAAGCCATATATTTACTAAGCTTCAGCAAAACTTGGGTTATTTGAATACAGTGTTTATCTAGGAGTTCTTTTATCGGGGACCGTATTTTAGTTCTGTTGGTTACAAGGTGGTAACGTGACAGTAATAGCATTTCCATCTTGCAGAATAGTGCATTCGGGAATATTGTGAACAATTTAGTAGAAGGCCTCATGACAGGAATATTTCTTAAATGGAAAAGTTAAAAGATTGTAGCCACAGTGCAATTCCATCTGACTACTTGTTTATCTGCTGCCAGCAGAGCTTGTTGTTTTTGGCCGTGTTTCAGCCTGTTCCCTTGGCCTCCCTTGGCCAACACCACAGTTGGCGTAGTATTAGCCAGGCCAGGGAGCTGATCCATCGGGTGGGGGACCCAAAAGCCCCAAGCTTGTCTGTGTAGTTTTCAGCTGTCTTTTCCTTCTCCTGAATTTATCACTCATCAGGACTGCCACAAGGTTTGCAGAGGGAATGTTCAGCTGGGGGTGGTCAAGCAACATGTGACTACTGGTTCTTGTGGCAGCCTGGGTTTGTGCTGCATTAGAGCGGTTGTATAATCCACCCTTGGTTTATTTCTGCACTGACTAGCCATTTGTGCTTGTATTTCAAAGCTTTTTCTCCCTGTCTGCTTTTATAGACCTATATATCCCATAGATCTAATGCTTTCACAACCAAAGCAAAAAAGTCTTGTTGAGACTACCCTAGTGTTCCCCACTGATTGGGGTTATGCTGTGTCTCAAAAGGTTGCAGACTCTTGGTGCTAGGCAGTGAAGAATTGATGGGAATGGAGAGGTGGGAGGGGGGGAAAAAAAGGAGAATAAAGAAACATTTCCTGACACTTCCATTCATCTAGGGCTCATCAGAGGCTGGAAGGATTGGAGTCTTTCAGGTCAAAATGGTGCTGCTTCATTTTGGTGTGTGCTTATTTGAAGTGCTCATGACGATTGTTTGCAAGTCTTTTTAAGGTCATTCCTTGAATTTCTGGTCACCATAGTTTTTTATGTTACTCAGCCTGGCTGTCATAACCCAGACTATAAGGAACACTATTAGAGCAATTGGGAGTTTGAGGGGAACTATTTAGCAGCTGTGCTTCACTTGCAGCCTCGGTCAGAGTTGGTTAAGTGCAGATCAGCTCGTTAAAGTTTCAATGAGTGTTGCTCTGGGCTTGTATGACTGCCTTGGTGGCTGCAGATCTGCCTTTTCTGCTTCTTTAATGCGTGTGATCAGGTTGACGAGTTTCCTTTCAGTTTTCTGTGCCTTATCAGGTATTTTTCAGCTTTCGCAACCTCATGAGGTTCTACTTCCAGACCTTTTTTTGAGCAGAAGGGGTAATGATTACTGTTATTTTAGCTATACTTGGAACTGAGTCCTAGTCCTACTTAGAGCTGTATGGCTATCAGGTGGGAAAGTTTAAGCATCTGGTCCAAAAAGCTATAAATACTCTTCCCTCCTGTGTTTCAATAACTATAAAGTCCTTTCCAGACTGACTAAATGCTCTGCATTTCAAGCATTGCTGTGAGAACTGATCCATTTGGCATTATGCATGAGTTGGTCTGCTAGCAGACTTATATTATTGAATGTTGACTACATTTCCTACCAATGAATCATGGGGGCCCTTAACTAGCTGCTTTTTTACTCATTTGGGATTTAAAGGTTGGTTATAAATATAAGGTCCAATAATAGATTGATTAGTGAGTCTCATAGGAGCTGGGTGGCAGTGCTGGCATGCAGAGAGGGATTACCTGAGAGGCTTCATTTTACTTTCTTCCTGTGGGGAGGTGTTGCCCTGGCTCTGATGTGACTGCAGCTAGTCTTGAAACCTATGTACTTTATCCTAAGACAGATAACATATGGCAGATAATATGGCATAACTGGCATCAGTGACTGGTTGCTTTAAGAAGTTAGTTAATTAAAACAGTTCTTTTACAAACTGCTTGATATCAGCCAGCCAGCCAATGAACTGTGTAGCACTAAATATGACTAAAGATTAAAGAAAAACCCCTCTATCACATATGCACAGGTTGACAAAAGACATACAAGAAAACATGGCACATTTGAAGGCACATTTGGAAGTGAGGATAAATTTTGTATAGCTGTGTAAACAAAACCCATTGTAATAATCTATCTCATGATTTGGGCTTGGGTTTCTTCTAAGAAGACTTGGGTTAGGCAGGGTTAGATATAAAAAGTCTCAGAAACATGAAATTGGGGGTATGATGATAAAATCCTTTGAGAGGCAAAGCTGACTTAGGAGATTCCTGCATAATTTGAAATCCCCAGCTCTAGACATTTTTCCTCTCAGTTTTGTTAATGTCACTGTTTGTGGGCTGTACCTGTCATGTATTGCTGACAAGAAGATCAAAAGGAAAACTTAAAAGTTTTAAGGGGAGGGTGAGTGGAACCTAAATCTAAACCTAGTTGTCTGGAGGGATGGTAGAGAGAGTAGAGAGGGTGGGAGTAAACACAGTGTGAGCCTCTTGAGTGGGATCTGCAGCCAGAGAGATTGCAAGGTATAATTGCACCCTTATGCATCCCCAAAAAGTTAGTGCTGCAGAGAAGTTGTGCATCTGTCAGTGCTAGGATTTATTGTGTGAGATAAAAGTGGGAAAAGAGAAATAGCAAATGCCTACAGAATTTTAGAAGTTGCCTGTCTTTTTTGAACCAATCTGTTTGGACTGTTTGGACTTTAAGTAATGTTACTCCTTGGTCTGAGGGACTTGGGTGTTTGAGGAAATTTTGATTACAGATAGGCAGGAGGCTACAGGTTGAATATGAGGGCTGTAGGAGCCTCTGCCTGAGCTGTGCTGCTGGAACTGAACGGATACTCACCTCTGGTGATGCAAATGGAGGGATATGGGCTTAAGAAACAGGATTGGTGGTGTGGCTTGATGGCTGAGCAGAACATATGAACAGAGAATTTTCTTAAATGGGCAGGAGAAGAAAAAAGTTTTGATTTTTTTTTTTCTTTTTTTCTGTGGAAAGGTGTTTGGGGTGATCTCTCCTAATAATTGGTAGGGGCCTGGGGATGTGGGGTATTTCAGCAGCTGCAAGGGCAAAGGAGGGAGTGACTGTGTTCTCTGAGCTGAGAAAGTCCTTAGGCTTTCCCATCTCCTTTTCTTAATTAACAAGTTTGTGGACGGTGGCCGATAGGAATTAGCAGTTGTTTTTCCAATGTGATGCGGAGCCCTGACAGGGATATGGATCAGTGCGTGTTATCCCTGAGAGGGCAGTGGGGTTGGGACCTTGAGGTTCTCAGGGAAGTGTCATCCATTGTTGAAACTAAAGCACCTTTATTTTTGTGGCACTACGTTTTCTTCTATGATATATCTCTAAAGTGTGTTGTTGATATACATTGCAGTGACTCTCATTAAAGTCAGAGATACTTTTAATAGAGATTCAAATTGCTCAACTGTGACATATAGACTGCAACAGCAGCCCACAATTGATATGTTTATGTGACTGGAGCCATCTGACTAATTCATACCAATTAACTTATTTTGTAAATTGAACATGTTTTTCTACTTGCATATTGTTCATTGGCAGTTTGGGATTTTTCTCGGGTTTACTCATTCTTCAAAATTATCTCCTATGTATCTCCTATGACTCATTTTTTGTCCATGGCTGACTCATGAACTCCTTCATACGAGCTTTTGAATTAGCTTCTTAGGTCATTTGACATTGATTTGGTGTCCGATTGGACAAGTCCAAATGTGAGGTTCAAGATCCTTAAGCAGAGTTCAGATCAATCTGTACAGAACTGTGCTCCAATATTAATATAAATTTGCTCTTTCCGTGAACTTATAGACAGAAGTGTGCTCCTTGAAAGTGTTTTAAGAAAGATTACATTAAAAAATGCTGGAATAAGACCAGGACCAAATCTGCAGGTTGTCTGGTGAAATAGGATAATACTGCTGAACTAAATTTTTAGCAGTCTGTTGTGTTAAGTTTCCTGATGGCTCATCAAGATTGGTAAAAACTGTAATTCAGCAATAGTTTATTCAACCTTCCCATTTGCTGCCTGAGCAAATCTGACAGTAGGCACATGCATGGATTGGGGCGCTGTCAAGTTACGCTGCTGTAATCACTTGCTACCTCTCATCCAAGTCTTCAGTGCTGAATGATGTGCATCCTCTTTGTGTGCTACTGCTGAACTCTGGAGAGAAAAGCACCAGTGTTAGCTGGAGCCAGAAATTTCTATATCATCATTCCTTCAGTGTGGACTTATGCCTGTAGCAGAAAGAGCAGGAGTGCGAGTGTCATCTTTTCAGCTGCTCCTCACTCAGGTTAGGCTGGCAATGTGCTCTGAAAGAGATGTAACACGTATGCTATCCTCTGCAAATCCAGCATTGGTTGGGTTTCACATCCTGGCACATTAACTTAAAACCATTTCAATCTGTAAATATGTCTGTGTGGCCCAGGAGCACTCTTTGTTTTTGCTGTAATAAGCATGTCTTTTGTGAGAAGGGCAGAACCAGCAGCTCAGAGAAGGGAATGTACTAGAGCTGCAAGAATTGTTCAGGCTTTTCTCTCAGTGCCCCTTTAGTCATTTGTGATCTGTTTAACTGATGTATAAACTGACTGTGGGACAGGTCACCCATACTTCAGCAATTACAGCAACCAACTTAAACAGTATTTAGTCAATATGCTTGGTTCTGTTTGTCTGGTATTGGCAAAAATGTCACTTGGCCTCTGAGTGCTGAAGGTTCCTGTCAATCTTGCTGGAGTTGTGCCTTGTAATGGACCTGTCTGGCAGAGCCACACTGGTGGAAGGAAATGTGTCTTGTGAAGAGAAAGAGGAATGATAATGGCTAAACCAACAGTGTGACTGAAAATGAAATCCTCTCTGCTTGAAGGCAATGTGCTTTGGAATTGCAAGAGCAAGCCTATTTCCAAAGTGACAGGGACTAGAGACTGCTTAGCACAGAGAAAAGGCTCATCCTTACTCTGTGTCATAAGCTAAGCTTGCCTGGATCTGTAAGTCACTTTTCCCCTCCATCAGCCTCATCTGTCATGGCCTCCCAAGGCTGTGGGAGCAGTCTGACAGGCAGAGGTTAGTTAAGCTATGTTAGAGCTTTTTATTATTGAAAGCACGTTCAGTCTGTGGATATTAGTCTAAGGTAAATTAGAATGCAATTGATATATGCATATGACATGCACATTAATTTTAAATGTGTTTATTGTAATTAGTACTATTACAATGAATGCCAGAGGAAACGGGGAATGATTAACCTCACATAAGCTTTGTTGTAATTTGTTTAAAAAGTTCAAATTTAAAATGCCACAATCAAAATGCTGCTGGTTGATAAAGAGAGGAAGACATAGGGGATGTATTTGGGTGCTGTTTCCTCATGATGGTTCATATGGATCTTTTGAAGCTCCTCTGACTTGCCTGGGTGTCTCCTTCTCTGCTATCTCTCCTGTTCCTTATTAAGGTTTTGGGTCTGAAAAGTTTGCAGTGCAGAAGCTTCTCTACTCCTCTGTGATGCTCTCTACCTCTGTAATTTGCCCAGTTTGTTGTCTCTGTTTTAGAGACTCTGTGTTGGGCTGGGGGGAGAAGCTGTTGGGAATCTTCCACCAACAGGCTTGTGTTCAAAAGAACACCAGAGGATGAAATCCTCCCCGGTCATATATAGAAGTATATATGGGGCAATACGCAGCCAGAATACTGTGATCTCATGTAGCAGGGCAAGAGGAGACTGAAATGTTTGAAGATTACACTGTGTCTAGCAGAAGTGTTAATTGGAGTGTTTTACTGAAAGCAACAATGTCACCTCTGGTATCAGAGTCACTCCGTACTCAGACTTCGTGTTGCTGGTGTTAGAAACCTTGTTTGCTCTCATGCAACCAGTGTTCCACAGTCCAGGAAAATAGAGCTGTGATCACACACAAATGTGGGCAGCAGAGCTAGGGCTTAGCCAGTGGACAAAGTCCTGGAAGAAGACTAAGAGACACAGGCTTCTTTTCTGTTCCTGGGTATCTGCGGGGACTGTGATGTTAACTACGTCTTATGTAAGTGCCAAAAGGGGTCGCTTCGTGCCTGCTGTGGCCTGTGTAGTCTTGTCTAACCTTGGGGATTAGGTAAAGAAAACCAAAAAGCTGATGTAGAGACCTGGGAGAAACTTGCCTCAGAGAAGTGCTGTGAATGATTCACTACATCCCTCCTTCTCTCTGCCAGCCTCTACTGCCTACATAGATTCAGTTCTGCTGATGTATCCTCATCCTGGTAAACTGCACTCATGGTGGAGGTTGTTCTAGTCCACCTGGCTAATTATAAATACAGTAATAAAGCTCATCTCCACTTCAGCGTTGTTATATAAGTAAAAAATCTGTAAGTAGATCAGGCTTTGTTCTGTGGACAAAGAACAGATATGACAGTAGAAATTAAAGAGATAACATGTTAGAGAGCCTTGTCTGCTATGCAGAATTAGGATTGAAGTATAGCTGTGGTGCCTGCTATTTAACTGATGTAAATTTGATCTTTCGTCCTTCTTTGTCATGAAGTTCTTCTCGTTTCTGTTAAGATTGAATTTGTGTTTCTGGGTGTGCATGTCCTATGCAGAGACCTGTTCGTGGGGGGAAGTGGGAGCTGCCTGGCTGTGTTGTTGCTACTGCAGAGAGGTCAGTGGAGTGGTACAGAAAAGATTTTTTTTTTACATAGATACACACACCTGACCTACTGTAGACAAAGTACTTTTGTACATGAGCTTATATCTCTACAAAGTGCCATGCATATGTGTGGACATGCCAACAAGAAGCCAGCTGTAGGGGTTTCTCAGCTACACCCTTTCAGGTGATGCAGCCACAGCCTAAATGTCCTGTCCCCTTTCTGCTTCTCCTCCCAGTAAAGAGGATCTCTGTGCAACTCTGAAGAAATTATTGGTAAACACGTGCTTGTTTTTTTTCTGCTTAAATCTTTTGTCTTAATGATGGCTGAAACAACTCAAAAGCATGTATATTCTCTCATGTGCCTGTTTGTTTTCATCAATAGAACGTAGCCCTTCAGAAATGATGACAAAGAAATGAACAAGTCGAGAGAAACCCTGCCAATGGCTGTATCTTGGGTAAAAGGCCTTGGAATCCCACCTGCAGTTTAATTAGCCCAAGATCTTGGTATTTGATATCAGATGGAGTTCCCAAAATGCTCTTCATCTTCTCTAGAGCTTGTTGAGAGGAAAAGGTTGATGTGTTTTTGGAGAAGAAACGTTTCAACTAGCCTGTCACTACACATTTCAAAGGTAGAGACATTCTTCAGGGTGTCTAACCTGATATCCCCTGTGAGAGAGGGCAGAGGTTTACTCTGATTTCTGTCTCTGCTGCAGAACGGTTAGGTTTCATTTGTAGTCTAAAAGCAGTGACAGCATGTGGCTTCATTAGAGCCTGCTGTTCTTGATTACATGACAACATGTCCCTGTCTCTGTTTTATCCACATACTGTGATATCGTTGGTTTTGCTGGGGTTGGCTCGTTGGGAATACATCTTGCTTCTGGAACAGTGTAAATAGATTGTTGGCCAGCATTATGGCTTTCTGGACTTAATGGCTGTCCTAGTTTTGGAAGGCATTTGTGTATAATGGTCAGCCTTCCAGACATCAGCTACTAATAATAACAAGTCATATAGGAAAAACCACTGTGTAGGAAATCCATTTGATAATGACTGCATGGAGCTGTTGCAAAACAGCACTTTCCCAAATAACTTTTCTCTGCTTATTATTCATCATTTTCCTTCAGCATCCCAGGAGACCTGCCTTCTTCATACTGAGGTTTGCTTGGTTTATCCAGTTTCCAGGGGCAAACAGGGGTCACTCAATGCAGGACCCTTGAACCAATTTCTCCCAATCCACTGGGGACACTGCCTATGAGTCATGGTTAAGCAGTGGTAAATCTGCTGGTTTTTGACATTTTTGGGGTATAGGCAGTTGGGAAGAAGCAGTTGTAGGTATGCTCTGCTTCCTTCCTGTGTTAAGTTGCCTCAACTGCTGTGGTTGTGGCTGTGGTAGTTAAATGTATGTAAACAGATACATCTGCCCATTTTTGAGACCTGTGTTCTGGTGCTTGAGTTTTTGACCCTGGCAGAGGCTCAATCTCTTTAGCTGGCAAGGTAATCCTCTGTGTTTGTGCTTCAAAGTGGTAAATGGCTGGGTCAGGGCATGAACTACTGCTTACAGCTTCTGAGTGCTACACAGAAGCAAAGGAGGGATCTGCTGGTTTTTGAGCATTAGCCAGTGTCTGGCACTTTCCCAGGACACGACCTATTTTTATGTTCATCTGGTGTACCAATCCTTTTTGGCAGGTTTTTCTAATTTTAATTTTGTTTTAAAAAACACATAAATGATTTCAGCCATATTTGACAAAAAGGTAGAGGCCTTGATGCTAGAATGCTTTTATAAGTTTCAGTTTATAAGGTGGCCAGAGAAGGGAGAGGCATTCTTTAAACTGGGATGTCTGCTACTGTCACCCTGTATGAGACATGAGGGAATCCACACGGGGACCTCAGTGACTGGGGAGGGACTCTTTGATGAGCAGCTGAGAAACACTAGACAATAGATGATTACCCTGCCCCTATCTTCTTTCTTAACAGCTTGTGGTCAGGTCTCCACCCTTACAACTGGATAGTGGGAGCTGGTTATGCTGGCAGCCTGGAACTTGCAGATCACCACCACGTTCACAGGAGTATTTCATTAGAAATAGAATAGAAGAGAACCCAAGGCGGAGGGTGGAAAGCAGACAAAATACAGCTCTCCATTCAAAGAGTGACTGGCACAGGGCAGAAGGTGGACGGTGAGAATCCCGAAGAAGGGGTCTTCCAAGGAATGGAGAGGGATGGCCCTGAACACACTTGCTGTGTGTTATGGGTGAAGCCTGTGATGGAGGTGTTAAAACTGAGGTGTCTGCAAGGAAAAAAATCCTGCTGTTCAGGAGGGA
The DNA here is from genome assembly GCA_013399895.1 of Serilophus lunatus. Taxonomy (NCBI): domain Eukaryota; kingdom Metazoa; phylum Chordata; class Aves; order Passeriformes; family Eurylaimidae; genus Serilophus; species Serilophus lunatus. The sequence goes on from VXBA01001255.1 coordinate 288,539, forward strand.
GAGTGGCACACAGCAGAGGGTGAAAGTGCTGACTGCAGCCCTAGGAAACGTCCAGTGCTGGTTACGTACAATTTGGAAGAGAGGACACAGTGGTGAAATAGGAGCACTCTCTGCTTTGAAGAGCAACACAGACCAACTTGCAGCCAGCCTTGGGCTTTATCTCACTGGTGTCTCCCTATACTGCTAAAGTGTAATTTTTAGTTTTAATCTTGGAAACAATAACAGTGTGTTGCATGATTCAGAAGTGGTCAGGGAGGAACCTGAGAGTAGATCCTGTGATGTACTTCAGCTGGGTTCTTCTACTGGCATGGCAGGTAATTAGTTCAGAAATTACTTGGGGTGGTAGGAAAGGGAGAAGTTTAATGATGTGAGGTTCAGATTCATGAAGCTTGGCTGTTTTTGCAGCCATACAGACAACAGAATGGTCGTTAATGTTCACACTGAACATGTGAACCCATTTTTTCCTGGTTTAAAAGGGATAATGTCAACTATTTATTTATTGCTTTTAATTTCTTTCTTGCTTTTTGCAATATACCCCAGAGGTTCCTGAATTACGTTTCTTTCTCCACCAATTTTTTGTCCTATTCTATTTCACAAAAGACAGCAGGAATTTTTCTCCTTTTTTTCTTCTCCGTTTTTTTTTTTTTTCTTTTTTCTTCTTTTGTCAGGTCTCGTGTATAGTTTGTATTGGTAATTTAACCACTACATTGTGCTACCACTGAAGTAGCTGCATAGGAAATAAATTGTGACTAACTGAAAAGAACTATAAGAGAATATAATATTTTCCTTTCAAAGTGAAAATGTACCGGAAATTTCTGGGTCCTTGAATGCTTCAGTGCATCAAGCCCTGTATATCTTTAATAAGCTGGACTACAGGTAAAATACCCTGCAATGTGATCTGAAATTTTGTATTTAGCAAACAATGCCCTCTGTGATCTAAATAAGCAAGTTCTATGCAGTGAAGAGAACTTAAAAATGCAGACTCTCCCTTGCTTTGTGATTTCCATCAGTTATCAAAAGCATCAGTCCACATTGTGAGCTATCTGCTGGGTTCTTGTAATGAGAGCTGAGTATGAGCTATAGAAATGTAAATGGAGCAATCTGAACCTGCATCTTTGCTTCTCCTACTTCTGCAACTTCTGTAATGGGACTGAATGGAAATAAATCAGCCTAAAAAACCTCCACCAAACATCCCACTTCATTGCTTTTCTGGAAGATTATATGATGGGTTGTGGTAAAAGCCAATTTTTCCACCAAATTGCAAACTCTTGTCAAGGGTGAGGATGGGGCTTTGCAGTGAGAAAAAGAGGAAGGGATCCGTATCTGTGACAGTGCTAATGGATGCTGTTATCATTCTAGATGGTGGGAGCTGCCGGGATGAGCAAATGATGCATTGATTTGAATGCCCCAATAGTCCAAAGAAAGAGGAAAGTCTTCAAGAGGGAAAGGAGAGAAGAAGACAGAGACTGAAATGCAAATGTGTTCAATAAGGGAAATGAAAAATTATATTCAGCACTAAATAGCCCTTTAACCTTCATGGATTGCTTTTGTAGGCCTGCCGTTGGACATGCAGGCAGGATGTGTCAGGGGAAGTTGACTGAGTTAGGATGAAGCTACTCGGTGATGGCTGGACTCTAGGGCTGTTCAGTTTCTTTTCTTGACTTTTTTTCATTAGTCATTAGGTTTCTTTGAAAAAGAGAGGAAAGAGATCCATGTGAAACATTAAGAATTCCTGTTTCGAACAGACTACCTTGCAGAGGACAGAGATGTGGTCACAGGCAAAGTTGCAGATTGATACTGTTCCTTAACATGCAAAGACGAGACTTAAGCCAGCCTTTTGAGCATATCTTCTAATTGACTGTGGTGGCATGTAACAAACCCGGTTCCTTATTGATAGGAAGGAAGGTTTTGGTCTTTTGAAACTTCATTAAAGTCTCCGTAGTAATTAGCCACTGTGCAAAGATAGTTCTCTCTGCAGTGCTGTCAGCTGGGCTACTTCTAATTAGAGGCACTGCCTGGACATAGCTTATTGATTAATCTAGCCTGAACATCAGGCTGCTTGAGAGAAATGACTTGGAGAGAACATTCTTCTTGTTCCTCTCTTACTGGGGAGGGACCAGGTAATTTATTTTTAAGGGAATGGTGTCTGGTCATAGAACATATTTTGCTTTCTGTCAGGCCAGAAGACTGAAGCTAAGCACTTTTTCACTCTGCCAGTAGTGACCAGGGCTGAATGTGACAATGGCTGTTTGAGACTAACTTAAAGACTATGTAATTTAGCATTCTGGCTCCTGGGGTAATGGATAAGAGGTAAATGAAAGGTATGGGTCAAATTTGATTCTTTAGTTGGCTTTTGGCCAGCCTTGTATTTAATTTTTTTGTTGGAGTCTATTTCTGTTTAAAAGACCTGAGACATGTGAAAATAAGTACAGTCTAGGGAAGGGAGTGGGTAACAGATGCATAGGAAGAGCAGTGATGGGACTGAAGCGTAATAAGTCCAAGTACATCGGTTCCCAGATGTCTTTTCCATTGGAATATGTTAAATTTTGCTTTATAGCTACCTTTACATAGTTTATCTGCAGTAGAGCACTTAAGTGCACACAGCACTGTCTTATTCATCAGATCCACTTTTCCAGTTGTGTCCTTGAGTCTCTTTCCTTTGCTGTGAAAATACACTGCTTCTGCAAGCTCTGCAGAGCTAATACAGCTGTAGGAAGAAGATGGATTCTGCTGTCCTCATCTATCATCGGCAGCATTGTCACCCGGGTACATTTCTGTTGCTGAGTCCTTTATTGCAGGTATAACTGGGAGAAAGCAGTTTCTTGGCTAGTGAAGATACGCCACTGGTGCCCCCTCCTGGAGGCAAAGCTGTGTTCTTCTAATCCTTGTAATCCCTGTCACCTTTTGGTGATTCATGGCTGGGATACTAAGGCATCATGATGGGGACTATGGTAGAGTATCAGAAGAATGAAGTGTGCAGTCCCATACCTTGTGACAAATACCAGATGCTTCACAAAAATCCTTGGCATCTGTGTGATAATACACACTGCAGGGAAGCTTCTTCTTTATCATGGATTGTTTACAGCCCCATGAGTATGATGCTTTAAATCTGTATGTAATGCTGTAATACGTCAGTGGCATTTTAATGCGATGATGAAGGTTTGTGTGGCTCTCTGGGGCTGTGCTGCGCCAGGAGATAGCCCATGTAGGATGTGAGCTACACTATGTGCTCTCCTCTGGAGGTCAGGAGCTTGGAGTTTGTAGGGCGGAGATGTTGTTTGGTTTGCTGTTCTCAGCAGTCAGGAAGACAGTGGGGAACTAAGCTGCCAAAAATCCTCAAAAGTCAAATTACACCATTGAAAGGCTAAACTCAGGGATAGTTTTCGCCCTTTTAAGGCAGTATGCCAAGGAAACAAAACCCGAGTGTGAAAGTTGCGACCTCAGACACCAAGTCCATGTTCTGTTTTTTGTGGCTTCCTTTGATAGGCCCTTTTTTGCCCTGTCTGTGAAGTCTGTACAAACCTAAGTACATTTAACTTAAGGCAGTATGTGCTGCCAGACAGTGAGATGACCCCTTGGCAGATACTTGCAGAGTATATGTTTATGAAGAAGGTATGGCAGCATTTCCAAGTTTCTCCTAGTGTTATAGGAAAGGCTGTGCTAGAGGCAGGTAAGGTGGTCCCATTTCATGTTACTGACTTCTAAGAAAAAGACCATGGAACGTTATGGAAAACACAAAAAAATTGGCAGGTTGAGTGAAGCTATCAGCTGCCCGGCTAGGCCTATATTCACTTATTCTGCTGGGATGCTGAATTTTTATAACTTAGAAACCCCATTAATACTGAGTGTCTGTATTCCCAGCCAGCCGCATTTACTGTGATAGTCACCTTATTTGCAAGAAAACAGTGAGTTGCCAGGATCTGCTGAACTTTGGAACATCAGCAGAGACCAAAATGTTTTGCTTGAGTGGTCTCTGTGATGGAGCTGGGGCAGTTTGACTATGGCAGTTTGAATTCTGCAGGTCTCTTGTCAAACACATAGGATTTTTTTATAATTTGGCCCCTTTCTCCCCCTTGCTTTTGTTTTTTGGTGGTTTTTTTGTTTGTTTTATTTTTTTTTCTCATCCAGAATTTGAACCTTTATTTTTAGCCAAGTTTTTATGAGTATATATGCAAGGGTATGTTTTATACACCTTAGATATTTTCTGTTTCAGAATAAATTTTACTCTCACCCTTTTATTTTGGGGAGTGTCTGTAAAAGGAGAGCAAGTGGGAGGGACAGAGATTCAAGGTATATTTTGTTTTAAATCACTGATTTCTAGAGATTTCCCCTGTCTTAAACTGTGTTGGTGGAAAGTCATTGCAATCATTTACTCTCAAGAAATCTGACTCTTGAGATAAATCTCTGGAGTGCATCTGAGCTTCCCATATATTGAATTTTCCTTGCAGATTATTAATACTGTTTTCTGGGTTGCACATTTGAGCTCACGTTACATTTGTCCTTTATTAAATCTTGTTAGTTGGGGCTGGATTTCATTTGCTCCTGAAGGAGCTCAGGAACCTGAATTTGAGTCGTAAAGCCATGATAGCACTCCAAGAAACAGGTTTTTCTCTCATTAGGAGTAGGTTGTTGGAACATGAGTGTGAAGATGGGAAGCCAACACGGTCTGCTCTGACAACAGGGCAAAGCAATATCTGGAAAAGGATGCACTTCTGCTGAGCTCAGCCTCTCCTGTCATATGTCCTGTGTGACTCAGGTGTGCAGCTGTGGTTGATCCACTGTAGCAAACTATAGTATTCAATTTGAGAAGACTTGCTTCCAGAAGAAACCCAAGGATATAGGCCTGTGCTTTGTTCGAGGTCTGGTCTAGTCCCTTCTTCTTGTCAGGTATTTTTATATTTCAAATTCCTGCCTAGGGACTGAAGGGTGGTCTCTGACATTATGATGTGTGTGTACATGGGGAAGGAAGTAATTTACTTTACTATCTCTGGTTTTGATGACGTGTTTTCTTATTTAGTGGTCTGTAGCCTGACTGTGCCAAGCATTTTTATGGCTTGACCAATACTATACTGCTCTCAGAGTCTACTTACCGGCCCCATTCAAGCAACCTTGTAGATACCCCTTACCTGGGCTGGGGGGTTACATGTATCTTTGCTGCTGATGAATGCTTGAGAATTGGTGTTGAATGCTTGAGCAAGTCTGTTCCCTTTTGTGAAACTAACCCCTGCCAATAATTTATAAGCACTAGGAAGATCTCATCTAGAAAATGATGTATAATTCTTGTCAGCCATGTTCAAGGAAGAAGCATTCAAAATGAAACAAGACAGGCAGAGATGGGCTAGTTAGATGATTGGGAAAAGAGATCTCCTCTCATGAGTGAAGACTAAAAAGCTTGTAAAACTGGTGGAAAGGATGACAGAGATGGGAAGTACTTGTTCTCTTTAAATGCATTGATGTCACAAATACTAGGGAGGGAGAAGAGCTAATGGAAACAGAGGGCAGTGTTGGTTCAGGAACAAATAGCTGTTAACTTAGTGAATGAGATGAGGTAAAATGGAAAAAAGGCTTCTGTGCAGAGCAGTGAGGCTGTGTGATGGCCTTCTCAGAGGTTCCATGAAGAAAATGGAACATTTTATTAGTGGAAGGTAGTTGCTTATGATACTTTTCGGAAGGCTTTGGCACACAGGACATCCCTGCCATTTGTATGTTCCTAGACAAAAATTGTGGGACACTTTTCATAGTTTTTTAAGCACCATATTTTTCTGGTATGAATTTACCTGGCAATAGTCCAGTTTTTCCAACAGTTTTCACTTGATGGTATTGTTACTGTGTGTAAACAGCTGCTACATTTCACTGTATGTCAACTTTGACTACTTTCAAGGTGAGCTTGGATGAACAGTGTTGCTGGAAACATAAGAAACAAGTGCCTGCTTCAGGAGATGGCGATGAAGATTGAACTAGTGCTACTTGCATTGTAAAACCATCTTCCCTTCAGATGAGAATGATAATTGTAAAAGCTTTCTTGGACATCTAGAAGGTGATCTGGGACATTTGCATAATTTGCCCACCTCTCTGCAGAAGAACCTTAAATTTGTCTTTCAAGGAATAGGGCACAATATTTGCACTGGCTTTGGATGGGAGTGCAGGTATCCTTTATTTCTTTTCTTTGCAAAGAGCAGGTGGAGGATGACAAGTAAATGATGACATTATTACGCTTGCACTTTAATAGTTTCCAAGGAACTTGCGAGTAAGTGAAGGCAACATATGAAATATTCATGATTTCTCTTTACTCTCATACAAAAGGTTGAAAGCTTCCAGAGCCGGAGTTCAAGGTACATGAGGCATATGGAAATAACACCTGCAGCCTTGCCTGAAGGGCTAACGCTGACCTTTTTTGAGTGATAAATTAATGTGTTCTTTTTTTCCTTTTATCTCAATTGTATAAAAGAGATCTTGTTTCCACAGCCAGGATTCAGTCCCTTTGTCTGAATCAGACTTCTCTCTAGATTTCTAACTTCTTTCTCTATGGCCGCCTCCCTTGTTTGAACGCAAAATAAGGTTTTAAAGGAAAATACTTCCCTTGTGCCTTCTTCCTCCTTGCCCCAATTTGTAAGAGGACCACAACTAGAAGAAGTTTTCTCTAAATTAATGGAAGAATGTGAGCATTGCAACAGCAGCACTTTTATAACTTGTTGTACCCAAGTATAATACTGTAGATTTGTAAGCAGGAGGTATGCTCAGCTTGCTCCACAGGTGTATATGCCCATTTCCTCTAAGTGCCAAGCTTCTCTCTTACAGGGATTTCTGGTAACTCAAAAAGCAAAAAACATGTGTATATACCTCCCTACTGTTTTCACATCAGGCTATTCTCTATTTCAGCCCTTGACAGACATTAATTAAATATTTCACTGTTCCTAGCAGCTGCAATTGTCTCACTAGGTGTAGAAAACTACTCAGTACGTTACCTGGGACCTGGAGACAGGTAGCCTTTAGTAGAAGGGTTCAGTGCAATGTTGTTCTTGAGCCGATTAGAAGGCCTGGAACTTAGAGGTGATGTTTGTCTTCTCATCTGCCTAAGTTCAGATGTATACTGAGTGTTACATGAGATAGGTGCTGCAGTTGCTGCATTGTCTCCCCATCCTCCACTGGATGTTTGTACTCCTGGGTTGGGATGTCAGAGGGTTGCTCTTGAGCTGTGTGATCAGGGACTGGCTGACTCCCTGCTGTTCTTGTCCTGGGTGTAGTGGAAGATCCTTTGGTATTTGGAGCTGCTCTTACAGGTACTGATACTGAAAGCTTTAGTTAAATGTGGGTGTGAGATCCCAGAAGGTCAGTGACTCCATCTAGTCTGCTGACTGGCTCTAGCAGCCAGTTCTGAGTGTGAGCAGGTTTCTTCTCGGGACTGAAATTCTCTGCCCAGAGAAGTAGATGGTTCATTTCAAATTCCCATACATGGACAAGCAGTATTGGGCAGTATTGGAGTATCCACGCTTACTGCTGAAGTTTCCAGTTGCACATACTGTCCATTAGTTGTTAATTTGGAGAATTTAACACAAAGTTGTTTTTTGGATTATGCTTTATCTGCAGAGATAAAGCTGAAGCAGTTCTTGGTACTCCCATTTCTTGGCATTAGTAGTGCTCTCTGAGAGATTCAACCACCCCACCTACCCTTTTCCACACTCTGCTGGGGTTGAAGGCAATAATCGTGACCATTTAACATTTGGAGATAGAATTAAGGATTGAGTCAGAATAGAATGAATAGAAGAGAAGGTGGTCAGACAGTAAGTGCATCCATTCGGTGCAATATAGGAGAGAAGTGTCAAGAGAGGAGTAATGATACAGAAACACTCTATATCTATAAAACTTTGCTTCGTGTGGCTTGTTTTTCCTGTGTTGGAGCACAGAGCAGTGACAGTGACCAACATCAGTAGTTGAGCTGCTCCTGGTGAATATGCCAAAGAAATTGTCATAGCCAGGGTTGCAAAGGTTTGCAGATATTCCTCAGCACCTCAGCTGTCAGCAGTTCTGGCATTTTATAATCCCACCTCCCTTATTAATCTCTGCTGCAAGTGATTGATTTTTTTTTTCTTGTGTGCACGTGCACGCTCTGTAGTAATGCTCCATCACGCCTGCCCTGCCATCCAGAGCTGCACAGCCCTGGAGATGACATTTACAAAGTGTCAGAAATCCAGCACCTTGGAAAGGCCAGTCTGCTCTGTTCAGTGTGGATCTTGGCACCTACACACTATTGCTGTAGCTTGCCCTGGAATCCTGGCCTCAGAAGGGTTCCTTGAGCCCTGATAAAAGATAAGCCAAAAGACAGGAATAAAACTATAGAGTATTTGTAGCAGGTGAAATATGAAGCAAAGAGAAACCAGCAGTGTTCTGAATAATGTGACATAGGGCAGTTTCAAAATGATAGTTAATTCTATTTTATCCATCTGTAGGCTGCAATAGTCAAACCAGCAAGTTGAATTAAGTGTTTCAATGGGGGTGGGAGGGAAGAAGATACATTTTTTTCAAAATGCTAATGTTTCTGATTGCAGTTTCAGTTTTGAAAACAGCTTCTTTCTTATAATTACATGGAAAATAAATCCATTTAAAAAGTGAGCAGAGTATGAAGCAACTAGGAAATAATTTAACTTGCTTTCACTTCTCAAAAGCAGAAAGAATTTAAGTAGGCTCTGAAAACATAATACAAACTTTTTTTGTGGTGAAATTGAATACTAATTCATTAAAGATTTTTTTTTCCTTCTGCCCTCCCTTCTCCCCTCCCACTGAAGTAAAGATATTTGAAGGATCTGTTGACTAGTGCTGGCAAGAGCCTTTCAACTGTGATTTCAATACAGGTTTTCAGAACTGGGATCCCAGTGGACTTTGCTCCCTAAAGCTTTTGAACCCACTAGAATGAAGCTTGCTGATTCTCTTCTTGAACTTTATGCAGACTAGTTCTTCTGTGGTTTTGTTTATACGGTTAGGATTTGTTATGGAGCCTGGAATTTTGTGTAGTTTGGAGGAGTAGAGAAGATGGTGTAGTTTAGCCTTGAGTTCTTGTTGGTTTTCCTACTTTCATTTGTGGTTTCATTTTAGCAACAATGAAAACAAAAAATAGACTATCACGTCTGCTGGCACCAGAGTTTGACAGAAATTGCAGTTCTATCACCATCATTTCATTCCTACGACATGTGATTGTCCAGATACATGAATATTCCTCTGACAGTATGGTAATGATTTGATCTATACATTTTGTTCTCTGATTTACCACCTAAAAAATGAAATATCTCTGTTATTAATTTTTATATCAATACGGAAGGTGAGAGAAGAAAAACTTGAGAAGTGTTTGATGTGAACAGTATCAGGCTCAATTCATCAGAATACTTGAGTGTGCTGAAGTATGTGGAAATGTTGTGTCAAATCTCTGCTGCCATTCTCCTTGGTGGCAAACAGAAGTAGAAGGAATGCCAAATAACAGCTAACAAGCTGCAGTGCACGGCATAAGAAGGAGCGCAGCAATAACTAGATGGATGTTAGCTCTAGCTATGAAGCATGAGAATGAACTGGCGAACTTGTCCTATCCAAAACTTCTGGACTGAGTTGCTTCTACTTTTTTTTTCTTTGAATGATCTTATGAGATTCATTTAAAGGTGGGACAGGAGATAAGGAGCCATAGGAGGAAGCGCTGCAAGCTGTGCTCTAGCAAATCACAGAAGGACCTGTTTCCTAGACTTGAATGTGATGGAGGGTGGGTGAGCTGGCTCCGGTGGTCATACCTTGATATCCTGCCACCCTTCCTGGAGTTCTGATGGAAAATCATGGAGGGACCTGCTTTCTGTCCTCTCACTCTACGTCTGGGTGGTAGATGGAGAGGAGTGACCTGCTCACTTTGTCACTTGGGGTCTACAGCTTTTGCTGTCTTTACATACAGGCCAATGTGGTCGCTGGCAGATTGGTGGATGAGGGAACTGTCCAGCACCTGAAAGGGATCTGGATGAGGCAGCACAAAGAGTGCTTTCAATGAGGACTGTTGAGTTTTAGGGCTTTTGTAACCTGTGAATTTATAGTTGCAGATACAGTTCATTGCCTTGCTGTTCAGAGCTGTTGCCACAGGAAGGCATTAGGAGAGCTGGGCTTTATGATTAGGCTATCCTGGCCTTTCCTGAGAAGAGTGGCTACTTGCACAGATTTCTGCTACAAAAAAAGTGGATCCTTCCAGTAAAAGAAACCTCTGTTGTGTCTGAGCCTCCTGGTTGATTTACTTTTGCTCTGTGTATAAAGGGACAAGTAGGACCTATTGGTCGTATTGAGAATTTTTCCACTTGCTGATTTCTATCTACATTTTCTTATCACTGAAGTTAAGTACTCCAAGAAAGCTCTCTGAGCACTATTTCTGTATCTGATGAGCTAATACTGAAGATTCATTATCCTCTCCTTCCATCCCTCTTTGTGTGCATCTAAATATTTTTCCAGGGGCAAGATGGATTTGTCATTGTTATTAAGCAATGGAAATAATCTTAATTCAGGATCACACCCTGATGTCTTCTAAGAGAAGTTTCAGTCTCTTGTTTTCTTTGCATAATTGGAAGCGCTCTGCAATATTACTGACTAGCAACAATGTCTGACCTGTGAATGCAGGGCAATTGCTCTGTGGATACTAGCATGTGTGTGGTGAAGATTGGAGACGGGAGGAGTTTATGCAATGTGTGAGTAGGGTTGTCTTAATGCTAATGAGTAACAGAATTAGAATGTCTTTACTAAGGTGAGAGCGACCTCATGCTGCCGTTTTTTGTAGTCAATCATGCCAGCTGATTTGACCATTCTTTTCTCCTCTCCAGCTTTTCAAACTTCATCTTTTTTTTACTGCTAGCAGGGAGATGAGCTGCAGAACACCAATGTCCATCCGCAGTGTGGTCATGGTGATGGGGTGACAGTGTGAGCAGTTGTTCCTCTTGTGAGCATTGCACAAATCTAGAAGCTTCTTGATTAGGACATGTCCATGTGCTAAGGCTGGTCTAAGCTGAGGAATGCTTTTGCTTGTATTCTGGCTGCAATCTGTTACGCTGAGTGTTTTTTCTGGCTTGGTGGTTGCTCAGTCCTTTGGAGACCTCACAGTGGGATTTCACCCTTCCAGTATGCCATGGGGTCAGGAATGAATATCTGTTTTGCTAGGAACTGGATCATGTTTAGTGAGTTTTTTGGGATCAGACTGACAGTTTGGTATGGAACTGAAAATTGGTCTCTCAAAGAGAGGGCTGACAGTCATCTGTTATTGTCCTCATTTTCGTGTCTAAACTTCCCTGAAAAGAACTGTCAATGTCTCTATTACCCCAGTAGCACTGAAAGTATTGTAGCCTGACTTCTGCATTGAGCTTTCTATCTCTACAGGTGTCCAAAACCAGCTGTTATGTGTTGTGATCAATGTGTTACAAATGAGGAGACTGTGACAGGAAGACTGTGTCTCTTACTGGTGTATGTACAAATCAGTGAAAAATCAGAAATGGGGAAAACTGCTTCTTGATCTTAAAGCTATAGAAAAGAGCATCTGGGGAGCTTATCTGTTGGGATATGATTTATATCCTCCAAATTATCACAGGTAAACACCTCTAGCATTTTCTTAGGTTCTCCCAAGGGCATGTGTTTCGCTCCGGGGTAAATTGTGTCAATATTACACCAGCTCTGTGTATGGTGACATTTTCATGATGTCTGACTTGAGGGGTTTGGCATTGATGGTTGCACCTTGATTACTACTTCAAGCTTGAAGAGACAACTGGAAAGCACCCTTGGGCTTGTCCTCCTAGCCATGTTGCAACCTGTCCTCTGCTCTTTCTGCCGGTATTGCCCCTAATTAACGTGATAACTGGACAGCACAGTGTCCCCCCAGAGAGGAAAATCAGTTGATAATACATGACATCTGTCTAATGTAGCCTGAGTTGTTGAAATTTGTGCCCATGAAGTAGATTCCGCTTCTGTTTATTAGCAATACTTGTTTGGCTCCCTTGATGCAGTGTGCAACCACTCCACAAAAAACCCAAACCAACCCTTAGGAGTATTTCAAGGCAAGACGGGTTTGCCAATGGCTTGGCCAGTAAAACTAGGACAACTGTGCCATATTGTATCTCTTCTACAGGTGCATGGGAGCAGGATTGAAGAATTCTTGGCTGAATCGCAGTGAAGCTTGAGCCTGGCAATAGGTGAGGACAGAAGGTTGTGAGTGAGCAGCATTGGCCAAGCTGTGCCAGGAAATGACCCAGAAAACAGCAGAGGGCAACAGACAGCTTCAGGAGGGAGGGGATGCTTCTTCCTGTGTTCCTATCTTTTGGCCACTGCTATTAATTTTCCCATGTACTAAATGATTTACTCAACTACATTTTTTCTTTTATTTTTCCCCCTTTTTAAAGAACAAATTAATTGCTTAATTTCCCTTTGCCTGGCTCTTCTGTTGCATTGGGGCACAGCAGGGAGGCTGTATGTGGAGGAAATGCCTGCTCTGTTGGCTATTTCTAGGGAATTAAGGACCCAAATAGCAGCTAATCAGTATTTTAGCTGTACTTTTCAGTATTCTCTCAGTGTTAGTGTTGATAATAGATAGCTGGCCCAATTAAAACAAAAAATTATCAAAGCGTGTTTGAAGTGCCCTTAGGTAATTCTGCAGGCATTTGTTGGAGAGAAGCTAGGAAAACAAAATTTGACCTTCTGCAGAACAAAATCATATTACAGAGAAGGATGGAAACAATAGGATAGTAGGAAGTAAAAGTTGATGTTAATAAGTTGTGGCAGAGATTTGGCTGTACTGGATCATTTTACCTGTTAAATGCACTATCCTGCTTATGGCACCAAGCAATAAATGGATGTTATATTTGAGTAATATAATCCTCTATGTTAGTTCTTCACTGATATCCAGAGGCAAAGAAGTAGACTGAAGTTTACTGAAGGCAGTAAACTCGCATTCTGAAGCATGGGATTTGATTATCTTAGCTGCTGCAATTATTGACAGTAAAATGAACCATCTCTTTTTAAAGGCTAGATTTGTTCTGAATATACTGACCAATTAATGGGGTCACCTTTCACTGATGCATGAGGTATTTTTGCTGCAGTTATGTGAACAAAAGTTGCTGATTGCATATGACAGAAGACCATCAGATGAAAACATTTGCGTGAAAACGTTTGCTCTTACACTTGCCAGGGTGTGTGCTGCAATAATGACATGCCCATGGGTGGTAAAATTGCTTTGTAAAAGCAAGCCCCTTCAATTTAGCATAGAAGTATCAATATCAAAGTTGAGAATTTCCTGCTTTGATTCTGTGTGTTAAGCTGGGTTCAGGCTAATTATTTTCTAAGACAGCACAGATGAAGTGCTAGATTAAAGCATGAGAAAGTGGTGGCAATTAGGAGAGGGAAGTCAGCAGTGAGTTTTGATGCTGAAGATTTTCTCTTTTGGATCCTATGTCTAGACTGTGCTTTAGATCATGTGTTATAGCTGTGGTCTTAACTTACAAAGATCTATCTGAAATCCTGTGTATTATGCTGAACCCTGTGCTTACTGTGGGTATCTTGTGGCACTTATGTACCATTGGGCATTCTTTTAAACTCCAAAAGACTGAAGGCTGCCTGTTATTTGGCTGGCCTAAATGTCACATCAGCTGACATGAAATACGCCATGGTTGTTAGCAGTGGGTTCTTGGTACTATTCAGACTTCGACATGGAGAATTGTTTATAGCACAACAAACCAAAAAAGCAAAGCTCAGTTGAGTGGCAGAACCATCTTTGCTCTGTCAAGCTTTGTAAAGCTGCATCTCAAGAGAAGGAGAGATGAGAGACCGAAAGATTGTGGATCTTAAAAGTTGGTGGATGAGTTTGAATATAGTTTCAAATCGTCTATAGAGTGGGTCAGTTAGAGTTTGCTGAAGTGATGAGAACTGTGAAGTCTGGGCTGTTGGGGTGCTTTAGGAGTATAATACTAGTAGTAGGTATGGAAGAACCTGCTTGTCTGCTCGGGATTGTTAAAATGGTAAGCACTGCTCATTCTGAGCATATTATTTGGAAAGGAACTGCAATATTGGTGATAAAGAGGAGAGATCAACTTTTTTTGGGTTGTAGGACTGGTTTCATTAAGCAGAGATAAAGAAGATTTTTCCTCTAAATCTTGATTTTGCCAAGACTTTCTCTGTGCCGTAAAGTGACACACTAAGTTCAGATCTTCAAGGAGGTTTAGGTACCTGATGAAAGCTTAATTTCAGTGGCTGCCAAATGCTCAAATAGGAGTTGGAACTGTGTGAACCTGGTGTCTCAGGCCCCAGGAAAGCTGCTTAGTGTAAAGGCTAAGTGGTGTGCAAAGAAGCTGCAATTACATGTGAAAACACCTTTGTTGGACATAACGATTCCTTTTTCTGGAAAAAGGTTTGGTCCTTTGAGATGTTTCTACACCTATTTAAGATTGCATTTCTTTCACTGGCTTTGCTTTGCAGACGGTCCGTGGTCTCTCAGCAGCTTAATTCTCCACCTATAAAATACAAATTGTCCATAATTTTTCACAGGTTATAAGATTTTTCTGGGGTCAGTGTTTGGCAATGTTCTTAGGAAAAGGCCTGACAATATGTTCGTTTTATCTTACCTGAATCTTGAAGTACTATTTCTGTCTGAGCAGTTACTCACAAAGGTGCAGTCTCGAATCTGTCCTCTTGTGCCAGGTCACTTAGCTCAGATCACACAAGGGGAGCCAGTTACTCCGAAGCGCTTTCCTCCACTCCCTCTTGCTGTGTTCTGGAGCATCAGTCTGTGTGCTTGGTGTAGGCAAATCCAGAACTCAGAATAAATAAATGAAATGGCCTAGACACTGCAAGAGTCTACAAACTTAATATCCAAAAGGGAGTTGAAAGTGAAAGTCTCTGAAAACCTTTTATAGCTAGCTAACTTTGTGGATCTTCTACTCCTTAGCGAAAATGCTGCAGATTGAACTGCCAATACCAGCAAGTATTTTCCCTTGCATTAGCTTCTCTGGGAGAAATGGCTTACTGGACTCTATTAAAGCTGGCACTGGAGACTGGAGAGCAGCTGAGGTTTGCAAGTCTTGGATTCTGAACTGTCTTCTGTCTTCAGAGGCTGCATTATTGTTTAGGGTATACAACATTAAAATGCATAGTGAAGATGTAATGCTGCTGGACAATTCTGAGCTGCAGCTGATGTATGGGCTGTTAGTAGATGCTTACTCTGCTAGCAGAGTGCTTGAGGCCATATTTGTGGCATTGCGACAAAAACCTGTGAGCATTATTAATGGACAAAGTTACTGAGGAAAGGAGAGAACAAATGTGTTCTGCAGGGAACTGGGAAACACTCAGCACCTGACAGCTTGCAGAGTTGGATCCTGGATTCAGAAGGGGCTCAGTTCAAAGAACATTCTCCCTTTTAATAAGGAAAAAGGATGATTTGACAAGTCACTGTGCAGAAATATGTCTTTCACCCTAATCAGGAGGCCTGGCACAGTTTGTGCTGTTGGGTGGCGCCAGCAAGAGTTGGTAGTATTAGCTACAATGGATGCATCTGGGAAGCTAAAGGGCTGAATGATTTGGAGATGTGTGTTGATGAGGTACTGAAGGATGTGAGGAGGAACCCGGTTAGTCAAAAATCCTGGCAAATTTACTTGAGAAGTATTCAGAAGTTATTCTATCCTGTGGTATTCAAGAGGTGTGAATTCAGGTCCTGGCTTGGCTGCTGACTTCCCATGTGACTTCAGGGCAGGAGTTCAAAAGAGACTTAGCATTTACAGAACAGAGTAGCAGGTAGCAATTTCAGTCTTCTCAGGCTGTATCCTGTGGGTTTCTGAATACTTCACCTCCTCATTGGTAAAACACGAATGAAGATGCTTTTTGAGACACCTGGAAAAGCTGAGAACAAGTGTATTTTATATGGGAGTAATCCAGATACAATGATGATGGAAGGTCACGAAATGCTCAAATCAGTATTCTTGGACAGATCAGGCATTTGTAGAAATAACTAGTGTTACAGCCATTAGATGCCAACTTTGCAGAAGGCAGATGTGAAGCTGCATACACATGTGTAAACAGACCTAGCTTGAGCAGTTACTTTTCTGCACAAGTGGGTCTAGTTTTCCACTAATAAACTCATTATGTCACTAAAGAAGGCAACTTCTGGTTATCTTTTTTTTCTGAGCTTTGAATGTTTGTCGTATCATCTGGAATAGATCTGATTTTTGGGACATTCTACTTAGCATTTGCTGCTTTTTCATCTCTTTCATTTCAATGGCTTGTAATCACTTAAAATAGCAATAACAAAAATGTGAAAATATTTTCCTCTTTTCAATCCCACGCAGTCTGGCATTTTGCCTGCCAGCACTCCACACTGCCCCTCCATTGGCAAACCTGTGCAGAATCACCTGTATTGAGGCATACAGTGAAGTGCTTTATGTGGATGGGTAGCTCCATCAGCTGATGACCTGGAGTTAGAGAAGCTTTTTAGGTCATTTCATAAAGTGACATATTAAAGCCTTCAAAAAAACCCACAAAAAGCAAACCCCAAAAAACCCCAAACCTGTCCAAACCAAACCAAACACAACCCCCCCTCCTGCAGTATTACCTACATAGTTTATTGGTGGGTCCACATTTGAGAAAGCTCTTGTTCACCTTGGTGGTACAGAACCAGTGTTATCCTAAAGATCTATTATGCTCGAGGGTTGAAGATATTGGAGTTTCTTTTGGAGAGTTAGTGAGTTGGAGAAAAGCTTCCATCACAACGACAACAAAAGGACAGACTCTTTTTTTCTGTTGTGTTTCCTCTGGGCCTAAAGAGGAATTTAGTCTGGGATAATAGATTTTTAGGCATTTTGTCTGCTTTGTATAATCCCCACTCCTTGTCCTTGATGGTGTTTATAAAGTATTCCTTTGACTCATCCCAAATGTAATTGTTATGACTTTCAATTTTTGATGAAGTAATTATTATTGTAGAGTTCAAACTTTTTGGAGCCCATTTCTCCAAGGTAGCTGAATTTGTGTTCCTTATTTGTTGTAAGAAGTAACAACTTATTCCGTCCAGCAGGAGAAAGAACTGTCTCTGGGTTGGAAAGCAGTTACTATTACGTACAGCCATCCAAAGAGTCTGGAAAGCCCAGAAAAAGTTTTAACTGTTTGAATTTTGTTTAGATTTAGTGAAACTTTTCATTTTGAGGATGAGAACCCTAGCCACAGAGTCCAACAGCCTCATTTACTATCTTTGACTACAGACTTTCCAGGGACTTTGGAACTCAATTCTCCTCCATGGACTAGAAGGGCAAAGATATATAAAGATTGTGCTGAAGCTCTCTCAGAGCATAGCTGGCATCTTCTTCTGACAGGATTTACTGTTCCAGTAAAAGGGATAAAGCTGACATTGTAGACCAACAAAAGCATGCTTACTGTAGGCTGTGGATGTCCGAGACATTTTTTGCAAGAGGTCATACAAAGAGTGTAGTTTGCAGTGCTGTTGTGTCTCACCTCTGCTGACCTGCTGCCACATCGAATCAGTGCTGCTATTCCCTGGGCACCAGAATCTTTGCTTTATGGTGATCACTGGAAGGCCAGAATATAAACAATCTTAAGCCCTGTACGTTTATAATCCATGTATTAAAACCCCTGAAGACCATTTTATAGCCTTCACCACAGCAGAATCAAGGCCCTAATTCTCCCTTGGAGCAGAAGTAAACAACTTCAGACCTCATGAGCATTAAATGTCTTTCGGACAGATGAGCTCATTTTTGTTGTGGCAGAGCAATGTGCGACCCAGTTTCAAGGGATGTAAATTGTTCATGTCTCCTGACACTATCGAATAATGCAGAGTTGGACCACTTCTTGTGCTGGCTTTCTTATATTAATAAGCATCATTTGTTTTTTCCCAAGTGGGAATAAAATGAGAACACATGCCTTAGTTGTGTCTAGATGTGCAAGATGCTACCTTATTATTATAAGTAAACCGCTTCCTGTCTTCTTACTGAAGAAAGCAAGCAGGATCAACATAGAAACTGTCCTGGAGTTTTGGAACTCAGTTTTGGTCAAGTGACTCCTATGACGTGGATCTTCCATGGCAATCTTTCCTTTGGGACAGAGTGCATAGGTGGTTTTAGTAGAGATAGTGGGTGGAAAAAATAGCTGTGGTAGGCAACAACCAAGCCATGCTGCCTCCTGCTCATTGTGGAAAAAGAAATCTGAGTCCAGGTATAATCACCTAATTTACGATGTCAAAGTGTGGTGTGACACAGCACTTGGCAAGAGGAAGCAGTCCCTGCTTATGGCCTTTCTTTGGGCTGAGATTTTGTTTACTGAGAATTTTAAGGAAAAGAAGCTTCTGTTTTGGTTAATAGTAGCCCTCTTCTGATTGTCAGCAGTTAGGGCTGTGAAGTCGGGAGAGAGAACGCTCCATGCTGGTTCTTGTAGTAAAGGCAAATGGAGCAGTCTGCTGCCCCAGGCCCTGTTTGTGGGTTCCATAGTCACAGTCAGGTGGGGGTTGTAATACTGTTGGTAATGTGGGGTTACTGACGGATTGTTCCTTCAGTCCAGCAAACTTTAGGTGATTGGCCGGCACAGATCTCTGGTAGCTAGCTGTAAGTCTCTAGTTTTATTTTGCTGAAGTAACAGTGGCTTGTATGAGTTGGCAGGTGGCTGTGTATGGGGTGCAAGGTTTGCTGGAGCAGCTGTTGCATTTATGTGCCTGAAACTCCTGCACTGTCACCACATGGAGTAAAATGTTTGAGGCTCCTAACCTTATCCCCTCGTGAGTGGGTCTTGCAATTACACAACTTTTCTTGCGCTTGAAATGTTTGCTGGGAAATTCTACATTCTACCTTTTGTCTGGGCACATGCTCCCACTCTTGACCAAGAGCATGTTCCAGGACAGCAAGTTCCTTCTATGAAAAGCAAAAATGAATAGTGCAAGAACTGAGTCACCTTACTGCTAGGATAGTTGAGTTATTCAACTCCATTCACATCATTAACATATAATTCACTACAGCAGAGTTTGACAGGTATATTAACCTCATTCAAGATACTGTTTGCTTGTAGGGGAACAGATGGGGGTTGGTCAGCTTCATATGGCAGGATCAAAGGCCTCGGAAACTCAGTAAGATATGAAACATTAAGGAGAATTGGACATTAAGGTAGGGTTTGGACTGAGCTTCCTTACAAGTAGAAGTAATAAAATATACTTTTATTATTTTAATGACCATAGCATGGCTTAAATTGCAAAGGTCACTCTGAGATCCAGAGGAAGAAAGAAAAGAGTATGATCAAGGGAACAACTCTTTTCATCTTCTCTGCCATTATCTGTAACCAAGGTTACATTCCTCTTGTGCCAAATGGTTATAGCACCAAGTAGGTCTGCAGTGTGATTTAGCTGTATTACTTTTTATGTACCTATGTTTTTGTTTCTGGGACAGTTAAATGTTTTTCAGGGTGGTAGTGTCCACAGTATTACCTGGCAATCACAGCAGAGGATTGAACAGATCTGGTGTGGACTCTTACATGCATAAAGAAACTTCTGTACTCTGGTTCAGGGTGGCATCTCTCCTTCCTCTTATACAGAAGGATTAGGAACTAGTAATCTTTCCATAATGGTTGGATCCTACCTGTGGTGTAATGAACACGTCCCAATGTGTTGTGTTCCTTGACACGTGGGATGGAGTTTGACCTGATTTGTGCATGTTGAAGTAGGAGAAAAAGGAAGCGGGGAAGATACCTAGTGCTGCAGGTAAATCCAGATTTCTTTGGGATATTCTGCAAGATCTGATATACATCTTTAAGTAATCCTTGACGAAGTGATTGCAGAACAGATGGGAATTTGCCTTGGTTTCTTTTCTGCTGGCTCCCATGGCACTTAGTGTGTTAATAGAGCAATCCTTTTTCTGCATAGGAGGATTACACTGCTGTTGTTAGAGCAGGTTAGGAATTTGCTGATGAGCTTTTCGGTGGATGGTATTTCCAGTGCCTGGTCTATTTACTCCTTTTGGGTTTTCAATCTACCTGTCAGCTCCTTCTTCATTATTTGAAGCTTTCTGTTCTCCAAGTGGTGACCTTTTCTAAAAGGAGAGTGTAGGAAGAGAGCTGGCTTTCCTAAGAAACAAGTTGTACAAAAGGAAGCAAAATACCCTAAGGAAGAAAGAAAAGGGGGAGTGGGGAAAGAGTAGAAAAATAAAAGGGCAGAAATCCATTTTTGAGCATGGTAGTGGGAGAAAGTCGGGAGGCAGTGCTGCAAGCCTGTGTTGAGTGAGAAATCAGCCCATGTGTGCTTACAGAAATGAAATAATAAGGTTATTACGTTAGCTAAACTGGCAACAGAGCTACTCTTAGTATTCTGAGGATGCTGACATTGCAATGGCTGGAATTTAAGTAATTGTACTTGTGGCAGATGCTTCTAGAACTTCATGCTTGAGTGATACTTTTGGGGGACAAAGCCTGACAAGAAATGCATTACCTCTGATATAGCATTCACTTAATAGCCAAGGTCCTATACATCCATCATTTGCCACAGAGCTTGTGTTTCTGAATCTGAGTGTGCACTTGAGCTCTCTCTTTAATTTTATATGCATTTTTATTGACTTGCCCACATGCACAAATATACATCTTCCTAGCCTTTATGATTATGCAGAAAATGTCAGAATGTGAACTGAAGCATTAGCTGTCTCCTCAGAAGTTCAGGCAGCCAGAATGAATAATTTTCAGAGGTTTGAACAAGCTTGTTCATTAATTGAAGTGTTAACCCTGAAATTTGCAGATGACCAGTTAAGCACCAATAATGACTCACAAGTGATGGTTTTAGCAAAAACACCCAGATAATTTGTCGAGTCGTGAACTCATCCTGTTGGAAGCCCTGTGTAACACAGGACAGAAATATTTGGCTACTTGTTTCTCATCTATACATGTACCTTAAGTGCAGCAAACACAGCATATTTAGGGAAAAACAAAGCCCATGCAACAAAACCCTGTGAATCCAAATAGTGATGATCATACGTGGTCTTTATGTAGTTAGAGGGGATATGGATTAATTGTGTAATATATGACAGAATCCAGGACTTTTTTCACAGTGTTAGTCTATCTTGCTCTAGAATGTGAAATAATGTATGGCACAGAAACCTCTGCACTGAATTGTCTGTCTGTGGGTGATCTTGTTTTGATTACACATGTGTGGTTGATTGAGAATGAATAAGCCTTGTCACAGCCCCTGCCACCTCTGTTGTAATTAACACTGGACCAGAGCTGTTTACGGTAACAAAAATTGTCTAACTCATGCCTAGCTGCATTAGAAAGAGTTGCTGTCTTGAGGTCTGCTGCTTGAAGGTCGCATGAAATGTTAGATGGGTTCGTACCACCTCACAGAAGTGGTAACCTCATGCCTGATGTATGACAGCCTCAGGGTACCACCCAAGGCCAGATGGAGAGAGCCTACTGATACCACCCAAGGCCCACACTAGGGGAAGAGCTGCCAAATTACTCCTGTGGGACTGGAAAGTATAACCAAACACTGAGAATGGAAGAAGCAGCGATATTATTTTAATTGCCAGGAAGGAAGTATAGCTGTGAATTTGTAATAAAAGGGAAAGGGAGATCTAAACTAAGATGTAGAAGGAGTCTGGTGCATATGATGTGAGTTAAGGAGAGCAGAAACACAAAACATCAGGTATCTTGGACAAGGCTGAACATTTCAGCCAGGGAAGTAGCTCTTTAAATCTGTTATGATGGAATGTGTTTATCCTTTCGTACAGGGTTGGAGAGGATTTACTCTGGTGGAGTGCTGTAAGTATGTATTCGAAAGAGGAGTTTTCTTTTTCCTGTCTGTGTTTGGAGGCAAAAGGGAACAGGACATTTAAATGAAGATTGACACACTCATTAGCCAAGAACTGTTAGTTCTTGTGTCAAAAGGATGGTAAAAGATAGTCGAAGGGGAAAATGCTGAATGCAGTCTTAATGTCAAAGCTCTGAACAGAGAGAAACAGTAAAGAGAATCATAAACCTGGAAAGATCCAGCTTATCTCATCTGTTGCAAACTTTCAGTTGAACAAGGGTGGACAAACACAGTGTCACCTTGCAATCCTAGCCCTTTGCAGTCAGAATTTTGTCCTGTTTGTCAGTAGGACATGATGACGAAGTCCTGAGGAACTTTTTTTCATACCCATAGTAGGCAACTAAGCAGTACTTGTCTTTTAATTGCTATTAGAAACTTGACTAGGGAAGCCAATGTGCTAAATATATCAGAGGCCAGACTCAGCTTTGGTCAAGGAGGACCCATTTCTGCTGAAATTAATTAATTACAATCAAGGTAAAATTAAATTATCTGTAAGCAGTCAGAGCAATTAGCTCAGCAGCTGATGCTTTTTCAGGCCTGTCGAAAGGCACAGGTTGTGCGTGCATGTGTGAAATAGGCTCAAGTAACACCTGGCGTTGCTGTGGTGCAGGAGATGGACTTGCCCCCTACCAGTAGGACAAACTGTGGGATCATGCCCGCACCTTGTTTTCAGTTGGAACTGGACAGACTCAGCCACTCATAGTACCAGGGGCTGGGAAGGAATTAGTTATGAAACTCCTGCAGCAGCAGTGGCTTCCACTGCCTGTTATTTATCATTAGCAAAAAATACCAATACAAAAATTTCTAATGTGTCACTACTTAGTTTTATGGCAATGCTGTGTTCCTCTTTGCTTTTCTTGTTCCATCTTCTTATTCAGTTTGTAAGTCATATATGGAATATTAATGTTTGCCTTAAAAATTCATCACGAGATGGTACAGAAGGAGACTGAGTGGGTGGTTGTTGTCTCAAGGGGCTTGTAGCTTAGGTGCAATTGAAACAGCATTAGCTGGGAAAATACAGGGAAAAGAATGTCACAGTTAGTGTTTAGCTGACTAAATCCAGGGGTTTACTATTACCCACAACCCTTTCTATTGTAAGGTATTTCAGGGACATCATGGTAAAGGAGGGTGTAGAAGAAACTTAAAAGAACATAGTGTGTAGGAGCTCACAGGGGTTTTTTTTTCAAAGTACAAGGGAATGTTGCTACAGGGAGTGGTTCTTGTGTAAGCATACGTGAGAAGTTGTCAAGGACAAGTGACAAAAAAGTCAAGATGAATAAAAAAAAAAAAGACGTGCTGTATGTTGGTGATGTAATTTAGGAAGAAATAGTCAGGGAGAAATTGAAGGGAGTGAAGAGTAACTAGAAAAGAGTTGTAAAAAGACAGGTAAGGCTCCAGGGTCGAGAAGCCTGAAGGGAATAGAAGAGTGGAAGCAGAAGGTGTAGAGAATAAGGGAAAATAGGCACTATTGGCAAAGTAGAGAAAGGCCAATGACAGGAACGAAGGGCAAAACAGCTCAGTGTGCTCTACAGGGAAACTTCAGAACTTCCTCCTGCCTGGTACTCCTATTACTAAGTACCTGTTATCTTGCTGCCCATTGCCCTCCAGCCTGTTTTCATTCTGAAAGCATACTCTTGCTCTCTCAGCAGTGAGAGCTTTTGGGGAAACTTGGACAGCTAAACTTGGTATGATTTATCCCTTTCCATAATATGAAACAAAGAAGTGTATAAAGATGCAGGAAGGTTTCAGATGAACTCCCTCTATTATAAGCCGTTTTTTAACAGCCAGGACAGTAAATAAATGCCATGTATACACTGAATTTAATGCACACATGTGGAGTCACCAACCCCAGGGTTTTGAGCAGCTTGATCCATTAGTAAATTTGTTCTGCATGTTGCTCTATGCAAAGTCAGATGTTAAAAATGAGAACTTCAGTAACTGTTATAGGTCCTCTATTTACAGTGGCCTTTTGCTGCTCAGAGATTGCAATTTCCTTTTGCTTGAAGCTACATGCATTCATACAGTGAAAATTGAAGTTTATCCCCCGTGCTTTTAGATGTGATTGCCTTCTGTGCAGGTTAAAATTCAGCTAGCTGGGAAAGCAGAGGCTTCTGCTAAGCCATCAGCTATGCTATTATATGCCTCTGGGAAAGTTGCAGCACAGGGCGAAAAGGAAAGGGCAAGAAGTGTCCTATGGAATTACACTCTTAAATATGTATTGAGAATCAGTTACAATGATGCCATTTTTCACGCTTGTCACCGTTACGGATTTATGTGATGCCATTTTCTAGTTTCATTATATATATTATAAAAAAACCCAACCCAAACCAAAAAGCAAACCCACGCACCACTAAAGCCTACATTCGAAATGTAATACTTCATGAAGACTGAGAAAAGATAGCTACAAAGTATTTATTTGGATTCATTGTTGCTTTCCTTTTTCCTCTTTCTGAAGTCTACTAACATTTTTTTGTTCTGAACAGCCTTGTTTGTCAGATACATAAGTGAATACATGTTGAAAACAAGAATACTGTTATGTATATAGCCTAGTATCTTCCACTAGATGGATGTGTATTTATAAAGTTATAATAAAAATATTCTTGTTATAATCATGGAAATTAAAGCATAAGTTAAGAGTTCTTGTCTACCTCTGCTGTTGAAAGATTTTTGTCTTCTCTCTATGTGTCCATCTTGGGTGTCTGTCTTGTGTGCTCTGGATAACTGCAGCCTGGAAGGTGAAAGAACAGATAGAGCATACATATGGAAAGTAACAAAAAACCCGGTTTGGGATGTTTTGAGATGAAAAGTAGGTTTTTGTAGAAATGAAAATAAAGGGGAGTCTCAGATCCCTGCTATACATAGTTTAGGTTTCCTAGTGGGTAGGCATCCATGTGACAGAACCTACTAGTACAGCTGGCAAAAATCTGTTGTGTCAAACAGAGAGGATGACCCTGAATGGTCATGAAAAATTGATTTGTGCTCTTATTCTTGGAGATGGGTCCCCCTGAGCCAAGGCTGATGCCCACTGGCAGGGAATGTTGCACAGGCAACTTGCCCTTTGCTGCATATCTGTTGTGACAGAAAATAAATGACTTGTTCTCTACTCTTGACAGGCTGATGCGGTTAGTGTGCACCAGAGAGAAGGAAAAAAAAAGGATAACCACAATTAAAAATACAAGTCCAGATATGTGTAATTTCTGACACTGTCACAATAAGGTTAGTGTAGCTCAAGCTACCCAGAAATGAAAAGTCAGGTAGAGAAACCTGGGCTAAATATATCACCACAAGTGACAGTAAGAACCAGAAGCTGTCTAGCAAGTTACACTGTCTCCTTTCTTTATGGGGATAAATTAACTGCATTACAGTCCCCATAAATTGCACTTACACCACACAGATTTGTAAGGGCTGTATATCAAGAACTGTCTTCTCTAGTGATGACAAAGTTGCTTTGGTCTTTCCAGAGCTTGGCATATTAGAGTATGACCTAGGTATTTCTTTGCCCTTTCTCCAGCATTATTATTGTTTCTTTGATTGTTTTCTTTGCCCAGTGGCTGTGTATTGCTTCCTGTCTTGCTTCCTTTCTCTGTGAGGACAGAGTGACAGTAATTCTTGATGCCTGCCATATTTGACAGAGGTTCTTTTAATCCTATTGCTGAAATATCTGTAGAACTATGTAGCACTGAATTTGTTTACTAAAATATGTGTTGAAGACTGAAAGGGAGTCAGATTGGTTTGGAGGAGGGAGAAGAGGAAGGTAAGACTAGACTGGGTACTTATTTGTTTACATGTGAACCTGTAAACTTCTCTGCTGTGGCCTCTGAGACTTCTGGGTCACTTTGACCAGCAGACTTTGTTGTGTCATCTTTTACTTCTGAAGCAAAGATCAGACATGAATTCAGCCTCACTGTATTAGGAAGGGGTCAATAACAGAGACCTACTTAATACTCTTAGTCCTAGGAAGTGGGCTTTCTGCTTTGAAATTTGTGGGTGAGGCCCTTTTGCATTGTGTGTGCAGTGTACGTGAGTCTTCCTTAGGGCACCACCTCATGGCAGATAAACTTGGAGGACTTGTGCTTCCTATATGCTTAGTGCACAAAGTCAGACTGGATTTGATTGTCATTCACACTACTTGACTACTCTTGTCTTGCTTCACCCTCCCAACTTCTACTAAACTGGTTCTACTCTTTGTCCCATCCCAGAGGTGTGTTCATCTTTTCTTCTGATGGAAACAATTAGCTCCTAAAAATCACTCTCCTTCTGCACAAGAGTTCTGACAATATTACCTTTTCTGGCCTGCAAGGAAAGACACAACCTTTTATTCCAACTTTTCCTCTCCCTTAGTTTGCTCTCACTCTTGTCACTCTTTCCTTCAGCAACTAAACTCCACAGTACACTGAGGTTCAACCTTGCAGAGGGGAGAAGAGTGTTTGCAGGAAGCAAATCCCCTGCTGCTTCAATGAACAGGATACACAAAGTAATGCTTCCAGTGCACTCAGTACAAGTAAGACCTCAGAATTAGCTCTGTGGCTACTCTTAAGTTCACCTAAAGAAAGATAAAATAATTCTGAGAGTCTATTTGAGAGAAAAATGAAGATGCTCAAGCACAGAGTAACCTGGCTTACAAGGACAACTTGAATGAGTGTGAGTTGTCCAGCTAAAGAAGAAGAAACTGAAGAGGAATGATAAAACTAATGTTAAAAACAATTGTTAAAGGTAAACAGTCTTTTACCTGTATTTGTGAAGTACTGGATGAAAAATTTTATGTTTAAAATACAGCAAGACAGAGAAAGTTATCTCCTATAAAAAGGTTTATAGTGAGTAAAGCCTGGTATAGATCATTTGGAAGAGTACTTTATTGCATCAGAGATCATTAAAAACAGATTAGGCAAATATCTCTTGCGAGTGATTCAAAGAAACTAGATCCTGCCTGGGGAATGGGGGTTAGTTAGATAACCTCTCCAGAGCTCCCTAGTTCAATTATTCTACACTTCCAAACCTCAGTGATCCTCCAAGTTTGACAATTGTTGCAGCAGAGGCCGCAGGTTTTGCTTCTAGTTGCATCTCTCTGAGTGTCAATGACATCTTGATTTGCAAGAATCAATGTGCACCTTGGCTTCTCCTTCAGGCCTGTTAAATAACAAGAACCTTTGGAGTGGTTTGCCACTTTTTTTTTTCAGATACAATTGCACATAGGCTTTTGAGACAGAAATACTATATAATTGTGACAGATAAGACGTGGTATCATTTTCATGGGTTTTCTTCGAGGAAAGGTACAAGTACTTTTTGATTGCTATACATATAGGTACAAGTTTTCAGTCTTCCTGGAAAATAGGAAGCACTTCAAAACTAGGTCCCTCTAAGCCACGGTAGCTAAAGCAAGTAATTGTATTTTTGCATTTTTCCCTGTGACAAAGTAATTTCTGTGGGATAACACCACAGCTATGGTGATTACATCTTTGCTTTAGACTGTGGGAAGAATGATAAGAAAAACAAGTGTAAGTAGGCTGTGCAAGAAGAGCTGCAGTGAGGGTTGGATTAAGCTCTGTATGGCAGGGGGAGAAATGGAGACTGCTCCTGTAAGTGACAACAAGGTCTGTGTGGGCTGGCAGAGGCAAGACTGAATTTCCAGCTGGGGAGGAGAACTGAGCTGTGTCAGGACAGAAAGATGGGAGAGCAGTGAGCTGCTAGAGTCAGATGAGGATCTGCTTTCTCTCTTCCCAGTGCTGCTTGCTTCTGTTCAGCATGGGTAGTTCCTATACTTCCACTGGATCTGCTGATATTTCCTCTTTATGGGAAAAGTAGTATCCTAGTCCAGGCTTGAAGATTAACTTGTTTTATCACCTTTCTGGGGCAAGCAAAAGGCACTTATCTAAATTGTAACAGCATGGAGGTAACTCTCTAAGCTGCTAAACTCAGTACTGTTCAGGTGCCTGTTGCCAAAGTTTATTCCCAACTTTCAAATGTAATGAAGCTGCACCTCCAGTGTTCCTTTAAAAGATGATTGGGAACAACTGTGTAAGGAATCAGATGTGGGCAAGACAGAGGGGACTTCTCATTCCCCTTCTAGTAACAGCTTTTAGAAACAACATGAAATTGCTGGTGCATTGTATTGTCTTTCTGCTTATGTTTGAAGTGTTCACATGCCACATCTCTAGATGTTGCATTTCTCATAGGGCAGTCCCATGGTAATCTTAAATTGTGCAGCCTCTTGATGACTTTTAAGTACAGCGTCGAAGCAAGTGTGATCTGATTTTAAAGCAAACCACCTTTTTCAGTCTGAACAAAGAACTCTCTCCCAACATAGTGCCCACATTAAGCACTTCATGGCCTCTGTAAATACATGGTGCACAGACAAACCTGTGTGTTGTCCAGATGTCAGGAATGGCCCCTATAGAGGGGGAAGTGACTTACAATACGGGGAATATGAAACTGCTTCTACGTTCTAAGGAGGCAGTTTGCTCTATCCAATTTGTTTTGACAGGTAAGTGCTATTTCAGCCAGTCCTGGATGTTGCCAGGAGACACTTCAGGTATAATTAGGAGTGTAGGCTGCAGTTCAAAGCTGGCTGTTTATTTGTTCTGGTGCGGTGGCAGATGGGATTTGACTCACAAAGACATTGCCAAGGTCTGTACTGTCTGCCCATAGATCTTCATAAGGCATTGGTTATATGACCAATATGACCATGAAGCTTGCAGTGGTCGGGCATCCATCTGTCTACCTCCAAGGCTGGTTCTTTCCACATGATCCATGACTATGGCTCACTGGAGAGAGAAGAATGTTATGCCCTTGTAATGAAGAAGGTGCTTGTATTTAAGGATGCCCTGATGTGATAGATCTTATCCATACCTTAATCAAGCAACAGGTGGACTTTACTTTCTAGGCATGATGCAAAAACCACTTGTGTAGCAGGGAAAGAATAATGATCTTGCGGGAGGAAAGATTTTTGACTCGCAGGCTGGTTAAGTTTGCTGTCTGGCAGAGTGGCTGCCAATAAACTGTGGCAAAAACGTGGCCTTCTTGAAATCAATAGGGATGGGTCTTTTCTCTTACACACATTTCTTAATGAATCATCCCTGTGGACAGATGTCCAGATACTTGTGCTCACTGAACATATGCACTTTGCAAAGCCTTGTTTATTGCACACATTTAACAGATTGAATTCCAGCAGCATTTGAAAACTGTAGTATTAAATGTGATATGAGCCAGTAGGGAGAGAGGCACATATTAAATGTGATAAGAGATAGTGTTTCCAAGGGTTTATTTTCCCATGCTTTTTTGTTTGTTTGTTTACAGACAACAAATGGAATGATCGAAATTAAATTTGCATCTGCTTTATGGAACGATGGAACAACTTTATTTATGTTTTCCAGATTAAATTAAGTGAATGTGGGTTTTTTTATTCATTTTGATTTTTATGTTTCAAAGACATGTTTCTGATCAAATTTAGGTGAACTTGGTTCTGAAATACAATTTTGAAAGAGAAAATTCAAGCTCAGTAAGAAACCAGTGTGGAGGCCAGATAGCCTTATCAACTGCTCTTTAGATCTGACCCTATCAAACTTTTTGAAGCAGTCTTGCTCTTAGTCTTCCAATAGGAGATTTTATTAGGTTCAGCTGAAAAAGACCATTGCTGTACCAGGCCTAGGAACTGAAGGGAGCAGAACTCATGAAATTGTAGAGTGATTTATTTAGATTGGGGTTTTGAGAGGAGACTCTGCAGGTCTTCTGGTCCAGCTTCTGCTCAGATCGGCTTCAAAGCTGGATCAAGTAGTGATGTTAGATCAAGTTGTTCAGAGCCTTGTTCAGTCAAGCTCTGAGATTCTCAAGAACAAAGATACTCCAACCTCCCTGGGGCCTTGAGGGTAATGGTGAATCACCTTAGTAGGAAGGACTTTTCCCTCTCCTTTATACCTTACTGGAAATTCCCTTGGTGCAGCTTGTGTGTCATTGTCTGACAACAAGTTTGGTCCTTATTTGTGAGACTTGATATCCCTTTTTGTGATGATGACTCATAAGTGTAGGGGTATCATAGATAAGGAAAGTAAAATAATGAATGCCTCCTTGAACTATTGCTATTTCTGAACAGGGCCAGAAGCTTCCAGTTTGAATGCTGCACAGTGAAAGTAAGATGAATTTTCTGCTCATCTCCCTGTTTCATTAGATTCCTGGTCTCAGCAACAGATTCATTTTGGACTATTTTCTGTTCTTGTTGCCATCTTTGTCATTGGAATGGGATATCAGCATGTTAATACCTCATATAACCTGTGAATGATGGTAGAGCACAGTCGCTCTTTGGCATTTTCAATGCCCTGTAATTTCATTATCTGGCCATTCTTCCCTTTCCCTGCAGTGTAGTGTGTCTGACATGGTGATTGCCACTTCTAATGTCTTTTTCTGCTACTACTTCTGAAGATTTTCCTCTGTCGTTATGGGTGGTTCACCTTTCCCAAAAGGAAGGTAATTCTTCAGGTGAAAAAGAACTTTATCTTACATCCTCAAACTATATTTTTTCCTTGTGGCAGAAATACTAAATCACTGCTTCTTTGCAATTTTCATCCTGAAGAATTTTATAGAACCATGTTAGATATATAAGCATCAATCTTCACTGTAACATGGTCACTTTTTTGAGTAGAAGAGAGGAGGTCTATAATAGAGAACTGTTAGTTCTGCACTTGTTCTTTATACATCGTACTTTTTTGGGTGCCCTGATCTCTGGAGATGCTAATACTAGCCAAACATTTGACAATTCTTATTGTCAAAGAGTTTTGGAAAGTGTGTTAAAATAGCAGAATGTTTAAAAGGTGTCTTCTCTTTCAGCTGTGGAGATAAGAGATGTCTTGTATCATGCTCTCAGTGGTCCATTTCAGACAATTTCTCAGATTCCTCAGTATTGCAAGGATGAAGGATAGTAGCAATGCCCTTGACTATTCTTTCCCTGCCTTTCTGTGTTATATTACATGGAGATTTTTGGTGGAATTTTGCTTTGTTTCAACTTTTGTGGTGAAGCTCTGATGTTTGTTCTGAGGAGTTGGGAAGTGTCTTGGGATTGCAGGATTTCAGGACGTGTAAGTTCTGTGTATTGCTCCAGACAAAATGTTATCCCTTACAGTCCCACCTTCCTATGATAACATTACAAACTCATGGAATGGCAGTATGAAGATGAGTGGTTGAAATCCTGCTTGTAGGTATCTCTGGATATTAAAGATAGTAGAGATCATGCCTTTTTTTAGAAAGGCCCTACCTAGTGGGTAGGGCATTTATGGAACGCTTATACTAAGCAAGAAGACTATGACCCACATTAACAATACCTCAGTTAATAGGAGGGAATTTTGTATTATTATAATAAAGTTAGAGACATAAAACTTAAGAAGTTTGATTTGTACATGTTTGTTTTTTTATTGTCCTTAGAATGGAAATTTCAAAGCTTTTAGTGGGGTCATTACCCCCATTGATTGGTAACTGTTGTCACAGTTTGCAAGGGCTTTTTGTGAATGATTGGGTGTTGAGTGCTACAGTTCCTATGTCTTCAAGTCTTGTAACCCACTTATTCCCTCCCTCCCATGCATATCTGAGTTCTTGTAATACACATATTAATTGTCTGCTAATTTTGGACTTTCCAAGGTGTTTGATGGAGTGCATGGGGACTTAATGAGCAGTGGAAACACCACTTGGTATTTGGAGCAAGAACTGACACTACTTGTAGCAAGGACATTTAACTAGGCACAGCCAGAGCCCCTGCTGTAGCACAGGACATAGTGAGGTTCTGTATTTTGCATTAGAGCTGCCAGTCCCTGGGCTAGTGGTGTTGCCACATGTCCCCGTTCAGTTTTGACCAAAATGGATTTTGGTGTGCAGATACATGATTGGGAGTCTTCACTCAGTTAGAAGATCTGATTTACTGAAGTAATATTTAGAGTGAATTCCCTGTATTCACATATGTGTGGCTGGAAGACTTCTGAGGTGGACAAGGGGCATGAGACTACCTAACTGTATAGTGTCAAAGGGCAGAAGTGATGCTGAGGGTACTGTTACAGATGGGAGCTGACAAGGACGGACTGGGTGGAGGGACAGCTAGTTGTGAAGGGCATTGGCCAGGGAAGGTCAATATCTCTACACTTCTGCTTTTTAGCAAAACCAAAACCAACTCTCCCCTGTTTTTATGGACTAGAGGGGAATCCAAAGGAAAGCAGGCTCCTTAGATTAGATTAGCTTTAAACCTTTTTAGAAAGAAGGAGTATTTAAATTTAATGTCAAGAAAAAGATTTATGGAACCGACTTCTGAGCCACACTGAGTAATGCCTTGTTTTACAGCTTTAAATTTCTTTTAGACAGAGTACTGCATCTCTAATTTCTATCGTGTTGTGAAGATGTGGATGATTGTTATTAAAGGCTGTGAGAAGCAATTGGTCAGCTCATTGCCAAACTGATGTAATTCCTGGGTGTTATATATGGACTGCAGTTGGGTTAACACTGCAATCCATGTATTCTAAATTGTTTTCATAGTGCTTGGCCAATAAAATTACAGGTTTATTATGTTCATGCAGATCTCTTGTTTAATCAAGAATGCCACTTGTGCTGTAAATACTAAGATGTTGCTCTAAAAATACCCCTTGTTCTCTTGATGTAAGAGCATGTGAATCAAATTTGTTTTATTTTTCTTTATGTTTGAATGTAAATGCAGTAGTTTTGAATGCACAGGGCTCGTGGCATCTGCAAGTACTAGCCATAGCTGTTCAAGACTGCCTTGTGCTATTCTGACTGTAGCATTGCTAATCCTAGGCATCTAAAAGAGCTTGAAACAATTTTCTGTCTACTTTCTTGGGGTAATTTAAAAATAATGCAGTGGAGTTTAAAACAGTTTTGTAGCTTCATCTATACATGTGTGTAAAGAAAAAAAAAGAGTATATGAGATTTTGTTGTTTTGTTTTAAGGCATCATTGGCCTCCAAGAGCTAGGGCTTAAGGAAAACCAAAATGCAACAACCCATGAGAGAGAACTTAGGCACAGTGATGCAGTGGAGGACTCTGTGGTGCTCTCACAGCTTGGTTCATAGCTGTGCCCCTAGTGCCCGTTTGCTGTAGCATCAGTTTTCTAATGAGAGCTGCTGTGACTGCAGGAATGTTGTGAAGTGTCTGTGGAGCTGTTGGAACTAGACTTGTGCTGGTATATCTACTAGAGAGATCTGTATCAATTGCCATTTGAAAGGCTGGACTGGAGAGTATTTTCATTCTTCCGTGTTGTATATGTGAATTTACAACATATTACCCTGTTCCAATAACTAGGCTTACTGAAGATCATCTTTGGAGCTTTTGCTGTCAGTCCTGCTGCAAAAGAGCACAAAGAAATATTTCTGGTTTGGGAGGTGCTTTATAAAAGTAGTTTATAGATGACGATCTTAGTGAAATGGCAACCATAAACCATGAAAGGCAGAAGGAGCCTTTGGATTTGTTCTTTAGTCTATCACAAGTACTTAAAAGATGTGTTACTCACCTTTACATCTCACAAGGTAAGACAAAGAATTTGTACAGAGCTGATGCGCTGATACCATCTGCTTGAATCAGCCCTATGGTCCCCCCCATGCTTCAGCCTCTGGTAATTCTCAGAGCTCTAATCTTTTGGCAGCTGAACATTTACTCATGAAAAGCATATTGCTGTTTGTCTTTGAATTCTGCTTCCCCTTTGCAGCCGACACAGCTCATGATGAACTTCTGCACAGTCACAAAGGCAGAACAGGAGACTTTTGGATCTAAACTATATGAGAGTCCTCAGTTTTGGAGGATGTTGTTATTAGAATTATTCTTAATGATGGCTTTGCAGTCTTCATATAATGAAACTTGGAGTGGGGGTGGATTTGTTCATTGAAGAATCACAATGCAGAGAGATAACTTGTGCTGAAACTTGTGGAGATGACCTAGCTTTACCTTAAGAGGAATCAGGAAATTTATTCCCTTATGTCCCATTTAAGATTTTATGCTCATATGTCATGTAAGAATGGAAATGAATTTCACCTTCAGGTAAGCCTTGTCACCTGTCTCTGTCCTTACTGCCATCCAGAGACTATTTCTCCTTTCTAGTCTAGGCTCTAATAAAGCAGGACAAGCTGGTGTGTCTTACCTGCCTCCAGCCCATGTTTTCATTTCAATGTAGGTGCCAATCTTAGGTTTTATTGCAGTCATAACAGATGCTAGAGAGACTGTATGGCAGGGAGCGACAAGGAGGTAGGGAATGTCTGAAGACCTGCTCCTGTAACTTCATGGCCTTCATAAAGATAGGACCTTCTGGTATGACTGGTTCTGGAGAGGAGAAGAGATTATTCAGGTGATTACTCCAGGGCTCTTGAGACAGTAAAGAGGAAAACAAAGCTCTCACAGACCTTACATAATGGCCGTTACATATCTTGTTTAGTCAATTTGCATTCTTCCTTTGTCTTACTGCACAGGCATTCCCTTCTGCGTTTCTCAAGGGACAGAAGGATTTTTGGAAGATTGGAGAACTTCCTGGTACTCAACCAAGAACATTCTAATGCAGAAATAGTCAGTGGGACTATTAGTGTTTTTAGAGCCCTCCTCCGGTTTTCATCTGACCAACTGATCCTGGGCCCCAAACAATCCTAAAAGAATTCCAATAGTTAACAGGGCTTCAGATTTCTGCAGTGGTGATTTGCCTCTTTTCTCTTGTATAATGGATTTGGATAATGTACAGTTTGTATGTCTGAGTTTCCTACTTTTACAGCTTTGAAATTCTCAGCCATAATGTTATATTAAAGGAGATTTGAATTCAAGTTCCTCTATTTTTCTCAGCTTCTCTTTTTTTAAGTAACAGAACACTTAAGTCTGTAAGAAAAATTGCCCTTGACAGCTTTAACTGCGCTATTCCACATCTTCCCATGTAGACATTAGCACAAGGTATTTCTATAGTGGGAAAAAACATTTTCTCTCTCACTGAGGTAAAAAAGAGATTAATGGATTTTTTAGTTTCTTTTCCCCCTTCTTCCCCCTCTTCCCTCTTTTTCCCCCTCCTCTGATCACACTACTGGGCTGACACCAAAAGTTGTAATTTTTTTGTGGATCTGGACACATTCCTTCATTTTTCCCCCACCCCCATCCTGCCACAAATTGCTGTCAGTTCTTCAGAGGTCAATTTTTAGGGGAGGGAAAAAAAAATTAAAGGTTTTTTTTCTTCCTATCGAGTCAGATTTTAAGCCAATATATTTTACCTGTCTTTAGGAAGTACTCTGTTGTGGGAAAATGTTCACTTCGTATCATCTGTATCTTTCTTCCAAAGCTTCATTTCTTTGGCAGGCACAGAACTGATAACTGACTGCTTTGGAAGATGGGTCATCTGGCTTGAGTGCCCAACTGGAGCTCTGAACTGGGCGTTCAGGTCCCTCTTCTGCCTTTACTCTCACTCTCAGGTCCTGGATATATATCCCAGGACTAAGTCTATGTAGTGTGGCTATTGTAGCCTCTTGCTGCCTGGAGGAATCCTTAGGGCTAAGTCAGGTTCTCATGATAGGGCTTCTTAGGGGCGTGCTCTTTCAGCTGAAATGAAGGGAGACATCCTATCACTCCCTTGAATTCACATTTTTGAAGTCTTTTTGTGTCCAAGAATGAAGGAGAAGACGACAGGGTGGGTTCCTTCTGTTAGGCAGGCAGTACAGGAAAACATTTGCTCAGATTTCCTGTTTCACTTGCTGGGAAGCTACTTTATCTCTGTTTGAGACTGTTTACAGGCTGTTGTGATACAGATCATGCTCATTCTTTTTTGCTGATGTAGCTGCAATCTGAAATAGTTAAATATCAGCTGGAGACAGAGCTGCACTCCATGGCACCTGCCTTCTGTGAATATCCATCAACTGGCTCATAGAGTTCTTTGAATCCTCAGTCATCATTCCCAGCCCAGTTTCTGAAAATATCTAGTGAGCAAGATTTCATAAGAGCCTGCTTGCTTGGCCCTTCAAAGGAGATAACATCTGGGCTCCAGGGGTGTTTGGCATGAGTAAGAGCTTCTCTGCACAGGAGCAAAGAAAGGAAATTGCCCAGAGAGAAAGTGTTTTCACAGCAATATATGAAAATAATTTTACTTCACTATTTAGTGATACAAGACAAATAATAATAATAATAATAATAATAATAATAATGAAAAGCTATGTAGTTATGGCACAAAGGAATTCAGGTGCTGAAATGATGATGAAATGTATGCACATGATGAATACAGAATAAAAATGAAAATAGATATAATAAGGATTATTAAAATCAATAGTAAAGATTATATCGCAGGAAAAGGAGCTACTAAGGCAGAGGTTGACCTTGCCACAGCTGAGGCACTAAGTTTCAAAGTTAGTTTTGTCATCTGCAGATGGGAACTGCTCAGACATAAGTTCAAGGTCAGAAGAGTGCAATTGGACAGACCACATTTTTATTACCTTAATATATAAGATAATCAGATAATTTAATTTTCATTGAATCCATTATAATGTAAAAATATGTTAATTGGCTAGTTAGCACTCAAACTATTGCTTCTGACCTTTTGTCTGTGTAGAGTCCTAACTTGTTCTTGTCTCTGACCTCCAGCACTTTACAATTCTGTGTCCTGCTCTGCCTGACTAAGCCAAGTTGCCTGTCATAGTTACTCATATATTTTAAACTATCACTTTTATTTTTATTTTATTCTTCCTGTGATGATTCCCATATTTCACTTCCCCTACTATTCCATCATATTTATAAATAGTCTACATATGCATATTTAGAACATTGTGGTTACATCATGAGTTTGTACTAATAATGTTATAGTTGTTCTTGGTAGTGTAGTAAATGAGGTGGAAAATCTAAGTATTAGATATTGGTAATTCCAGTACCATAATTAAACATAATTAACCTTTTTCTTCTCTGTGCCTACACTTATCACTTGACAAACTGCAACAGTCTTTATTTCACTGGGCTGTTGCGAAGAAGGAAACCAGCCAAAGTCTAAGGTACTTGGATTTGTTGTTAATAAAGATCCAGTGGCAGATTCAAAGGGCCTTTTAACTGGCCATTAAAAGCAGATGCAAGGGTCTGTGTCCCAACAGGTACATACTCTTCTTTCCTGGTAACATCTGCGAAACTCCAACTTTTGGACTGGCTCCCCTGGAGAGAGAAGATGTTTTCTCAGAGTAATATTGTTCAAAATTGAATTATATTGTATGATTTGGAGACGATGACAGTACTGTCTCAGAATCACATTGCCATCAGAAATTAACCTCCCTGCAGCTGGCATCAAAGCTGTGAATAGAGTTGGGAGGCTCTGATGCCCTTCCCTACTCTGAGTGACCAGATTGCACTGCTGACATAGCGGCTTCTCCAGCATTCTGCTGCTGCTGCCATATTGTATGCAAGGCTTCATGTTTTGGGGAGCATGAGAAGCGTGTATATGTGGGGCATGGCACCTAATTCCCTGCTGGTGTTCTCACTGTGCTAGCAGTGAGGCATTTTCACATGAGGTGAATCTTTGGTTCATACACATGAGACTGGAAAGGATTCAGCAGGATGTCTAGTCCATGTCCTGCCTCTGAGGAGAGAATCTCTTGCTCATGTGCTGTTCAATACCAATTATTTGAGTTGCTAATTGGAATCTAAAGGCCAGTAATATTTATTTTTGTATATGTACACATATAGGGGAGAGATGAGAGACAGAGCATGTGTGTGAGAGGAGTGAGTAGAACATGGAATCTGAAATGGAAGATCAGTAAAGCAGCCTGAATTTTCTTGGAAAATAAGCTTTATGGGAACTTTTTTTCTCTTTTCCTTTCAGAAATGCCTTAGACACCAAATTTTCAATATGATATAGTTTCCTTTATAGAACCAGACAGTCTTGCCTTCAGTCTGCAAGGAAAACCTTTGCCTGTCCTGGCCGTTTATAAGATCTCAAAGGGCTGTGCTCTCTTACCTTTTTTTTTTTCTTTTTCCTTTTAAAGTGAGAACTGTCCTGTGAAGATAGGGTACCCATACTTGGAGTTTAGGTAATTTCTTCCTTTTTTTTGCCCCCTCATGTCAGAAGCTTTAAATGGCCCTTCAGCAGATGTGTGACTATTCAGAGTTAAATTGCTGCACAAAATCCACTGGTTCACAGATGATCTCAGAAGTTAATTGGAATAAGAACAGAACTAGCCAAGTAAAAGGTGCCTTTTTTCATTTTCTTCTTGAACTGAGAGATGTGCACACAGCAGCTTTAAAAGGAAGATGGAGGAGGGAAAAAAGATAAAATTAAAGTTTGCAAGGCTTTAGTGGAGGCTTCTTAGAAAAGGGGAAAAACTGGGAGATATGATCCAGTGTGAGTTGATGGATCAATAGAAATAAATTATGACTTCTTCACTATCACCTCTTATAAGGTACGATAGGGGACCCTTAAATCATATCCCTGCCTGACAGGAGAGATTGTATTTACGTTTAACTGAGTTACACAGAGAAAAAGCTCAGGCTTCTGTTATATTAAGCAATCTAGATGTCTTTTCTGGTGGGAATGTGTGTTTATGTGCAGCAAGATCATACTGAAGAGCTGCAAAAGATTCTGTGGAGCACAACTGGGCCTTTTCTGAAGGGGGGATCAGATAATCTGGAGAGCCTTTTCTACCTCTGACTTCTCTGATTAGTGCTACTCACAAGCTTCTGATAGCATTGGTGTGTCCACCCTCCTGTTCAGTGTGTTTATTCCTAATCATCACACCTTTTCCAGACGCTCTCCTGATGCTGTGTGTCTGATAATAGTTTTTATATTACACACATGCATGTGTACCATGCTTTACTGCAGCGTCTGGACAGAATCCAGCTGCTCTTTAGGGACTGATAAATTTGCTGTAGGCCTTCCATTTAGTTCTTTAATAAGGAGATTTTGCACAATTGCAATTATAGTTGCAATTTTTGTTTGTGTGTGCACTAAAGGTAAGCATGTAGGTATGCAGAAGATGTATTTGCTGAAAGTGGGGCAAGATGTACCCGTTTTTTTCCATTTTCTTGGAAAAAATGTTGCATGAGAGATGTCCATTTTTTTTTAAGGTGTATTGGGGACAAAAGACCAATGTGGCTGACTTGCAGCCTCTGTACAGCTAATGACTATGAATGCCCCTCCTTTCGTTGGTAATTGGAATCTGTGGTTTGGAAGGAGGAAAATCTGACTTGTTTTTCCACATTGTTGTAAAAACTTATAGTCAGATTCCTCTTGTGAGTCCTGGAGTCATTAATCATTGCTTTGCTTGTGGTATCATTTAGCTGCATTCACAACCATGGCAAGTATTTCTATGTGAAAGGCATCTCTAAACATGCCCTAAATTACTGTCCCTGCACCAAAATGTTTAAAACCAAAATCATGACAGACCCTGTCAGATTCAATTAAAAATCCTTTCTAGATTTGTGTGAACACTGAAAGGTAATTCCCTGGCACTGGAAGAGGTGTCTGTCTCAGTGTTGATGCCGATGGGTATTGTTTCTCTTATAGGGTGGAATTGCCCTGCAGACAACCGATACAAAAAAATTCCTGCCCTCCTTTAGCTGGTAATGGCACAGTAAGAGAGAGTTAGGCTTTTCAGAGTTGTTGTTTTGGGTTTTTTGTTTTTTTTTTTTTTTTTTTTAAA